>JAFEMH010001471.1:0-468819 GCA_022495995.1 Adenophora triphylla var. japonica | reverse complement strand
CGTATCACCGCTTTAAAAAAACTGCCTTTGGCGGTCAAGCTTCATTCCGCTTTGAAAATCATTTTTGTGTGTGTGTTGATTTTTGTACGCTGTAATGTTGTTTTGGCCGCCTCGTGAGAAAGTCAAAAATTTTGACTGCCGGAATAATGTCCCTAACCTGCCGGAATTTTCGTGCTTACGTGCTTATGTGCTCACAAATTTCAAAAAAAAATTTCAAAAAAAAAAAGAAGGATTTTCAAAAAAAAAGAAAATTTTCCAAAAAAAATCATGCATCATATTTTTAAGACATAAAAAAAATCTCTATTTTACTCGTAAAAGAATATAGACTGCCAGCACACTACGCGCACGTGACCGTAGCACCGCACACTACGCCCCTTAACCCGGGAAATCCTTGTCGCGGTCCGTTTGGTCTTACACGCCTTCTGGATGAGCACAGATCACCCAAACATCCTACGGAGCCTCGCGTCGACTACGCACTTGTCCGCGACACAATTTCGTCCGAGACCCATAAGGTTTTTAGTCCTGCCCGTGTCATGCCCCGTACCGTGTATAGACCTTTCCTTTCAAGCTTCCTTTGTCAGGCATACCGACTCAATATCTTTCGGGACCCTAATCGCCTCGAAGTTCGTCGCCGGTTTTCCGCCGCAGTACTTTGACTCAAGATATTGACCGGCGCCTTGACTTTGGCTTTCGACCGGCACAAATTATACATCGACTCCCAAAGATTTGGAGCACCGAGTCATCAAGGATTAATGAATATTCCATGCCTAATTACGGGCTTAACTCGACGACAAGTCAAGATCAATCGTGGACGCTTATCGCCCAAATCATGCCGACTTTTCTTCGTCGAGCCTCTAGACATAATTTTGACTTTTGACGTCGCCTTTGTCCGTAATTTACATCGAATGCTCGTTAACACTCGATTACCCGCCGCACTTTTAGGATCGTTTTTCTTCTGGCCTAATGGGACCCGCTGCTCTATAGGACCCTCGCCCGTGGCCGTCCACCCCGGGAGGTCGAAATACGTGTGGAATACGTAGGGGCTTATAGACGTAGTGACGTGGGGCCCACTCGGGATCCAGAATCGTAGTAGTTTGCGTAAAAAAAGAAGAGCAAATCTTTTCCAACCGATTAGGTTAACAAAGCATGTTTTAAGTGAAACGTGAACAAATAACCGCATGTCGCACTTGAGCCTAAATGCCCAAACACCTACCCTCCTTCCATTCCTGCACATCTCGAACCCTCGTGTCTTTCCCCCGCAGCCTCCGCACAAAGCTTGGTTTCGGGCACCGGGTCACCGTTTGATCATTGGGCCAAAGAAAGTCGTTTAGCTGCGCTCATCGCCTTCGCCGTTTGTTGCGGCCCGACCTCCGGGTTTCGTAATGTCTCGCATCGCCCGGTAATGACGTGGGGGACAACGCTGTTCCGTCCCCTCCAAAATCCCTCTGATTGCAATTCCTCAAAGACGGATCCAGCTTGCAGAACAGATGATGACTTCGACATGCAGGCCTACAAAATTGGATAACCTTCTCGGGATTGTCAGCAAGTCATGGCTTCGGGAACAATTATCGGGCCTCAACTCCGATGGCACTTTTACCGCAAAGAAGGGAGAGGGTTCTCCTCCTCTTCTTAATAGTCCTGGATACATCAAGATGCTACCCCAAGATTCCTATGTTTCCACCGCCGGACTCCTCGCCCGTCGATGCTTACTGTGGCAACCGGCCCCCAAACAGCAGCCGTGGACGAAAGAGTTCGCAGATACCGTCGGGCTGTCCCCTCTCAAAATGATGATCCCACAAGTATCACCGAGTGATGAAAATCGTGGAACAAGCTTGAAGAAATATGGTCACCATCAATGCCCCGGAAGAACGCTGCATCGTACACAGTATGGATAGAAGAGGCCACACGCCACTTCGGGACCTTAACAATATCCCAACCGATCGGGGCTACCCAAGGACAAACATGTGCCCGTTCCTCGACCTCAATATCTCTCATTATCCGGCGGAGTCCAATCACTCGCTACTGCACGAGCCCAGCAGCCAGATCCCCGACTCAGCCCACTCAAAGTCATTCCAAAGACCGTCAACCCGAGGTCCCAAATCCGCCACCACCCGTAGAATACATTTGGTGGGATATTTGTGGATCGTCCCGATTGCCTCAGTGGACTATCAGATCGGATACACGAGGACCGTCCTCCTAAGAAAAAGAAAATTTCCTCCCAAAGAAAAATTGAAGGAGAGATTCGAGGCCTAGAGATAACAAGGGGAACGCTCTGGGAGCCATCTGGGGGATTTGATTATTATGTACTCTACTCCGCCTTTTCCCCAAAGCAAAAAGGGGTAAAAGAGCGTAAAAGCTCGCCAACGATAGAATTGAGACTTTCTGATACCGCAGTACCGCAACGTAAGTCCAACCCCTAGGGTCGCCCAAGGTTCGCTTGTCCAGCCTCCCGAGTATACACCGATGAAGAAAACCGACGCCGGCCTGGGCGCTCCCACTCAATCAACATGTTGACCGGAGATGGCAACCGCCACAAAAGGCATCGCATAACCTGTGGGCTTCGGCAAAGACTCTACCTCGCAAGAAAAAGGCACGGCTTATTGTGTTTAATGACTCTCTATCCCGAGACAAGGACCAAATCTATGATCCTCACCTATATGGGAGTATGATCACCTTCTCTCATGATGAAGATTTGCCAAGCAGATGTCTCCCAACACAACGAAGCCAGACATCACTATTCGGCTCAACACCATGTCACTCCTCGGGGTATTAGTGGACAATGGATCATCGGTAAACGTCCTTCCCCCAAAGATGACGAGGGCCCTCCGCATAAATGAAAGGCGCGTGATCCCATCTACCCGGACCGTCAAGGCCTACGACGGTTCGTCCTCGTCCCATTCTCGGGGACGGTGACTTTGGGAACTCGGTACGAAACCCAAATGGTGCCCGCAAAGTTCCATGTAATGGATATCCCTCCGAGTTCACAAATTCTACTAGGGGCGCCCTTGGTTGCATCACATGAAAGCCATAGCCTCCACTCTCCACCAATGCGTCAAATTCATCAACCGGCAGTGAGACCTTGAAGTCATAAGGATGACAGCTTCCTCATAGGGAACGAAGCCGAAACAATAGCCAAGAACGCCCACAAGCCAAACACACTGGGGCTACATCCTTCAAGAGGCAAGTCTCGCCAAAGATCCTTTGGAATCCGGCGAATATGCCAACTATGTCGACACACTCAAGCGAGCGTACTCCGAAGAAGTTCGATTCATCAAATTTAATTGCTATTTCCAACACTTGGAGGCGATCGGAAGGAAACGCCGAACACCGCCATGATACTGTGCACACAAGTCCCCGGTCCTCAATCACAGATTTGTCGCATTCCGCAAACCCATTCTTTGGCCTCGCCAGCGAGGAGATTTTCATGATAAAGTCGACAAACACCGACGGACTCGGCTCGAATCTATGAACGTCGTGTGGGACGTCCTCCCTGTGAACTACCTCGTCAAGCCTTTTCGCTCGAGTATGGGACATGAGATTTTTTCTAGCAAAGACACCGAGACGCAATACGCCCTTACATCCGGGATTGAGCGGCCGATTGTGACGAAACGGAAATCCCTGTGATTGAGGAAGATCCCTACATCCACATGCTCGGCTTTCGCACGCCAAACACAATTGATTCTCGGTTCGTACAAAGAGATAATAGCAACGATCGAAGAGGGAGCACGAGACCATGCCTTTCCCGAGTTGTGAAGCCACCGACAGCCGATGCCGCTAAAGAATTGGGAAACTCTCTCAGCCCGTCCGCGACCAAAGAGGAAATGATCACCAAGCTTGGATTGGTCCCCCGTCCTTTCGTGTCAACTCAGAAGTCCTCCGAGTCTCTCATTGTTGAAGTTCGGAGTCTTCTCGAGTCGTCCGATGTGCCTTACGCCCGAAGACTACGAGTCCGTAGCAAACGTTGTATTCCCTTCGTCTTCAATGAAATGATGAACCTTTCTCGAGTATCCCTTGATTGCCACTTTAACTAATGATGAATTAACTAATAATCTAAAAACAAGCTTAATAACGATTCACTAGATGAAGAGGCGTACACATTAAATGAACAATATATCAAAGAAATCTTTAAGCGGGTTGTCCCGGAAAGAGGAAAATCGAGCCCAAGCCGCCGAAGAGATTTTGGACGAGTGTGAATCGGGAACCGCGGAAGAAGAGCCTAAAGAGACGCAGATTGGTAGATTCTTCGAAGGGACCGAAAGGGATGCCCTAATCGAGCCGCTAAAAGAATTCGTGGATGTGTTCGCATGGTCCTATAAAGATATGCCAGGCCTCGATCCTTCCATAGTTGAAAGCACCGAATACCGCTCGACCTTAAGTCAAGCCGAAAGCGTAAGCTAAGAAGAATTAAGCCCGAATGGTCCCTACAAGTGAAAGAGGAAATAGAAAAGATGCTCGAGCAGGGTTTCATCGTGGTCATTGAATACCCAACATGGCTGTCCCAACATAGTGATCGGTGACCAAGGCGAACGGAAAGATCCGACGCCGCGTAGACTTCGTGGATTCTGAACAAAGCCGCCCCAAAAGACGATTTCCTCGCCAAACATCGACATTTTGGTAGATTCCACGGCCAACCATGAAGTCAAATCCTTCGTCGACGGTTTTGCTGCCACAACCAAATCAAAATGGCAAGAAGATCAAGCCAAATGTTCTTCACAACCCCTCGGGGCACCTCATCGCTACACCTGGCCATGCCATTCGGACTAAAGAATGCCGGGGCTACGTATCAAAGGGCGCTTCACACTGCTTTCCATGACATGATCCACAAAGAAATTGAGGTCTATGTGGACGACATGATAATACATTCCGTAGGATCGGATGGCCAAGACTTTGTTGATTTGAGAAAATTCTTCGGCCGCCTCCGAGACCACAAGCATGAGGCCCGAATCTGGCCAAGTGCACTTTCGGTGTAAGTACGAGGTAAGGTGCTAGGATATATGGTGACGTAACGGGGAATCGAAGTAGATCCCCGTAAAATCAAGGCGATAGTTGAAATGAAGCCACCCCTGACACCGACGTAAGTGAAATCCTTCGTGGGAAGATCGCAATACATAAGCCGGCTTTGCAAATCGGGACTGACCTCGTCTCGCGAGCCGATCTTCAAGTTGATGAAGAAAAATGCCTACACGTAATGGACCCGTAATGTCGCCTTGCCTTTGAACAATGTATTAAGGCATACCTTGTGAATCCCCCGATTCTCTCGCCCACCACATCGGCAAAAGCCACTCTTGCTATATCTAACTGTCACGGATACAAAGAATTTGGGGCTATGCTAGCTCAAGAGAAGAAAGATTCCAAAGTCGAAAACGCCATCTATTTCGTAGCGTAAAAGCTCCAAGGAAGCGAACTCACTACTCCGCTTGCGAGAAGACTTGCGCAGTTTGGTCCGGGTAGTGGGAAAGTTGAAACACTACATGCAAGCCTCACCCGATACATCTTGTCTCAAGAATAGACCCCATCAAATATCTGTTCGACAAGCCTTCCATCTCCATGAGGTTGGTAAAATGGTCGTTCTTTTTGGCCGAATATGACATCACTTATGTTTCAAGGAAATCCATAAAAGGGACGCATAATGGCGTAACATCCGGCCGATTTCCCAAGTGATGAGTCCCGAGGACTCGAACCTCAATTTCCCGATGATGGAATCTTCGCTCTAGAAGGAGAGAATCGGCTGGCAACTCTTCTTCGACGGGCGTCAAACAAAAGGGGGAACGGGATAGGAATGCTTCGGTCGATCCTTCCGACGAACACACCCCCATAGCAAGCAAGGCCGAATCTTCGAAGTCACCAACAACGCGTCGAATATGAAGCTTGCATAGCCGGGTTGGAAGCCGCCTTGAAAGAAATATCAAGGAATTGGAGGTGTATGGTGACTCGCCCTCATCATCAATCGTGTCTCTAACAAATGGAAGACAAGTATCATGCTTACATGGAAGAAGCTAGTGGCTCAATTTAAAGAAATCGGCTTTCATTACCTCGCCAAGAGACCGAAACAGTTCGCGAGATGCCGCTGCACGCTGCTAGCCTCTCTTGTCGAAATACCCGAAGGAAAGTCCGTTAAACCATTCGTAGTCGGGAGAAGAGAAAACCCCGCCTATTGCTTCGAAATTGAAGCGGAAGCCGGCGATCAATGATCCACAGTACACTCAGTTACCAATTACTGAAGGATGGCGAGGCCTCTTTCAAAAAATGAAGAGGGGGAATATAAAGAAGGAATCAAAGCGAAAAGTCTCTCACAGAGCGCTCGCCTCCCATTATGTTCTTTTGGGAAATATGCTATACAAGAAGCGTTATCAAGGCCCCCTCTGCGATGTATCAAAGAAACGAGAGGCTACCGAACTCATGAAAGAAATACATGGTGGTACCCTGCGGCCCTCACATGAATGCTCGAGCTCGATGCAAATCATGCCGAGAATGGGGTACTTTTGGATCTCCATGGAAACCGGCCGCATCCAGTTCGTCAAAAGCTGCGACAAATGTCGGCGATACTCAAATCTTAATCACTTTGCCTCCTCACGAGTTGTACCGCATGACAACCCCTTGGCCTTTCGTCACTTGGGGAATTGATGTCATAGGCAAAATCACACCATCAGGCAAGATACGGCCACGAGTTCGTCCCTGGTAGCCGTGGGATTATTTCACCAAGTGGGTTGAAGCCAAGTCCTACAAAATCCTCAACTCAAGAAAAGTAGCCCTCTTCATCAAAGAAAACATCATGTTCGAATACGGGTTGCCGGCGAAATCATCTCGAGATAATGGATCCCACTTCGAAGGGGAATGCGAAAAGCTGGCGGAATTCCGAATAACCCGTCACAAGTCATCTCCCTACAGCCCCAAACCAACGGAGCCGTCGAGGCAAAGAAACAAGACTCGAAAATATCATCCGAAAATGGTCAGTCCAAGAAGAGATTGGCCCGAGAAGTTACACTCGGCACTCGGGGCTACGAACATCGCTAGAACGGCAATCGGGGAAACACCGTTTGCCCTCACATACGGAATGGAAGCCGTACTCCCAATCGAGCTAGAGATCCTCGCTTCCGTATACTACCGGGAAAGCCGAGATCAACAAGAGGGCTCGAATGGCTCCGCAGTCGCCATGACGAATTGGCCCTACTAGATGAACGCCGATCGAAGGCCATGGAACACATCCGAGCCTACCAAGGAAGAATGGCCGAGCCTTCGACAAGAAAGTAAAGCATCGGAAATCCGAGAAGGGGATCTCGTTTAAAAGAAAAGCCCTCACCGTATCAACCCTCGGAAAATGGGAGCCCGTATGGGTCGGGCCATATGTCGTCCGTAAGATCTTCTCCTGAGGAGCCATGCAACTCGCGAGACCTCGACGGGAATCCCTTTGTACACCCAAATGAATGGTGACAAGCCGCGCAGATACTACGCGTAAAAAAAAAAAAGAAAAAAAAGAAAAGAGAAGAAAAAAAACAAAAAAAAGAGTGCTAAAAGAGTAATACCCAACTAGGTTAGAAACCCGAAAAGGGCGGCCTAGGTAAAAATGTGGTTGCACCAAACAAAAAAAAAAAAAAAAACAACAACAAACAAAAAAAGAGTTCACCGGGTTGAACTACGAAGACCCGAGCTCCTCAAAATGAGGGGAACGTAGCGGCGGAAACGGTTCGGTCTAAAGCACAAATAAAAGCCATACTTTGGCATCAATACAATTGATCAGACCATGAAAGCGTCTCGAAAAACTCTAAAGCAATTCAAATATTCATTACAAATTAAAAGCTCTTTGATGAGTCTAAGCACGATTCATTCTTACAACTGGCAACCTGCTAAAAAGAAAACTAAGATACATAATCAAATTAATGTGTCTGCCATGACAAGAAAGGGATACTCGGAAACCTCAGAGTCACTCCAAGCCACTGCATCGGCCTCTCCCCTCTTCTTCCCCTTCGAGTCTTCTTTTTCCGAACAGGAAAATGTCAATGTTCCTCCTACCAAGCTGCGGTATAGGGACGGGATCTATCAAACCAGACCTCTGTCGGGGCCTTAGTAGCCCTAGCGTCATCCCTCATCTCCCGTAACCTAGCCGGTAGCATAGAGCCCTCTCTCCAATCTCTTGACGTAAGCCTCATAATCGGTCGCGGCGTTTCCGCTCCTTGTCATGAGGGTTGGCCCTCGCCTCGCCGCCCTCCTCCTCTCGTAAATAGTCGTCCTCCGCACCCACAATGGCCTCACGCCGTCTCAAAATAGCCACCCGAGTCTCTCCTGCATGCCTCTCATACCAATCCAGTACCAAGTGGTCAAGAACACCGGTCTTGACGTCGAGGATAACCCGAGGAGGAAAGGCATCATACCTCCATGCTCGGGAAAGAAATGGAAACACCGAGGGATCATCCATAGAAACAGGAGCCACCACCCCGGTGGCTATATCATCAAAATCCCTCCAAAGGAACCTCGCCTGTGCCAAACCGTCTCGTAACTAAAGCCGGAATATAGAAGCCGGACCGAGAAAGCCCGGAAGCATGACCACGGAGACCCATCCCGAAGCACTCGCAAGTCTCCACCCGCCAACAAGGCACCGACCATCTGATATCCTCTCGTGCGGAGACCAGCCATCCAACGCTCCCACGAGCCCCGATCATCAAAATCCACTTCAACCCCTCCCCGGCAAATGTCCAAGGCTTGATCATGTCGGGAGTTTCCCGAAGAACCCCAAACGCTCCATCGCCCACAGGGTCAAGAGGAACGGGCCGCCTCGTGCATATACCGTCTTCCTAGCGCCTATCGAGAGCATGAAAAGTCTCCCCGTAATCAAAGGAACGACATCTCTCGCCCAAAGACATGTGAACGACAACATCCAAAGAAAGACCGATGGCAAATCCCAAAAGAATAGACCATGAACAGGGTGCCAAACATACAAAGTGCAAAGGCATCCCAATAGGCATCATCCACCAAGCCTAAGCCCCTAAATCATCGGGAAGACCGGAAATATCGAAATGATCGGGACCGCGGATCATACCTTGCGCTTCCTCAGGGAAAGATGAAGGAGGGCGCTGTCTGTCATCAACAAAAGAAGCCCCTCGGGCAAGGGAACCGCTATCTCTTCCACCTCAGGACCTCCAAGCAAGGCAGAAATTCTTCGACAGGCGGAACAATCTCGTTGAAAGAAAGGCAAAAGACATTCCTTCTAGTGTCCCAAAATGATGAAGAAGCCCTCAAAAGCTCATAGTCCGGAACCAATTCCTTGAGAGACCATAAACACTTCACCTTGTACCTTTCTTCAAAAAAGGACCTCCTCTCATGCATAATCTCCCGGGACCAATCCTTGAACTTGTTGAAGAATGACATTTGGGATTCTTGGGACAACTTTGATGGAGCTTTTCTAAAGTTTTCCATGGTTTTTCTCTCTTTCTCCCCGAAAATGGGTGTTTGAATTTGGAGGTTGAAGAGGATATTTGAATTTGAAATAAAGCAAGACCAGTGCGAACCAAAAATTAAAGGACAATGTCGAAGATGCCCCTATCCGCGCGGACATGATTGCACAAAAAAAAAATCTCGCAGCGAGTCAAGTTGCTACATCAAAAGAGGAATATTCCGTCCCGGTTGCTCGAAACTGTGCAAAAAAAAAAAAAAAACAATCCCCAAACCGGTCCATATACCAAACACCCTTGCAAAAAAAAAAAAAAAAAAAAAAAAAACAAGGCTCATGCAACACCGCATTCATCGCATTGCATTCATAAAATAAAATCCTAAATTATTACATCCATAAAAAAATGTACATAAGTCACAAATCTAAATCTCAATCTCAAAGCTCAAAAAAAAAAATCAATCGGAGTCTCCGGCGCCCGTGTCCGCACTCGGCCCCTCTTGCGACTCGGGCCCGCCTCCTCGGGAGCCACGAAAATCTCGGGCTCGGAATCGTCCTCGTCTCCCGAGAAAAGAGGCTCATCGGGACCAACCGGCACGCTACGATAGGGCAAGCCGAGATCTGCGAAAAAATCGTATCCAAAGATGAAGGCGTCGGACTCTGGACGTACGAAGACTTGACCCACCTGTCTTGCCGCGCGTGTCCTCGCCCGTGTGGATCCCGAGAATGACGTGATCCGAAGCGGCACCGCGCGGGGATCAAGGAGAGGAGACAGAGGAGTCTACGAAGAAGTCTACGAGCGAATAGGGGAAGCCTCCCGTCCGACGTGCGCCGGCCGTGGTCGCCTCGCTCTAGCCTGAGGAGCCCCGCAAGCGACCATCCTCTGATGAATCTCTTGGCCCCGATCACTTGCTTCGTCAGCTTCTCGACGACCACCTCCGAAAACTGCACAAAAGCAAAAGCGTCAAAAAAGGAAGTGATGCTAAAGATGATGAAACAAAAGAAAGAAGCGTAAAAAGCCATACCTTCATACCCGGACGAGGCGGAAAGCTCGTGGAAGTCGCTCGGGTGAGGGATCTGCACCTCAATCGGACCCCATCCTGGATATAGGAAAAATCCGTCCGAGGGTACCGCGGGATCCCAAGCCCTCCCTATCCAGGACTCGAGGCATCCTCGGCCTCCTCAAGACGAATGTCGCATATGGCTCAATCGCCACGAAATCAGAAGTGGCCGGCTCGGTAATCATCCCAGGTCACGGACCAGATCGCTCGGAGTGCATCATATCGGCGGGAGGCTCCACCGGTGTCCTCAAAGGCGGAGTCACGCCATGCTTTGGCGCGTCACCCTCTCTCCTAGATAATAGGCATCGCGAGTCGGACCTCTCGGAATCCTCCGCCGCACGGTCCAAATCTCGGCGCCCTTCGGTGCGCCACCTCAAAGCGATCCCGGGGAAGAATATCATCCCTCATCCGTCTCGGCCTCCGTCAAAGGAAGGCAATCCGCGTACACGAGGGTCGTACGCCCCCTGGAGCTTATCTTCTCCGGGCATGCTTGGACCAAGGCTGCATGGCCGGATACGCCCGACGTACTCCGTGGCCGTGTCGCCACATCGTGACGTGGAAAAACTCCAACGCCCATACCGCGAAAGGTAAAAATCAAATCAATCCGGCGAAAGAAAAGTGTGTGCTAAAAAAAAGAGAGAGAGGGAAAGCAAAAAGAGAGCTTATACCTCCGGGGCAAACTCGAAGCGGTACAAAGAGCTCACAGCCCTTCCCATTGTACCTAACGAGAGCAAAGTAAAGCTCGCCGGCCCGGCCTCTCCCCACGAGACATCTCAGGCCGTCTCCATGTCCTCCAAGGACCTCGGCAAGGCAAAGACCGCCGTCCCTCGGCATGCCCAAAGAGGGTGCTCGAAAAAGCAAACCACAAGAAGGCCACCGGCAATCGATCGGCGCCTATCCTCTCCTCCCCAGCCTCGTAACTCACAATGGTCTCCACAATCTTCCCGTAGACCACCGCATACTCCATCCCCATCCCCTTTTTGGGAATAGGGAAAATCCCGAGAAGAGCACACGTAGATCGGCATCGCTGTAGCCATCCCGCCACTCAATCTTTGCGTCCATTAAAGGACAGGCCTGTAATCGCAGCGTAATCAGAGGGCGTAACCGTAGCCTCGCCCCAGAAGAAGTGAAAGGTGTGGGTCGCGTCCCACCGATCTTTGCGCCGAGCAAACATCAAACCCTTGCTCTTAGGAAACTTGACCGGTCCCTCAAGCACTCGACAAACTCCCAAAGCCCCGTCTCGACAACGATCTGTCTCGGACTCGGCAAAGCTCCTCGGCCCGCATTCGGAAGCCGGTCCCACAAGTCAATCACGGACTCCACTGATCCTCGAGTCTTCATTTTGTTCAGCTGCTCCGTCACAAAACGGTTTTCGCCCTGTAAAAGAAAAAAGGAGAGAGAAAATGTCAAAAAAAAAATTTGCATTTGCATTTACACAAAAAAAAAAGAAAGCATACACATGCATTAAAAAAAAATTTCGACAGCATAACGGCATGCAATAGGCATAGCCCCATTTTTCTCACAGAAAAGACAATTTTCAGCAAATCCCATTCAACAATTTTCAAAAAAAATGCATACATGCATATCCTACAAGAAGTCGACGGAAATAAAAACTCCGTCCCATTTTCAAAAAAAAATGCATACATGCATATCATCCATCTTACATGCAACGGGAGGAAAAATCAGTCCCACTTTTCAAAAATAAAAAATCCTAAACATACATACATCTCATATTGGCAAAACGCCCATTCTTTCCAAACAAAATGCATGCATTGCATCATTCATCGATATCAATATTCAATTTCAAAAAAAAAAATCATCATCAACATCAATATTCAATTTCAAAAAAAAAAATTTCAAAAATCACCTAAAATTCAAATTTCAAACAAGAAATCAACAAAGGGATCAAAGGGTTTCAAAGTATACCGTTCGGAGATTCGAATCCGAAGCCCAATGTTGCCAAGCATCGGGGTAATGCTCCTCCGCAACCGATTGCGAAAGATTGTAATGCCTCCTCATCCGGACGAGCTCCAATCGTCTCTCCGCCACCGGGCCACGTCCTTGGCCTTGAAAAGCGCCTTCCCCGTGTTCCATTGCTCGAAAATCGAAGAAATCGGAAGATTTTTGAAGCTTTTCTTGGCCAACAATGGCTTCTCCTCGGTTTTTTCTCTCTCTCTCTCGTCTGTTTTCAAAAACTGAATGGGGAAGAAGAAAAGGGCGTTGGCCCTCATTAATACCCCCTGGTTTTCAAACCCTCTCCGCGCGGACAGGATTGCAAGGGTCAAAATGACCCTTTTGCCCCTTAAAATTCCAGGACTCTGCAATTCAGTCCCCAACTTGACAGAGTTAACAAAGTTAACCAAAGTCGGCCCCTTGTCAAGGAAATCATCCACGGCAGTAAAACGTAAGACCGAGTGCCCCGAAAAAGATAACGGATCCCGTATCTTTCATCAAAATCACCCCTAGCGAAAAACGTAAGACCGAGTGCCCGAGAAAGATAACGGATCCGTATCTTTCATCAAAATCACCGGCAGTAAAACGTAAGACCGAGTGCCTTGAGAAAGATAACGAAATCTCGTATCTTTCATCAAAATCATTCCCGGCAGTAAAACGTAAGACCGAGTGCCCCGAGAAAGATAACGAAATCTCGTATCTTTCATCAAAATCATTCCCGGCAGTCAAACGTAAGACCGAGTGCCCCGAGAAAGATAACGGATCCCGTATCTTTCATCAAAATCACCCCCGGCAGTCAAACGTAAGACCGAGTGCCCCGAGAAAGATAACGGATCCCGTATCTTTCATCAAAATCATCCCCGACAGTCAAACGTAAGACCGAGTGCCCCGAGAAAGATAACGGATCCCGTATCTTTCCTCAAAATCTTCCCCGGCAGTAAAACGTAAGACCGAGTGCCCCGAGAAAGATAACGAGATCCCGTATCTTTCATCAAAATCATCCCCGGCAGTCAAACGTAAGACCGAGTGCCCCGAGAAAGATAACGGATCCCGTATCTTTCATCAAAATCATCAGGCGGTCAAACGTAAGACCGAGTGCCGAGAAAGATAAAGGATCCCGTATCTTTCATCAAAATCATCCCCTATAGCCAAACGTAAGACCGAGTGCCCCGAGAAAGATAACGGATCCCGTATCTTTCATCAAAATCATCCCGGCAGTCAAACGTAAGACCGATTTCCCGAGAAAGATAACGGATCCCGTATCTTTCATCAAAATCATCGGCGATAAACGTAAGACCGAGTGCCGAGAAAGATAACGAGATCCCGTATCTTTCATCAAAATCACCCCGACAAGAAACGTAAGACCGATCTCCCCGAGAAAGATAACGAGATCCCGTATCTTTCATCAAAATCATCCAACGGCGCCAAACGTAAGACCGATTTCCCTGACGAATACGTCCGATTTTCCCCAATGACAAGGCTAACGAAATCCCCAAAGAAAGTTAACGGAATCCCAAAGCCAACGAAATTTCGAGGAAAACTCGAACTACGAAAGGGCTTGATTCCCACTAGGGATACGTAGGTAGCCTATCATTAGGTCCAGCCCCTCGACCAAAACGGTCACCCTCTCCTTCGGCAGCAGACAAAGTCCACCGAAAGGCCATTTCAAATCAAGGTTCGAGGCACCTAAAACGCCATCATCATCAAGGTCCGAGGCACCTAAAAAGCCATCTTCAAGGTTCAAGGCACCTAAAACGCCATCTCCAAGGTTTGAGGCACCTAAACGCCATCTCGAAGGTTTGAGGCACCTAAGACGCTATCACTAGGAAAGCGATAAATCGCAATCATCCCCGAGAGACCGAAAATGGTCATTCCTATCCCAGGCGGAGCGGATAGCAATCGACCGAAAATGGTCATCTCTTATCCCCACAGAGTTCCTTTCCAAAGAACCGACTGCAGAACTCACTCATCAGGTTCGAGGCACCTAAAACGCCATCATCTCCAGGGTCAAATACCCGAACTACGACTGGCTTGATTCCCATTCGGGATACGTAGGTAGCCTATCGCTAGGTTCAGCCACCCGATCACTCGATCATACTGCCAAATATGGAGCCTTACTCTTATCGACGACCCCGCTTCCTTCGAAAGCGCCGTCGCCGAGGGGCTACTGTAAGTGCTCCAATTTGAGCTTGTTAGAATTTTCGTTAGAAAATTAACGAAAGTTATAACATTTCTAACAATTCCTAACAATCCTAACTTTTCTAACAAAGTGAGGGTAAAATGGGCATTGTTATTTAAGGTTAAACCTTAAAAAGAATCTCAAAAAAGAAAAACAAAAGAAGAAAACCATAAATAGAAATGCTGGAAACATAAAGGCTTAATTTGAATTTCAAAAAGAAATATTCCTCTTGTCCAAAGCTGGAGCTGCATTTAATGAACAGTGCACGCTGAGGGTTCCCATCCGCGCGGATGAGTTTGTCATCTCAGGAGGGCTATAAATTGAGCCCTCCAGTCACAAAAATAAGGGGCCACAACACATTTTGCACCGAACCTCTGGCGAAATATAGAGAGAAAACAGTGAGAATTCACTTGAATTGTCACCATTTTCTCTCCAATCTTTCCCAATTCATACTCATCCACTCACTCTCATATTAAAGCCCTAAACACTCATACATACAAGCCAAACACTCAAGAACACAAGGAAGATTGGTAAACCCTCCTTCTCCTAACCCTAAATCTCAACCATGTATGCATCTTCAAACTACAAAATGTAGTTCTTTCATCTTCTTGCTCTAGATCTAAGAAGATCACCATGGAAGACCATCTCCATGGATGATCTTCTACAAAGATCAAAATTATTTTCAAGTTCTCTTACTTTCTTGCAAAGAAAACTCATTTTCAAAACCCTAAAAACCATTTTCAAGCATAAAATCTCATTTTCAAAGGATAAAAATCCCCTTCCCAAGCAAATGAAATGCTTAGTCCTAATGTACCCCAAGGATGGTTTGGTATAGTTGATTCACCACTAAAATGTCTAGTGATCACTAACCAAAACCTAGGGAAATGGGGACAAGCATGGATGCAAAACCCCCTTTAAAATCACATTTTCTCTCTTGGGAAGTTGCTGTCCAGTAGCAATTTTCCCAGACCTCAGTCCATTGTCTTAATTTTTGGACACAGATGAACTTGGAATTTGGTGTTGACTACAAAACACTTTTTGTAGCCAACATCCAGAGATTTCCAGACATATTTTTACTTTATTTTTTGGGTGAGTAAAACTCCTCTTTTCAAATTTTCTTTCAGAGGCTAGTTCATCAGCTTCTGGGAATCCAGATCTCATATCTGAGGTTTCCAGAAGGTTTTGACCCCTCAAATATTCTCCAAAATGGAAAATTCCTTCGCACAAGTCTTATTTAAGGTGTCTAGAACAACTTTCATTCTCTGAGTTTATCCAGATTATGAAGTTTTAAGACCCTTGAATCCATTTCAAAATCAAAGGTCCACTGCCTTTTTCATTCTGGCAGAAATGGCTCTCAACTTCAAAAGGTCTTTTGAGTACCAAATCTCAATCCAAAAATCCCCCAAAAATCATGGGATCAGTTTAAAGTCTTGAAAAGATATCCCTATTTTTACTTTTCTGAGTTTCAAAGTATTTTGGCCAAAACACACACACACACACACACACACACACAAATGATTTTCAGCTTGGAAGACTCGTTTTACGAGGCATTCCGGGTGCACACTAACGTCCTTCCCGGCGTGTAACATGACCTCCGAACCTAAATCTCTGATCTCGGGCTTTTTTCAAAGTTTTGGCCCTCAAAATTAAAATGGCGTGGCGACTCCGTTTCGTTGATTTTTTCAAGCAAAAATGGGAAAATTTTCGGACACACATTCATCACAGTGAGGGCAAACGGTGTTTCCCCAGTTGTCGTTCTGACTGATGTTCTGTAGCCCCAGAGTGCCAGGTGTAACTTCTCGGGCCAATCTCTGCCTTGGACAGCCATTTTCCGGATGATATTTTCCAGAGTCTTGTTTGCTGCCTCAACGGCTCCGTTGGTTTGGGGCCTGTAAGGAGATGACTTGTGACGGGTTATTCGGAATTACGCGGCAGTTTTTCACATTCCCCTTCGAAGTGGGATCCATTATCTGAAATGATTTCGGCTGGCAACCCGTATCTGCATATGATGTTCTCTTTGATGAAGAGGGCTACTTTCCTTGAGTTGAGGATTTTGTAGGACTTTGCAGAGCATCCTTTCCGATTCCTTCGAAGAAATCACCAATCTGCGTCTCTTTAGGCTCTTCCGCAGTTCCCAAATTCACATTCGTCAAAATCTCTTCGGCAGCTTGGGCTCGATTTTCCTCTTTCCGGACAACCTGCTTAAAGATTTTTTTTTGTTGTTTGATTTTTTTTTTTCGTTTAATGTGTCTGCTTCTTTATCTAATGAATTATTATTAAGTGTTTTTTTTTTTAATTCGTCATTAGTTAAAGTGGCAATCAAGGGATACTCAGAAAGGTTCGTCATTTCATTGAGAATAAGAGGGAATACAGCATTGGCTACAATTTCGTGGTCTTCAGGCGTGAGGCCATCGGACGCTTCGGAAGACTCAAACTCAACAATGAGAGACTCGGAGGACTTTACAAAGGTTGACACGAAAGGACGGGGGACCAATCCAAGCTTGGTGATCATTTCCTCCTTGGTCGCGGACGGGCCTGAGAGGTTTTCCCAATTTTTTAGCGGCTTTGCTGTTGGTGGCCTCATGACTCGGGAACTGTGCTGTTTTTGTTTTCCTTTCTCAATTGCTGCTATCATCTCTTGGACCGAGCCGAGATCAATCGAGATCTGGCACTGTATCTCTTCTTGAACAAGCTTTGCATGATGGGGCCATCCCAACCATCTGAAAAGACTTCTGTGGCTTTGGCTTTTGGCACGGTCAATTCGAATTCAGGTTTCGGATCTTCCTGGGCAATCGGGTTTGTGGTGGTAAGCTTCTCGAACTGTTCCACCAGGTCAGGCACGCCTCTGAAGGTATACTCACTCTTCATGGTAGTGGTAGCCCCGGGTATCTTGGGTAGGTCCAGGAACATTCTGCGGACCGGGTTGGCTTTGGCTCCCTTGAACTTGTTGAGGCCATCCTGTAGCTTTAGCCACCCTGTCGTAGGAGTGGGCTCTGTGATGTTTCCTGGTTGTGTGGGACCCTTTACAAAGTAGTCGGATTAGGAATTTGAAAAGAGAGAGATTTAGGGTTGTCGGCGGGACCTTTCTGTGGCGGCTTCAAATCTTTTTCCTTTTGCGGTGTCCACTGAGGAGGCCTCATATCCCAGGCCGTGGCGAGTATTCTGTCCTTTCACCTCGATGAGTTTGTGAGTTCCTTGTTGGTGCTTCCCCAGACCGAGGCCAGGTAGATAGCTCATCTTTCTCATCATTTTCAAGACCGGAGGGATCTTATCCCGGGTGACCGTCAGATCTATGTTGCACACTTGGGCCTTGGGAGGCTCGACCGTGAAGCCCGTTAGCATGAGACCTTCCTCGTCATGTTTGATTTCCAGAATAGGTATTCCGCCCGTATCTGTGCCCTCTAAAGTGACTAAATCTCCGTAAATGGTCGTCAGATCCCCATTCGAGGCAATTTCACACACTTGGTGGAGGCTTGAGGCGACCCCTTTGACTTGATGGAGCCAAGGTCTTCCCGGCGGGGCATTGAAAGTAATCGGGATGTCAATAACCTGGAATTCCACAGTATCAATTTACGTCAGAACCGGAGGTCTAAAGTGGCGACTCAAGGGTTGCTCGGGATGTTGAGTCGTAAGCTTTGGCTGTGAGGAGGAAGGCTTCAAGTACTGTAGTCTTGATATCAAGCAAGCTCATGATCTTTGCGGGAAGAATGTTCATTCGGACCCGTTATCAACCAGGACCCGAGGAAGGCGTCGTTCATCCAATTGGGTGTGATGAAGAGAGGCTCGTTATGATCGGCTCCAAATTGAGGGAGGTCGAGATACGTGAAAGTGATTATATTCCCGTAATGGATGTTTCCAATTAGTTGTACCACATCATCGGGAGTAGCATCAATAGGCACGAGTGCGAGCCGGGCTTTCTTCCGGCTTCGGCTTATGGGGATAGGACGAGGTGAGTAGAGACCGAGGAAATGTTGGCTGTGTTTGCTTCAAGGGTGAGCACGGGATCCTCTTTTTCGAGTGCAGGTTTGTTGTCTTAGCATAGGGCGGCGATCTTCTTTGGTGTTTGATACGTGGCCTTCTTATACGCCTTGGGATTTCCTTGGAAGATACGCCGAGATCGGGTCAAGAGTTAACTTCCTCATCCGTCGTCTCTTGGTGGATTTCTTCAATCTTGCTAAGGGTCGATGGGGAGCCCTTTTGGCTATTGGCCATTGGTTACGACGGAGTCTAGTGACAGTGAGGAAATTTGGCATCCGGCTCCTTCCTGGGCGGCCCTTATAACTGCTTCCCAGGTCATCGGCCTTTGAGTCTGGGGTTGTGTTGTTGCCCCTTGGATGGCCCACATAGCTAGGGCGTCCTCCGATTCACTCTCATGGCCGGCCTTGCTCATAGTTATCATGCAACAAGAGTCGCTATTGTCGGGACTCGGCGGCTTTTCGATCTCATCCCCGATATAGTGCGGCCATTACGATTCCCTTACGTAATACTCGAGTTGGAGATGATTATAGCGTTACGTGTGGGAGGCGCATCCGGTATCATGCCGGTTTCTAGGACTTCTACGAAAGGCGACATACATTCGGGGAAGGTGACCTCTTCTTGGGTAACCACAACAAGGAGTGTTACTTTGTTACGGGGTGGATTTGATCTAACCATGGTTATTTTCTCATTTGGGCGGATGGGAGTTAATTTTCCTCTTTCGATCGGATCTTCGACTATCGGCTGGATCGGACACTGAAAACCCTTTCTCCAAAGCATGGTAGGCGGTGTTGAATTCTAAGACATCCACGTGCTCGAGATCCATGAAACTTCATGGCCTTCATGTCCTCGGTCTCATATTCGTCTTCCGAAGTTTCTTCGTCGTCGCTTCTTGATAACCGGCCATTGTGCTGGCTCCCGTGGGCTCATTTCCGGCATGATTATTCCAGATTGTTTCCGGATGCGGGGCCTCGGTTGACTCTTTGCTCTCGTCATCATCATCATCATTTGTCATCGGAATCTTCTTCCCATACTACGGGATTTCGGGTGAGAGGGAATGCCGATCAAACCCGTTGGGGAATATGGGTGCGTGCGGCCGCAAAATTGTCATATGTTCCCATTCCCGGAAGTGGCAATTGTGACTCGGCTTCTCCTCCCGAAAATTGCGGGGGAAAAGTGAGAGGGGGTGGCACGTATTTGACACCGGGTAGGATATAGAAGGAATCCTCCTCTTAGATTCTTATTTGTTCTCGGGATCATATTCGGGCTCTCCCAGAGCCAATTTGCGAAGTGTACTAGCTCTAGATGCTCTTCGGCCTCTTTCTTGATAAGCCCCGGTACGAGCGCCCGCCGGAAGCTTTCTTGTTCGATTCTTCTTGATTGTTCCAACCATCTTGTGTAAATGGTTCTTTCATGTTACGAGCGGAACGGCCCCGGTTCTTCGGTATCGGTTTTCCCTTTATCAGAAATAGCGGGCCTCGTATTCTTGCAAGGAGTCTCGACATGAGACCAAGATGGGTTGATTCGTTCGATATCCTCAAGGGTGAGGGAATCCGGGTCGGGATCCTCGACGAGGTTGGCCACGGGTATTTGGGGACTTTCATCGGCATCTTCTGGGCATGCGAAGATTCTCCGCATTCAATCATATTCACACGATTATGGTTCCTTGGCGAGAGGATTTTTAGCGTGTTAGGCCCTTCGGGGCCTTCCAACTTTCCTTGCTCTATTAGCCCACTGAATTGCCTTTTGAGTAAAGCGGTTGTCGGTCGGATGTCGTGAGCTTGATGAAAAGCACAATACTTTGTAGTATCCACGGGAGCATTCGGATTTACGGGTTGGAAATTCTCGAAGGCCGCGGCAAGCCTTCTTTCACCAGTCCCTAAAGATGTCATTCGGGGGCATTCCAAAGTTTTCGAGATTCATGACCCGTAGTGCAGGCTCATTTGGTTTCTGGGAGCAAAAGGAGTCGTGTTGTTACACTCTGTCCCGCATAGTGAATCGTCTCTTTGCCTTTGGCGGGAAGCGAGGCGGTGTTCGCGGGGAGGAGCCCGATATACGTGGCGAGTGCGGCGGCCGGTTCTTGCGATTGTAAGCCTTTTCAAACTTTCTTTGCATAGTTAACCATGGCCCGTAAGTGCGAGTATGGGAAGTGGCGAGGAGGCTCTCGGATGTGGTTTCAATCATGGGCGAAAGATGTCCGGTTGTTCCTCTTCGGAAGGAGGGATGGCCGTTTATTTGAGTTTGAGATTCCATCGCTGTAAAAGTCCCAAACATTCTCATCGGGGATGACCTTTGTTGTTTGCAGTCAACCACTATTTGTTTCCCATTCCAAGTTGGCCTTATATTTTTACGTGAAGGCATTGGTAATCTGGTCCCATGTAGCCACGGCCGGGTTTCAAACGGAAGAACCACTTTAAGGCCTTTGGATTTCAAGGATGGGCGAAATAGTCGGCTAGCTGGCGATTGGTACATCCTTTGGCTTTCATCGCCAAGGTATATGTGTCCAAATGGGTTTTCGGGCATGCGGTCCCATCAAAGAGATCCGAGATTAGGCATCACGAATTTGTGGGGCGGAGGAACAATGGAGTCGGGTGCAGTAGGCGGAAGCGTACTTCTTGGCGATCGGTTCGGCGAGGCGCTTTCATTTCCTTGTGTTGTTCCATGAACCGGGCCGGATGAGGGTCTTGTGGCGGAACCATGGCATTCAAGCTAGTGGGCGAGCTAGAGAGAGGAGCTACCACTGGAGGCGGGCGGGTGGAGGGAACGGCCGATCCGGGGACGTAGGTGAAAACGTCACGGGGGTGAGTTACCTTGGGGAGCATGGGTAGGAGCACGAGCAAAAGGATAGAACCTTGCGGCTTCTTGTTGATTTTCAGCGGCAAAGTAGGTGGAGGCAGCCCGATGTGGCCGGATAACTTGGGTTTCAGTGGGGCCCGTAAGTAGGCTTGAGTGCGAGGCTTGTCCGGATTGTTGAATTGCATGGTACTGTGGTGAAGGTGTGTAACCGAGAATGCTGCGGTCTGGTGATTCGGATGACAGGGATGGAGGCTTGGTAACCCATAGAAGTCGAGTGAGGAATGGATTTGTGTGAGGAGCGGTGAACTAGTGCATGTCGCGGAGGGGCTCTGGCGTGGCCCGAGAACCAAGTTGTGGCGGCATTCCGAGCTGTAGGCATTCTTTGTGAAGGTCCGGATTGATCGGTTCGAGGCGAGGCGGGATCCCGATTAGGCGTGGCATTAGAGATAGCCCCAACCATGAGAAGACATTCCGTATTGATTTTGCCCCATTTAATTTGTGCCGTCGAGCTGCATGGATCCAGGTGGTACGTGGTTGGGGAGGCTGGTGACCCGAAAATCGAGGAGCATGGGTTACGGTAGTGGCACCATAGGAGGTGGGTGGCGGCATCTGGTGTAATCGGGCGGCGAGAGTGGGGTTGGCATCCTCGTCTTCTTCCACGGTGAAGGTGCCATCTGGATTGAGTGGCGGCGAGGCAAGTGACTCTTAATAGCCTCCATAAGGCTGTTTAGTGTGCTTCTGTCGTAACCTCATACGTTACGCTAAGCGATTCCCTTTGTTGCTCTGTCGAGGGGTCCGGGAGGCGGAGTGACGTTATCCCCATCATTACCGGCTGATGCAGACATTCTGAAACCCGGAGTCGGAACAAACGGCGAAGCTGATGATGCGCTTGACTCTTCCCAACTGATCAAACGGTGACCCGGTGCCCGAAATCAAGCTTTGTGCGGCGCTGCGGGGGAAAGGACACGAGGGTTCAGATGGTGGGATTTGAAGGAGGGTTGGTGTTTGGGCTTTTGGCTCATGCAACATGCGATTATTTGTTCACGTTTACTTAAAACATACTTTATTAACCTAATCGGTTGGAAAAGATTGCTCTTCTTTTTCGCAAGCTACTCTGGATCCTGGATCAGTGGGCCCCGTCACTACGTCTATAAGCCCCTCGTATTCCACCTGTATTTCGACCTCCCGGGGTGGAGCGGCCCGGGCGAGGGTCCTATAGGGCAAGCGGGTCCCACCGACCCAGAAAAACGATCCTAAAAGTCTGGCGGGTAATCGAGTCTTAACGAGAATTCGATGTAAATTACGGACAAGGCGACGTCAAAAGTCAAGATCATGTCAGGGCTCGACGAAAAGTCGGCATGATTTGGAGCGATAAATGTCCACGATTGATCTTGATTTGTTGTCAATTAGGCCGTAATTAGGCATGGAATAATCATTAATCCTTGATGACTCGGTGTCAAATCTTTGGGAGTCGAGTGTATAATTTGTGCCGATCGAGCCGAAGTCGGCGCCGGTCAATATCTTGGTCAAAGTCTGCGGCGGAAAACCGGCGGAACTTCGGCGATTAGGGACCGAAAGATATTGAGTCGGTATGCCGACAAAGGCTTGAAAGGAAAGGTCTATACACGAGACGGGGCATGACACGGACCCGGACTAAAAACCAACGGGTCTCGGACAAAGTGTGTCACGGACAAGTGCATGGTCGACACGAGGCTCCATGGGATGTTTGGGTAGTCCTGTGCTCATCCGAGAGGCGTAATACGACCAAACGGACCGCGACAAGGATTTCCCGGGTTAGGGACGTAGTGTGCGGTGTACGGTCACGTGCGCGTAGTGTGCAAGCGATCTATATTCTTTTTACGAGTAAAATAGAGATTTTTTTTTATGTGTCTTAAAAATATGATGCATGATTTTTTTTTTGAAAATTTTCTTTTTTTTTTTGAAATTTTTTTTTTTGAAATTTAATGAGCACATAAGCACGTAAGCACGAAAATTCCGACAGTTAGGGACATTATTCCGACAGTCAAAAATTTGACTTTCTCCGAGGTGGCCAAAACAACATGAAAACTGTGCAAAAATCAACACACACACAAAAATGATTTTCAAAGCCGGGACGGAAGCTTGACCCTCAAAAGCTTTTTTTTTTTGAAAACGGTGATACCGGTACGTGGGATTGTTAGACCACAATTTATCCCCGACTCGTGTTAGGAGGCGATAACGGGAAGTTTAATGGTTTCCACCAATATACCAAATATCATTCATTTTTTTTTTTTAAAAAAAAAGCTTAGTCCCCAGCGGAGTCGCCACTGTGATGAATGTGTATCCGAAAATTTTCCCATTTTTATTTGAAAAAATCAACGAAACGGAGTCGCCACGCCATTTTTGTTTTGAGGGCCAAAACTTTGAAAAAAGCCCGAGATCAGAGATTTAGGTTCGGAGGTCATGTTACACGCCGGGAAGGACGTTAGTGTGCACCCGGAATGCCTCGTAAAACGAGTCTTCCAAGCTGAAAATCATTTGTGTGTGTGTGTGTGTTTTGGCCAAAATAAGTTGAAACTCAGAAAAGTAAAAATTGGGATATCTTTTTAAGACTTTAAATTGATCCCATGAATTTTTGGAAGATTTTTGGATTGAGATTTGGTACTCAAAAGACCTTTTGAAGTTGAGAGTCATTTCTGCCATAATGAAAAAGGCAGTGGACCTTTGATTTTGAAATGGATTCAAGGGTCTTAAAACTTCATAATCTGGATAAACTCAGAGAATGAAAGTTGTTCTAGACACCTTAAATAAGATTTGTACGAAGGAATTTTCCATTTTGGAGAAGATTTGAGGGGTCAAAACCTTCTAGAAACCTCAGATATGAGATCTGGATTCCCAGAAGCTGATGAACTAGCCTCTGAAAGAAAATTTGAAAAAAGGAGTTTTACTCACCCAAAAAATAAAGTAAAAATATGTATGGAAAGATCTGGATGTTGGCTACAAAAAGTGTTTTGTAGTCAACACCAAATTCCACATTTATCTGTGTCCAAAAAATTAGACCATGGACTGAGGTCTGAGAAAATTGCTACTCGACAGCAACTTCTCAAGAGAGAAAATATGATTTTAAGGGGGGTTTTGCATCCATGCTTGTCCCCATTTCCCTAGGTTTTGGTTAGTGATCACTAGACATTTTAGTGGTGAATCAACTATACCAAACCATCCTTGGGGTACATTAGGACTAAGCATTTCATTTGCTTGGGAAGGGGATTTTTATCCTTTGAAAATGAGATTTTATGCTTGAAAATGGTTTTTAGGGTTTTGAAAATGAGTTTTCTTTGCAAGAAAGTAAGAGAACTTGAAAATAATTTTGATCTTTTGTAGAAGATCATCCATGGAGATGGTCTTCCATGGTGATCTTCTTAGATCTAGAGCAAGAAGATGAAAGAACTACATTTTGTAGTTTGCAAATGCATGCATGGTTGGAGTTTAGGATAAGGAGAAGGAGGGTTTACCAATCTTTCTTGTGTTCTTGAGTTTTTGGCTTGAGTGTATGAGTGTTTAAGGCTTAAGTATGAGAGTGAGTGGATGAGTGAGTTGGAAAAGATTGGAGAGAAAATGGTGACAATTCTTGAAGAATTCTCACTGTTTTCTCTCTATATTTCGCCAGAGGTTCGGTGCAATTGTGTTGTTCCTCCTCTTATTTTTGTGACTGGAGGGCTCAATTTATAGCCCTCTGAATTTTACATACATGTCCGCGCGGATAGGGTTGCTTGGCGTGCACTGTTCATTAAATGCAGCTCCAGCTTTGGACAAGAGGAATATTTCTTTTTGAAATTCAAATTAAACAGCCAGTTTATGTTTCCAGCATTTCTATTTATGGTTTTCTTCTTTTGTTTTTCTTTTTAAGATTCTTTTTAAGGTTTAACCTTAAATAACAATGCCCATTTTACCCTCACTTTGTTAGAAAAGTTAGGATTGTTAGGAATTGTTAGAAATGTTATAACTTTCGTTAATTTTCTAACGAAAATTCTAACAAGCTCAAATTGGAGCACTTACAATACGCTTCCGCTTCCTTTCTCTTTTATCATTCTTATTCTAAGAACTGAGTATGCATAGGGATTAACGGAATAGAATTGTTCCAACAATTGATATCAGATCCTACTCGTGTTCTTGATTAAGAATGAATTCATTATATCATATTTGCTTCATTTTATGTTGAATTCATTATGTTTTGATGTTATTGAACATTTATCAAATCTAAAACTCGATAAGAAAGACAATATATCAAGCAAGATTATCCCAATACACGATCGAGCGATGAATTGCGCACTACAGTGTGGATCTACTTGCATGATTTTTTTAACGAAATAGAATTGTTCCAACAAAAATTACATTTATTTTTTGGTCAATTATTGATCAAACCCAATATTTAAAATCAAATTCCAACAATTATTAGGTCAAAGGCCTTTAATTTCCTCCACGGGCAGCAGCATGATAGCATTCTTAAATTAATTATTGAACACAAACTGTGTCTAGCATAACAAATAGCACTGACTTTCAAATACTATTATGCGACAAAAAGGGAAAGCATACAAATGAAACTACAAAGGTCATGTATGAGATTAATATAATGCTATAATTTTGTTGAAATAAGTATTTTTAAAATATTTCTTGAATTATTATTTGTGTGTAAAAATAAATCTTTATTATTTTTAGTTTGTCAAATTTATTTGTTAGTGTGTTTAACGTACGAGTGTAACAATAGTTATAACGATAAATCTCTTATCCTTATTATGTACTCCTTGCGTCTCATTACAAAAGAAACAACATGGATTTTGCACATAAATTAAGTAAATTATAAGTTTTTTAAATATGAAAAGTGAGATAGCAGAGATAAAATGAGGCAGAGAATAGTAAATAAATAAATAATGTGAATATAATAAGTGAATCCAATAAAAAAATAAATATTAAACATTTTTTTTTAAGTTTGTGATTTTATAATGAAACAGAGAGAAACTATTCCCTAAACCTTTCCTATAAAGTATGAAAATGTTACTATTTGCATGTACATGTACCTCTGCGTGATTCCCATGAATAAAATATGTAAAGTATGTAAAAGGCATAGAATAGAATATGTAGTACTCCTTCGATTCAATAAAAGCTTCACCAATTATTCAAAAGGGTATTCTGTTAGAAGCTTCACATTTTTTAAAATGGCAAAGAATTTTTACTATTTCACCCACTCATTCTCTCTCCTACTTCACTTTTATACTCACAACACTTTTCAAATTTAATATTCCCTCTACTCATTCTCTCTCCTATTTTACTTTTACACTCACAACACTTTCTCTATATACCTTTTTCCTTAATTTGCGTACCCTTTTCAAAAGGTAAACCTTTTATTGAAACGGAGGGAGTATATATTTTTATTTTTAAAATAGGGAGTTCCATTGTGAACGCTTTGAACCAATTAAGAAGGTACGGCGATAAGAATGCCAACAATCCGTTCATGAGATGAACCTTTTATCTTCTTTATTTATTTATGATATTGTACTTATTAAGACCAGATCTCCCTAAGCCCCACAACTTCTGGAATTAATAAATGCCCATCGAATTAATAAATATCTTTTGCACGTTTTGTCTGAATGAATAACTTTTGTTTTTTGTTAAACCTTACACTGTTATGCTCTTTGTCTCTTCTCACTTTTGTCCTTTACCCTCCCTCTCATTATATTTCTTTTAGGAACAAAAATATCACTCTTTCTTTCTTTCTTTCTTTTTTTTCTTTGTCTCATAATAAATACTCATTCCGTTTTGCTAAGATTGCAACATAAGAATTGAAGCACGTAAATTAAGAAAGAAAAATAATGAGTGGTTGGGAGGAAGAGAGAGAATAAGTGGAAAATAATGAGTGATTGTGAGAAAGAGAGAGAATGAGTGGAGAATAATGAGTGGTTGTGAGGAAGAGAGAGAATGAGTGGAAAATTATAAAAATAATAAAAAGTTTCCTTTTTTGGTAATGTTGCAACTTAAGTGAAATGTCGAAAATGGCAAAATGTTGCAACTTAAGCGGAACAGAGGGAGTATTACTCTTTCTATCCCATTCAAAAAGATACAAAATAAATTTATTTTAGTTATTCATTTAAAAATATACAAATCCAAAATAGAAAGTACATAATTATTATTACACCCTCTGCGCCACTCGAAAAGAAACAAAATTACATTTTGGTTGTTCCATTTAAAAATACACAAATTCAAAATGATTTTTTTTAATACTTGTTTATTCATGATACTCGCTTGTCATACTCCCATTAACTATACACTTACAATTCTCTACCCTACATTCTCTCAGGCACTTTACTTTTTATACTTATAACACTTATTCCATTATACACACTACTTAATTCTCGTGCAAGGCTTATTTTATGCTTTTTCAGGTGGGACGGAGGGAGTATATGTTTAATAATTTTTCTTGAAATAAAAATTATATTCAAGTTTTTTTTTTAAAAAAAAGTTTACTCATTGTACAAAGAAATAATACGTTACTTACAAAATTAATAAATCAAATGAAATATTTATTTTAAAATTCAGATTTAAGATTTGATGTTTTCCATACTCCCTCCGTCCCAATAAAAGCTTCACCAATTACCCAAAAGGGCGTCCCGTTAGAAGCTTCACCTTTCCTTTTTTGGACATAAAATATTATTATTTCCTCCACTTATTCTTTCTCCTACATTATTTTAATACTCACAACACCATTATAATTTATTATTCCCTCCACTAATTCTCTCTCCTATTTTCAAATTACACTCACAATATTTTTTTTCCCTCCCATTACCATAATTCCCGTGCCCAAGAAAAATGGTGAAGCAATTGGTGGGACGGAGGGAGTATATCTCCTTGTCGACCTTGTTTAGATAGTCTACTATTATTGTAACGACCCAGAATTTCCTTCATATAATAATATTCATCAATATGAATAAATACCCAAAATAGGGTCCCAACGGATACTAAACATTTAAATATCCAAATCAAACGGTAACTTAATAATTCAAACTTATTCAACCCAACGGTAACTAAAGTAATAAACGTTACATAAGTGCGGAAGAATCAAATGTAACGACTAGTAAAACCTACTAGCTTTATTTAAACTAAACTAAAACTCTGGTTCGTCAATAAATCTTCTATAACTCTTCACTGATCGCCGTCTTTCCTACAACGATCTTCCATCCTTATTCTCATACCTGGAGGAAAAATAAGAATGAAGGAATGAGCGAAAGATGCCCTGATAAGTCATTACGTGATCTCCTTGAAGTTATGAGGAGATGACTGAATGACGGTTCAATCGAAGCATTTCAACGAAAGGTTATCACAATAAAGTTCAATCAATGAAGTGTGGCATTACAATTCCATATTATAATTTTTATTCAGGATTTACCCTACATTGAGTACTTCCCATCCGATCATCTACATTGATGTCGAGTGCGCATAAAGTATAGACAAGTACGTAACACATATCATACAAGTCCAATATCAATTTATATAATCTTGACATGCATGTACATTCATACAAATCATATAGTGCATTCATATTAAACAAGAATACACATAAGCAAAGTCAATACTTAGATATCTATGAACAACACATATCATAGATAAGATCTCCAAAAGACGTTTCATGTCTAGGAATATTTTATAAAACACTATCGCCACATGATAGTAAAATTTTGAAAAGACTCGATAGAGTTTTCAAAGAATAGATACAAAGGTGTTTAGGAACGTAATTCCTTACCTTAGCTTGCTTCCTTTGCACAGGGATAACCTACAGTCATGCAAAGATATCATTTTAGGTACAAGTAATTTTATTACTTCTTATGTACCCTATTTGATTTATCTTTAGTTAACTTATGAGTTGCTTTTAGACTCATCTTACTAGTTAACTATCTTTCTTTTTAGGTACTTTCCTAAAATATTATCCTTCTATTTTAGGTAACTTTCCTAAAATAGTAACCTTCTATTTAAGGATCTTCCTTAAATAATATATTTTCTATTTTAGGTAACTTTCCTAAAATATTTATCTTCTATTTAAGTACCATTCTTAAATAGTCTCTTTTCTATTTTAGGTAACTTTCCTAAAATATTTACCTTCTATTTAAGTATCATCCTTAAATAGTATCTTTTCTATTTTAGGTAACTTTCCTAAAATATTTACCTTCTATTTAAGTACCATTCTTAAATAGTCTCTTTTCTATTTTAGGTAAACTTCCTAAAATATTTACCTTCTATTTAAGTATCATTCTTAAATAGTCTCTTTTCTATTTTAGGTAACTTTCCTAAATATTTACCTTCTATTTAAGTATCATTCTTAAATAGTCTCTTTTCTATTTTAGGTAAACTTCCTAAAATATTTATCTTCTTCTTCAACCTTTAATAGTCTTCCTTTCTTTAGAAAGTTACTTTTATTAAAATCAAAATCAAACTTTCGATACCAAAACAATTTTACCCAAAAACAATGTTTTTGTAAACACTTTTATCAAAACAATTCTAAAATAATTTTTACCCCAAAACAGTGTTTTCTAAACAATTTTTATATCAAAAAGTCTTTACATCATACATGGACACACACAGCATGGACACACACACACGGTACAACCCACACAACAAATATATTTGTTTTATTTTCTTTATTCCTTCTTGGTATAAGAATTAAACTCATTTTAATTCCATTAATTCATACCCCCACTTAATTCAAAACTCAAGCCTAGGATATATATATTTTTATATACTACATCCATTAATTTAATAAACCTTTAACCCTAGTTTGATCATATTTTTAATAATCCAAAATCAAAACTAAGATTAAAAAAAAAATTTTTAAATGATAGGGAATAAGATCAATACCTTGTCTAGGGAATATCTTCACCAAGAAATTGCAAAAGCCTAGCTCTCCTCCTCCCTCTAGCTTTCGGCAGCCTCAATGGCTGTAAAGTTTTTTTTTTTAATTTTTTTCTTTTGTTTCTCCTTTAGCCGTGTGACTGACTTATGGGAGGTTTAGGTTTAATAGTATATTTATGTATTAAGGTTTCTACTCCTTAATGGATAATGGATAAGGAATTTCAAATTTGATTTCCTAATCTAACTCAACTTCCTTGGCCCAAGTTGTTTAACTGAAGTCCAACACTTATTTTAATTACTTTTCTTTTAATAATTAAAATAAGATACTTTAAGTTAAAAACTAACTAAAATAAATAAAAAAAAATTTCGGGTCATTATATTCTTACCCCCTTAAAAGAGTTTGGTCCTCCAAACTAAACGTACCTCAATTTTTGAAGAGATCGGGATACATTTCGCGCATCTCGCTTTCGAGTTCCCATGTCGCCTCTCGTTCTGTGTGGTTGCTCCATTGCACCTTCACATAAGGGATCACTCGTCTCCGTAGATTCTGGTCTTTCCGATCTACGATCTTTATAGGCTTTTCATCATAGCTTAAGTCGGCCACGAAATCTCAGTTGCTTGTATTCGATTACGTGACTCGGATCGCCAAATACTTTCTCAACATTGAGATGTGAAATACGTTGTGCACTCCAGATAGTACAGGTGGTAGTGCCAACCTATAGGCCACATTGCCAACTCTGTCCAGAATTTCAAAAGGTCCCACATACCTAGGGCTCAACTTTCCTTTAATACCGAATCTCATGACACCTTTTGTCGGTGAGATTTTCAAGAATACGCGATCTCCCACTTGGAACTCTAGATCACGCCATCGATTATCTGCGTACGACACGCCTACTTTGTGCGATCGATAACCATTTGCGAATCTGTTGTATTTTATCATGATCACTTGAACAATTTCAGGTCCGAGTTAACTTCCTTTCACCCACTTCATCCCGGCGGGTAGGTGATCTACACTTGCGTCCATACGGTGCCTCATACGGAGCCATACCAATACTAGCGTGAAAGCTATTATTATACGCAAACTCCACTAGTGGTAGATGTTCGATCCCATGAGCCTTGCCAATCTAACGATGTAGCCCTTAGCATATCTTCCAAAGTCTGGATCGTCCTTTCATTGTCCATCCGTTTGTGGGTGAAAAGCCGTACTCATCGTCAACTCTGTCCCATGCTGTTGTAAACTTTTCCGAATTTCGACGTAAACCTCGCATCTCGATCGGATACTATCGAGCCGGAATTCCATGCATCCTCACAATTTCATCAACATATAACTTAGCCAACTTCTCTAGCGAGTCTGTCACCTTGATCGCTAAGAAGTGAGCCGACTTGGTCAATCGATCCACTATGACCCATATAGCATTCATTCCTCTTAGTGTCTTTGGCAATCCCAGCTACCAAATCCATTGCAATATGATCCCATTTCCATTCGGGATGGAGTAACTATGTAGTAGTCCATGAGCTTCGATGTTCACTCTTTACTTGTTGACACACCAAACATTTTGCCACGAATTACGCTACGTCGCCTTTCATACCGTTCCACCAAAATGATTCCTTCGGGTCTCGATACATTTTCGTACTTCCGGATGTACGAGAGAATTTCGAACAATGAGCCTCCCTTAAAATTTCCCTTTTGAGTTCATCATTTGCTTGGTACCCGTATCCTTGAGCGATACCTCAAGATCCCATCTTCGCCCATACGAAGATCTTTGCCTTGTCCTTTGCCCGTGAGGACATCCCTTTCCTCATCCGGTCCTTGTGCTTCCTTAATCCTATCCAAAAGTGCGGGTTGCACGATCAGCCGAGCTAGATATCCAGCTAACTAGTACTTCTAAGCCGGTAATTTCAACTTCGGTCCATACTCTTACCCCTTTAGAACTCAACATCGCCAAGGTTCCATGGTTTTTCCTACTTAATGCATCAGCCACCTTATTGGCTTTTCCCGGATGATACAATATCGTACAATCGTAATCCTTCAGTAACTCTAACCACCTTCTTTGCCTCATGTTTAGTTCCTTCTGAGAGAATATATACTTCAAACTTTTGTGATCCGTATAAATCTGACACGTCACACCATACAAGTAATGTCTCCAAATTTTCAGTGCGAACACCACCGCCGCTAATTCTAAATCATGAGTGGGGTAATTCTTCTCGTGAGTTTTCAACTGTCTAGATGCATACGCTATCACCTTATCATTTTGCATTAATACACAGCCTAGTCCCTTCAGCGAAGCATCACTGTAAATTACAAATCCCTCGGACCCTGTCGGTAATGCTAATACCGGTGCGGTTACCAATCTCTTCTTTAGTTCTTGAAAGCTCTCCTCACAAGCTTCTGACCAAATAAACTTAGCATTCTTCTGTGTTAACTTCGTCAACGGTCCTGACAACTTAGAGAATCCTTCTACGAATCTCCTATAATACCCAGCCAAACCTAAGAAGCTTCTTATCTCCGTTACTGTAGTTGGCCTTTCCCAATTTACTATTGCCTCTATTTTCTTTGGATCATTTGCAATACCATCCTTAGACACCACGTGTCTAAGAAAGCTACTTCCTCCAACCAAAATTCGCATTTCTTAAACTTGGCATACAACTTACGCTTTGCGAAATTTCAGAACTAACCCGGATGCTCTGCATGATCTTCCTTTGTCTTCGAATACACCAAAATGTCATCAATGAATACTATGACACACTTGTCAAGAAACTCTTGGAATATTACGTTCATCAACTCCATAAATCTTTGCTTGGCGCGTTTGTCGGCCCGAACGGCATTACTACGAACTTCATAGTGCCCATATCTTGTTACGAAGCGGTTTTGGCAACATCCTCATTCTTCACCCTTAGCTGATGATACCCAGACCGAAGGTCTATCTTCGAAAAGTAACGTGCCCCCTTCAGTTGATCAAATAAATCATCGATCCTCGGTAACGGATATTGATTCCTTACCGTCACTTTGTTCAACTCCCAGATAGTCAATGCACAACCTCATCGAACCATCTTTCTTCTTCACAAATAATACCGGTGCACCCCATGGTGAAACACTCGGCCTAATCAAACCTTTGTCCAACAGTTCTTGTAAGCTGTTCCTTCAATTCCTTGAGTTACGTCGGGGCCGTCCGATATGGAGCCTTAGATATTGGCGTCGTCTACGGCACCAAATCTATAGAAAATTCTACTTCTCGCTCTGGTGGTATTCCTGGCAAATCCTCAGGAAACACATCTTTAAAATCCCGAATCACTTCGAGAGACTCGATACTTAATCCCCCTTCCTTTGTTTCCCCAATATGCGCTAGAAACCCTTCGCATCCTTTTCTTAGCAGTTTCCTAGCCTTCATCACGGAAATGAGGTTTGTTCGATTCCTGGGCTTCGTCCCTACGAAACAATATTCCTCCCCATCTACACCTTGGAAGGTAACTTCTTTCTTGTAGCAGTCCACGTTAGCTCGATTCGTAGCCAACCAATCCATTCCCAGTATAACATCAAAATTATCCATTTCAAGACTGATGAAATCGACTAACAGTTCCTTGCCTCCTATCTCTAAAAGACAATTCTTATAAATACATGTGATAGGTATTGCTTCCTTCGTTGGAGTGTCTATCACTAGGGGTATGTCTAACGCCTCAGGTTTCAGTTTAAGTTTTCTAGCTAAGCAGTTACTTATCACAGAATGCGTAGCGCCAGTATCCACTAAAGCATAAACATTCTTAGCATAAAGTTGAAGCGTACCTGCTACCAAATCATTAGTAGCGCTAGCCTGCTTGGCTGTCATGGTGTACACGCGACCACGGCCACCATTGTTGTTGTTAGTCTTTGCTCCTTGAGCGGTATCATCTTTCTTTGCGTCGGGGCACTTCCACTTTGGGTGTCCCACTTTATCACAGGTGTAGCACTTCTTATCCTTGTACCAGCAATCCACAGCTTTATGGTTTCTATCACATACAGTGCACTTTTCCACTGCTCCTTGGTTTTCTGCCTTGCCATCTCTCTTGTTCCCCAGATTCTTGTTAGGATACTTGTTGTTTCCCTTGCCATCATCCACAACTTTTCTCTTGTGGTTAACATCTTTGTTCAGCTTCAGTGGAACCCTTGGATTCATTTCCATCCTTGCTGACCTGTTTGCCCTTGTCTTCCCTTTTGCTGCGGTAGTTATTGGCTTCCCTTTCCACTATCTTGGCCCGATCAAGCACATCTGAATAAGTCTTCAGTAATAGTGGTGTAATCCTGTATCTGATTCGGTCATTCAAACCAGCTTCAAATTTTCTCGCCTTTTGTTCTTCATTGTCGAAGAACGTTGGGGCGAATTCCATCAAATCAGTGAATTTCTCGCAGTACTCATCCACAGACAAACTCCCTTGAGTCAACATCATAAATTCCGCCACCTTGGCGTTCTTGACACTCTCAGGAAAATACTTCTCATTAAAGATGGTTTTAAATGTCTCCCAGGTGTGATCTACCACTCCTCTAGCAGTAGCAGCTCTTTTCTCGCTTTCCCACCACGTCCTCGCCTTTCCTTTCAGCATGAATGTGGCGAAAATCACCTTCTGTTCTGTGGTGCAGTCCAAAGTCTCAAATATCACCTCAAGTCCTTTCAGCCACTCTTGTGGTTTCTCCTTAGCAGTACCGGAGAATGAATCCGGGTTTCTCCTCTGAAACAACTCCAGAGGGTCCCTCAATTGTATCTGAGTAGCAGGTCTTCCTTGTGCTAGCCCATTCACCACTTGACCAATGCCAGCCATAGTCTGATTAAGTGTCTGAAGCAAAGTTGCCATAGCAGGATCTTGTCCTTGCCTATCGCCTTCAGCGTTGTTTCCGTTTCCACCACGACCATTATTTCTTGCCATCTTGAAAAGAAATAAGTGGAAAATATATTAGTGTCTTGCGTACCTCACACTATTACTCACGCATCATTTACGCGAGTTATATAACACAGCTATACATTCCTTAGGCATTTTTCGTTTCTAAGAATCTTTGGATTAATTTTTTTGATTCGTTAACCTACGAGTTACCTTTAACTCCTTGATTTTGGTTAACTAAACTTTCTATTTCAGGCAGCTTTCCTAAAATAGTAACTTTTATACTTTCTATTTTAGGCGTTTCCAAAAATAGTATTTTCTATGTTATCTAGTTTAGGCACTTTCCTAAATTAGTAACTTTATACCTTCTATCTAGGTACTTTCCTAAAATAGTTATTTTTTTTTCTATTTTAGGTACTTTCCTAAAATATTTACTTTTACTTTCTATTTTAGGTACTTTCCTAAAATAGTCACCTTTATATTTTCTATTTTAGTTACTTTCTAAAGTAGTTTTTTTTTCTAAATCAAGTAATTTCATATTTCCTTGATTTAGAATTTTCCCCCTAGGACATTCTAGTGATGGATCTATAACTTCTTATAGGTTTGTTACTTGAATGATTATCTCATTGAGTCCACCTCAAAAGATTTTATCTACTCGTGTACTAGCCTATCATTGACTAGTATAAAGTGCTTTTGGTCATTCTACTTTGACCTAGGTTACGCCACAAAATTTATTTCACGTAGCATATAATAAATAAACTTTCATAACTAGAACTAAATTCAAATCCTTGGTTCGTCACCAAAAACAATTAATAAAGTAAAACATCTCTAAGGTTCTAATCTAGAAAACATAAATCAAAACTGAATAGCTAGCTTAATCTAAGGCTCTTTGGTCTTTGCCCACATTGACGGGAATCATTTGATTCGCTTCCCTTCTTCCGAATCGGGGTTTGGACCTACTTGATCTCCATTTACACTATCCTCGCTTGGATCTTCATCCTCATCGCTAGGATCTCCGAGATTTTCGTTCACTTGCTCTTGGGGTATAGCGGCTCTAGCTTCCTCGAGTTCTTTGTTTTAATTGCTCAATTTGTTCCTCGGCACCTCTAAGGCATTCGCTTACCGTATGTACCTCAACAAGTGTGTCCTCATAATCTGTGACACGTTCCTGATACATTTCTTCAAATCTACGAAGTCTCCTTTGAGCTTTATCTGCCCTCGCTCTTTCTCTTTGTAATTCATTAGAAGCTCTAATACGTCCATCTTCTTGTTCCATAGAGTCTTGCCTCCACATGGCTACCCTTTCTTTAGTCTGACTAGTTCTTTTTCAATCTCTTACGTCTCTTGAATTTGATCGGACGAGTTGATTAAACATTACGGACCAACCTTCCTTAGCTTGCACGGCTTTTTGTCTTTCTTGTTCTATTTCCAGCATGAGCTTCCTATTCCTTTCTTGCTCTCGGGCTAAGAGTGTCTCCATCTTTGAAGCCCTAATTCTTACGGATCTCATCGGTCTTCGTGCCATTTCCTAAAAAAAAAATGTAGCTTTCATTAGCATACCTTTCTAATATATATAATTCATACTTAAATAAATATACTCTCATTCATTTAAGCATACAAGTAAGTTATACATTTAACTTTTCCACTTAGTCTACCTCACCCACAGAATAATCCTAGAGCAAGGCATGACTTACATCTAAGTTCAGGGTTACCTTCATTCCAGAAATTTCTTAGAACTAAGGTTCCCTAAAGCTAAAGGTATTCTTCCCATAAGACCTAAAACCATTTCTTCCCATAAGACCTAAAACCGGAGCTCTGATACCAACTGTAACGACCCAGAATTTCCTTCATATAATAATATTCATCAATATGAATAAATACCCAAAATAGGGTCCCAACGGATACTAAACATTTAAATATCCAAATCAAACGGTAACTTAATAATTCAAACTTATTCAACCCAACGGTAACTAAAGTAATAAACGTTACATAAGTGCGGAAGAATCAAATGTAACGACTAGTAAAACCTACTAGCTTTATTTAAACTAAACTAAAACTCTGGTTCGTCAATAAATCTTCTATAACTCTTCACTGATCGCCGTCTTTCCTACAACGATCTTCCATCCTTATTCTCATACCTGGAGGAAAAATAAGAATGAAGGAATGAGCGAAAGATGCCCAGTAAGTCATTACGTGATCTCCTTGAAGTTATGAGGAGATGACCTGAATGACGGTTCAATCGAAGCATTTCAACGAAAGGTTATCACAATAAAGTTCAATCAATGAAGTGTGGCATTACAATTCCATATTATAATTTTTATTCAGGATTTACCCTACATTGAGTACTTCCCATCCGATCATCTACATTGATGTCGAGTGCGCATAAAGTATAGACAAGTACGTAACACATATCATACAAGTCCAATATCAATTTATATAATCTTGACATGCATGTACATTCATACAAATCATATAGTGCATTCATATTAAACAAGAATACACATAAGCAAAGTCAATACTTCAGATATCTATGAACAACACATATCATAGATAAGATCTCCAAAAGACGTTTCATGTCTAGGGAATATTTTATAAAACACTATCGCCACATGATAGTAAAATTTTGAAAAGACTCGATAGAGTTTTCAAAGAATAGATACACAAAGGTGTTTAGGAACGTAATTCCTTACCTTAGCTTGCTTCCTTTGCACTTCTGGGATAACCTACAGTCATGCAAAGATATCATTTTAGGTACAAGTAATTTTATTACTTCTTATGTACCCTATTTGATTTATCTTTAGTTAACTTATGAGTTGCTTTTAGACTCATCTTACTAGTTAACTATCTTTCTTTTTAGGTACTTTCCTAAAATATTATCCTTCTATTTTAGGTAACTTTCCTAAAATAGTAACCTTCTATTTAAGGATCTTCCTTAAATAATATATTTTCTATTTTAGGTAACTTTCCTAAAATATTTATCTTCTATTTAAGTACCATTCTTAAATAGTCTCTTTTCTATTTTAGGTAACTTTCCTAAAATATTTACCTTCTATTTAAGTATCATCCTTAAATAGTATCTTTTCTATTTTAGGTAACTTTCCTAAAATATTTACCTTCTATTTAAGTACCATTCTTAAATAGTCTCTTTTCTATTTTAGGTAAACTTCCTAAAATATTTACCTTCTATTTAAGTATCATTCTTAAATAGTCTCTTTTCTATTTTAGGTAACTTTCCTAAATATTTACCTTCTATTTAAGTATCATTCTTAAATAGTCTCTTTTCTATTTTAGGTAAACTTCCTAAAATATTTATCTTCTTCTTCAACCTTTAATAGTCTTCCTTTCTTTAGAAAGTTACTTTTATTAAAATCAAAATCAAACTTTCGATACCAAAACAATTTTACCCAAAAACAATGTTTTTGTAAACACTTTTATCAAAACAATTCTAAAATAATTTTTACCCCAAAACAGTGTTTTCTAAACAATTTTTATATCAAAAAGTCTTTACATCATACATGGACACACACAGCATGGACACACACACACGGTACAACCCACACAACAAATATATTTGTTTTATTTTCTTTATTCCTTCTTGGTATAAGAATTAAACTCATTTTAATTCCATTAATTCATACCCCCACTTAATTCAAAACTCAAGCCTAGGATATATATATTTTTATATACTACATCCATTAATTTAATAAACCTTTAACCCTAGTTTGATCATATTTTTAATAATCCAAAATCAAAACTAAGATTAAAAAAAAAATTTTTAAATGATAGGGAATAAGATCAATACCTTGTCTAGGGAATATCTTCACCAAGAAATTGCAAAAGCCTAGCTCTCCTCCTCCCTCTAGCTTTCGGCAGCCTCAATGGCTGTAAAGTTTTTTTTTTTTTTAATTTTTTTCTTTTGTTTCTCCTTTAGCCGTGTGACTGACTTATGGGAGGTTTAGGTTTAATAGTATATTTATGTATTAAGGTTTCTACTCCTTAATGGATAATGGATAAGGAATTTCAAATTTGATTTCCTAATCTAACTCAACTTCCTTGGCCCAAGTTGTTTAACTGAAGTCCAACACTTATTTTAATTACTTTTCTTTTAATAATTAAAATAAGATACTTTAAGTTAAAAACTAACTAAAATAAATAAAAAAAAATTTCGGGTCATTATAATTATTTCGGTTCGAAACTACTATTTCTGTAGATCATTTATTTGGTTTTTCTACCCTTCTTTATTTAATTATATTTTATTACTATTTTTGTTCCAGGTTCTTATGTTTTTTTTAGTGTGTTTCACATTAAGATTTTTAATTGTTTTATTAATTAAATTAGACAATAAGATCTCCTTGTCATTTTCATAACAAAAATTTTTTGCCCACTTTCTCACTCATACAATACTTTTCATATTTACAGTATTTATCTTTTTTTTAATCTCGTTTAAAGTCAAATTAATAACTTTATGATGTAGCCCGTAATATTCAGACGCGAAGAAGGAATTCTGGACAGGAACTTGGCGATGGAAAATTGCATAGGGCATGACTCGTGACCACAGGCACGAGTCGTGACGACGATCTGCACGACTGCAACAAATAGAACGAATCGTATCACGATTGGGACAACAAGGGAACGACTCGTGCCCTCTAGCACGAGTCGTGCTTCCGGCGAAATTCGTACAGCAGAATTATTTTCTTTCCTGATTTTAATAAAACTAATTGAGGGTATTTTTGGGATATTATTATTTACGTTTTTAATAGGGTTTTCAACATTGATAGACTAGTATAAATACTCTTGTAGGGATTTTATTTGGAGAGTTGAATTTTGATAAATTATTTTGGTTGATTTGCAATTGTAAGTCTTCATTGGCTTGTTGAAGGTGGATTCCTTCTATTCTTCGAGGTTCTCATCTTTTAGGTGTTAATCTTGCCAAACCCTAATTCGTGGATTCGAATTGGGTCAATTAATCGTTGTTTCGATTAATTGCCTATCTGGTTACTATTTCTTTTATTCCGCTGCAACACTTTACACCAATTGGTATCAGTCAAAGGACGATCCAAGGAGAAAGATGGCCAACAATCAAGGCAACAATCAGGCAAACTCTGGTGATTTGCTGCTGTGCTAGAACGATTCAGACATGATTTGGAGCAATGCGAAGTAGAGTGTGTTGAACGCGAAGAGCAAAGAGAAGCGAAACGCGCTGAAAGGGATAGATTGTTGACAGAGGCTTTGCAAGTTGGTATTGACAATCTTGGATAAAGGACAGATCGACAGGATGAACGTGTCGAACGTGGAACTTTTAATCGTAGTGGTCAGCCAGTCGGAGGTAACCTTATTTATGAACAATCCCCTAAAATTAAAGCTGATTTGCCTTTCTTTACCGGTGAATTAGATATGGTTGAGTTTTCTGATTGGCTAGAAGAAGTAGAAAAATATTTTGCTTTAATGAATATTCATGCGGAACGACAAGTTCCTTATGTGGCTTATAAATTGAGGGGTGGTGCATCTGCTTGGTGGAAGCAATTACGAACCCAAAATATTCGTAACAACCGACCAATGATTACTGAGTTGCCTATGATGAAACAAGCTTTAAGGCAACGATTTTTACCCGCTGATTTTGAACAAAAACTTTATCGGAAATTTTTGGAGTGTGAACAGGGTACTAAATCGGTTGGTGCGTACGCGAATGAATTTCACTCTTGGTCTGCACGTAATGATTTGTGTGAGTCGGATGCACAATTAACTGCTAGGTATATGTCAGGGCTTCGTGTTGACATTCGAAATCAGGTTGAGTTGACACAAGTTCACTTTTTGGATGAGGCTATTGATCGGGCTTCAACAGTTGAACGTCAGTTTACTACTCTTGGGAGTGAAGTTTCTTGTTCTTCTGTTGGTAATGCGGTTGTGGCTAAAGAGACAACACAATGTGTGGGTTCTAAGTCCGTTGTAGCCGGACAAACAAATCCAGCTGTTGTTCCGGCTAAAAAGACCGCTGCCCCTGCTACTGGTGGTCAACAGAATGCAAATCCTTATGCCAAAAACTATGGCACCAAGTGTTTTAAATGTGGGCAGGCAGGCCATATTTCCAGTGGTTGTCCTCTTAGAAAGAATGTTAATACGATGGATCGTGAGGATGGTGATGATGATGATAATTGTGAGATCGTTCATATCGCTCCTAATGGGGATGATGATGAATGCGGGAACCATGAGTCGTATGTGGTTCGTAAACTTTTGTTGCCTACTCCCGTGGAAGATGTTAATCCCGCTCGACATAATATATTTCGTACAATGGGTAAGGTCAATGATATGACAATACACATTATTATTGATAGTGGAAGCAGTGAGAACTTGGTGGCACGTGGTTTAGTAAATAAGCTCAATCTTGAGGTGCGTAACCATCCATCTCCTTATGTTGTTGGGTGGATCAATGCTACTGGCTCTTTGAAGGTAACACATCAGTGTATCATTCCTTTTGCTATTGACAAATATATGGATGTGATTACTTGCGACATTGTGGATATGAGCGCTTGCCAGTTGTTGCTTGGGAGGCCATGGCATTTTGATGTTGGGTCTATGCATTGTGGGCGTACTAATGTGATCCAGTTGGTTAAGCATGGGCGTCGGTTCGTTTTGTGCCCATTGAAGGACGTGGGGAGTGGTGGTTGCAAAGGAAAGGAGAAAAGACTTAGCTCTCTTTGTATTTCTAAATTTATTGTTTCAGATACTTTGCCAAAAAAGTTGATCAAGGGGAGGACGGGGCGGAAGCTCGACAACGGGGCGGAAGCTCAACAACGGAACGTCAAAGCCTGAAGTTGCATACTCAAATGTTGGACTAAACACTGCCATGCATGGGATGTTCTTTTTATGCTTGCTCGGATTCAGGGACGAATCCGTTTATAGAGGAGGCGTATGATGTAGCCCGTATTATTCAGACGCGAAGTAGGAATTCTGGACAGGAACTTGGCGATGGAAAATTGCATAGGGCACGACTCGTGACCACAGGCACGAGTCGTGACGATGATCTGCGCGACTGCAACAAATGGAACGAATCGTATCACGAGTGGCACAACAAGGGAACGACTCGTGCCCTCTAGCACGAGTCGTGCTTCCGACGAAATTCGAAATACAGCAGGATTATTTTCTTTCCTGATTTTAATAAAACTAATTAAGGGTATTTTTGGGATATTATTATTTACGTTTTTAATAGGATTTTCAGCATTGATAGACTAGTATAAATACTCTTGTAGAAATTTTATTTGGAGAGTTGAATTTTGATAAATTATTTTGATTGATTTGCAATTGTAAGTCTTCATTGGCTTGTTGAAGGTGGATTCCTTTTGTTCTTCGAGGTTCTCATCTTTTAGTTGTTAATCTTGCCAAACCTTAATTTGTGGATTCAAATTGGGTCAATTAGTCGTTGTTTCGATTAATTGTTTATCTGATTACTATTTCTTTTATTCCGCTGCAACACTTTACACCACATTAAATGAAAATGAGAGGAGTATGTTTTTACATAGATATTTAAATATGCCAAAAGTTGAGTATCAATGTTTATCATGCGCATGATTGCCAAACCCACTAAGTTATATTATATCAATGATCACCTTACTATTTTCATCTACTTTTAATTTTTCTTGCCTCTGACAAACAATCTTCTTATTGTCCTTACTATCTAGTTTCGGTGCCGCCCCTGAGGCGCACTCGAATAGGAAAAAAAACGAATAGAGTTAAAACTTAAGAAAATGAAGAAAGAGAGACCTCGGTCGGTGAAAATAAACAAAACGAGTGATGTAATTGTTGGAGCAGTCAATTGGTGATGTAAGAGTGATGTAAATTGTTGGAGCAGCCAATTGGTGATGTAAGAGTGATGTAATTATCTTGTAGGAGGGCTCCAGAGGCTACGGAGTATAAGAGTCTTCTTGCATGCGTAGGGCGCATCCGCGATTTACATCATGGAGGTATGCGAGGGCGATGCGCAGTGGTGGGGATTAGTCGGCGAAGGCAGGAATCGGGTATCAAAAAAAAAAAAAAATGAGACTCCAGTCGAATACTAAGCCTTGGACCACGACTTTCACGGGATCGGCCCTGGCTTGATTTGTTGGATCTTTCTTTCTTTCTTTTTTTCAATAATCTTGTTAAAGTCCCATATAATCCCACATCAACTTGAAGAATAAAATTAATCAATTATATAGATTGACTAAACCTCACCCCTTAACAAGGCCTTTTAAGGAAATGAAGACACAATTCTAATAAATCTTAAATATGTAATAGTTGCATCTAATAATAGTCCTGTTTGTGACGATGTGGCAGTTGATTTTGTCATATGTAGAGGAGGTCAATTTTATTGATGTTACATTGTCAAACATTGGTAGATATACTGTTTATCAAAACAAAAATTAGCAATGTTAGCTACATTTGACTCTATTTGCTCCTAACAACCCATAAGAAGGTGATCGAGCTTACGTAAACCTAATTTTACCTAATTGTCAACTATTAATACTTAATCTTCCGATCCAGAAAATAGATCAGATTTGACTTTTATAATCAATTTAAATTTGACCATAATTCTAATAAAATCTAGCTATCTTTTTTTTTTTTTTTCTCATGCAATCAACAAATGCTTGCATTAATAAAGATTTATAAGATGGTTCCCCACAGGATGGAATCGGATTCATCCCAAATATAATTTGTCGCAAAAATCTCGAAACGGCGAACAAGCATGATTAAAAAGAAACAAATGAAAGCAAAGAAATAATTGTAGGCACCTATAATACTTCCAAATTTATTCTGCTCAATAACATTTGACATCATAGACGTAAAAACAGTAGAACCGTCAACTTCAAGTATCACCCAAACCAAAATTTTACTATCGATATCGCAAGAACCAAATCTACTTTGAACGCACTTACGAGTGATGCCTTGAGACGCGCAAATGATTCTCCAAAAATAACTTGTACACTGCCTGATATCGGCATTCACAAAATCCCCACATGAATAATATTTTTCTTTGAGAATATTAAAAAAATTAAAACATTTGGGTTGGCAACAATTGATAAACCAAGCATCTCAAGTAATACAATAACAAAAGATATAATCATACAAAGGCTCCCAACATAACGGGGAGGAAACTTAGGCTCGAAGGAGGAGAGAAATAAGGGCTATCGATGAACGAGAGAAAATCTACTACAATATAAATAAAAGTAAATAGACAAAATCGAAAAAGAAAGAGAAAAAGGAATTAAGCACCTAAATTAAATACTGAGGGGATGACCAATTTCAATCCATTTTCTGGGAGAAATGAATCGCTCGGCGACGATTGATTCCATATTTATTCAAAGAAAGCAAAAACAAATCTAAAAAATAAAAATAATCCCAAATTTTTATTATTCATCAAACTTCCTTCATTCTTAAATACATGCGTGCAAGATTTCAATATGATAACCAAGACTAAGCACAACAACCACGTTCTTATAATTTATCTTTAAAAATAACATCATAGGTCTTGGAAACTGCATTAAATACTCCGATTCTCTCAATTTTTATTTTATTTCATTTCTTCCAAAAATTATATTTTAACTTGCTAATGAAGACATGTCCCAGTTATTTGGGTGTAATTCTTGCACTCAATAAGGATGATAATGGAAACTACATTGTTTTATTAAAATGATAAAAAAAAAAAATTAAAATATCAAATGAAATGAGACTATTATTATAAATTAACGCCAATGTTTATGGAGTTTTAGAACCATCACTCAATAGATATTATATACTGTAGATCTAAAAATTGAATTCAAATCATAATTAAAAACTATGATAGTGGTTTTTTTGTCATGGACAAGACAATAAAATTTTTAAAGATGTCAATTTATTTATCTCTTTTTTTATATCTAATGGATTCATCTGAACTAATACATGATTTTCTTTTATTCTTTCTGGGATTAGTTCTTATATTAGGGGGTCTGAGTCTGTGAGACCAATTTATGCAACGTATTAATCATGTTGTTTACAATTAATGTAATGTATCGCAAAGTTACCACTTAATGCAACGTATTTGTCAAATTTGTTTCAAATAATGCAATGTAATTGAAGTAAGTTGCATTACTTGAAACAAAAAATTGCATTATTTGAAACAAAATTGATAAATAGATTGCATTAAGTGACAATTTTAAAATAAATTGAATTAATTGTAAAAAAGGTACTGTATTATTATGTTACATGGATTGGTAGTTTTTTCCTCAATAGATGAGTTGCTGAAAAACAATCAATAGATAAGAATGAATGAATTCTTAATTAATATTATGGTCGAGGTAGATTAAATTGGACACATCGCTAGTTAACTATTATATTTTACAATATTTTGTAATTATCCTTTCTTAGTTAGAGTCTATTTTTAGGGTCAATTCATTGAATTTAATTAAAAAATTATTAAAAACAATTATTTTTTATTTCAAAGATACTTTTTTAAGTAATAATTTTAGATTGATTTAATTTTATTAATGATAATTTAAAACTTGTTATTGATAGATTGATTAAATAAATCTAAAATTATTGTTTAAAATTTATTCGTAATAATGGAAAACAAAATAAAACAGAGGCGGACAAGCTCAAGGTTTTCAGAAACTAAGTTCAAAACACATTGAATAAAAGACACTAAACCAAAACCAAACTAGTTTGTTCTCTTCTCATATATCCCTAACAAACAATCAGTTCCTTTTCTTTTACTTACATTAATAACAACAAAAACAAAATAAACCAAATTCATATAGTACCTACAAACTTCATCAAAATTATAAACCAAGAACAAGAAAAACTAATGAATTATCACCCCCCTTTGCAATATACTAGTAAAAGAAAATAAAAATAAATGTATAAAACCACTAATTAACTTGATGAAGATGGAGGAAATTGACCGGATCCCGGCCACGGCTGCTGAGGATCATTTGATGGGTCACCCTGAATTTGATTCCCCGGCTGCTGGAAATTTAAATAACCCGATTGCTGGTTCGGAAAAAACAGGGGATATGAAGGTAATAATGTAGGAGGAATAGTCGAAGAAGATGAAGATGAAGTTGACACCGTTTGAGAATGTAATGAACCCAATGTCGAGGCGTAAAACATATTCTGATCCAACAAATTCGTAGGTTGTTGTTGTAACGGAAAATCAGAAGTACTTTGGAGCAATTGAGAATATTCCCAATAATCCCTTGCATTAAAATCAGCCGGCCGGAATTGTTGAGGCTGGAAAAAGGCCTCCGGTTGAGATGGAGGAAGAGGAACTGCAGTTGGTAATCGAGATAACGGAGATAAGGATGGTCTGGTTTGTTGTTGGGGTGGTGATAAAAGTCTAACGTTTTCAGGGAAGTTAAGTTTCGCTCGGTTGCCGCGGAACCTTAAGGCGGCTTCGTCGTAAGCTCTGGCGGCGGCTTCGGCAGTGTCGAATGTGCCTAACCAAACTCTGGCGGCTTTGTGTGGATCTCTTATTTCTGCTGCCCATTTTCCCCATGGCCTCTGCCTAACTCCTCTGTATCTCCGCCTTCTCTCCCCTGTTTCTTCTTGTTGGGAGGCTTCCGTTGCCGGATTATGTGTGGTGGCGGTGGTGGTGGATGGAACGCCTCGTGGGGTGGCGGAGGTTGGTGTTTCAGCTTCCTCTTTCACTGTTCATAAAAAAAATTACACAATATTAAGAAAATAAATTACTCACACAATACTAATAATAGCATAATATAGTAATTAATAAAAAAATTATTTTCATGAGATAAACTTAATTAAAAGTTAATTTTGTAAAAAAAAAAACGTGTTAATAAGTCACATCAAACGACTTGAACACTTTAATTCTTTTGTGATCTTTGGGTTACTATTGAAATCAAGGAGTTAGATAACGTCTTAAAAAAAACTTAATTATTTGAAGAAATTATGAAGAAATGAAAATAAACTAACCAACAAGGGAAGAAGATGATTCTCCAAATCCTCTATATGAAGAATAAGGCCTTTGATAATGTTCCGAAATTTGATTAACACTTTCTTCTTGATCACGTCCCCTCTTTTGTCCCGCCATAGACCCAGAACTCGAAGAAGAATAAGCCGAAGAAGGAGAATTCGCCGAATAACCCCCACCAGCACCGCTCAGTTGATCATGCCTATAATAACTACCCATCAACTCGCTGCCGCCTGACCCTTGGCCGGAAACAACATGCGTTAAAGCATTCACCATAGCCGACATCTCTCTAGATTGACTATACCCAGAATAAATCGGTTGTGCCGCAACCGCCGTGGTGGTGGTCTCCGGCTGCTCAGGGTGGAATTTGACATAGTCGCTTAAATCCGTAGGGTCCGCCACCTTTATCAAGCACATGAAAGAAAGGACCCAGTCCCAGATGGTAAATTCGAGAAGATTGAAGACCCTTTTCTTTTGAAGGTTGCTTTCGAATGAAGGTTTATATAACAGAGAGAGATTTGAGGATTCAAAAGAAATTTAGCTAGCCGCAAAGGCTACAGTAGATTAGATGTAAGTGTGTGTACGATCGAATCGCCACCTTTTATAACAAAACTTTGATTAAATACAAGAATAACAAGCAAAAGGCTTCTTGAGTTCAAGGTCCTTTAATATTAAGAAAGAGGAGGAAGTAGCTAGATTGAGCCGATGAGATGTAATAAAAAGGAGGCGAATATGGTGTTAAATACTATGTTCACATTTGGGACATTTAATCCCAACTACACTGTAGTCAAATTTTACTTGAAAATGTTCTCTTTTTAATTTTATTGTAATAGTATTCCTTCTCCTTTTGTAATTATATATTTTCTTAATTAGAAATTTTTAAGTTGTATATATATTCATAATAATAAAACTTATTCATAATAATAAAACTTGAGTCATTCATATCAATTCTTTCTCTCCATGTATGAATTGACTTAGTCTATCATCTTTTATTCTATTATGATATCAGAGCATAGATCCATAATGAGAATTCTTCGCCAAACCCACCACCATTCGCTTCAGCCAATCTACCAATCCTTTCTCCCCCCCTTTCTCTCCGTTTTTTTTCCCTTAAACTTTTGACACTTCTTCTCCCATAGTCGAACAACTAAACACCTAATCCTTTATTCTTCTTCTTCTTCTTTTTTACTTATCTCAATGTCACATTGAGTATTATTTCTCACCTTCCTAAATTTTCTCTTTTCTTAAATTTTTCACTTAGTCTCATCTTCAGTCATATACAAAAAAACCCACACAAATATCTATTCTTCAACTCCTCCTAAATCATAACCCTAAATTGCTACCTCAATGGCCGCCCCACCCTAACACCACACTCGAGCTCTTCGCTCAATCTCCCTTTTGAAATCTAAACCCAATTCATCATTGAGACGTAAAATAAAACCATAAAACAATTCATCGATGATGAGACGTAAAATAAAACCCTAACCCAATTCGTTGTTGAGACATAAAATAAAACTTAAACCCAATTCGTGTTGAGAAGTAAAATCGTCGTTGAGACGTAGTCGATGAAACGCAAAATTCATCGTCATCACAACGTAAAATAGTACTTGTACAATATTTTACTCTTACCCCTTATTACTTCTTCTCATTATATCCTCGTCATTGCGACATAAAATAATACCTCTTCTCCGTCATTATGACGTAAAATTATTGTCATCGCGACGTAAAATAATACTTGTACAGTATTTTTACTCTTGTCCCTTATTACCTCTTTTTCTTATAGTTTGTGTCATTACGACGTAAAATAAACAACAAAGATAAACTCGATAATATCTTCACAACGCTACTTCACCAAGCTCACATTCAAAGAATTATGTCCAAGATTGGACTCTCCTATCGGTCGTTCATCTTGCGGGGGCATGATAGAGATATATCAAATCACAATCATATATTATGTTTAGTGTCCTTATTTTTATAATTCCTTATTGTAATAGTATTCATTCTCCTTTTATAATTATATATTTTCTTAATTAGTGGTTTCTAAGTTGTATATATATTCATACAATGGTAATAATAAAACTTGAGTCATTCATATCAATTCTCTCTCTCTCCATGTATGAATTGACTTCGTCTATCATCCTTTATTCTCTCTCCATGTATGAATTGACTTCGTCTATCATCCTGAATTGACTTCGTCTATCATCCACAATTGACCGGGTTCATTGTTAGAGATATTATTCCACGTTAGAAATTGACAAACATTGCATATAATATATACAGATCTTGGGACACTATCATTAGCATCAATTAGTTTTAAGATGTAACCTTAGACTTTAAGATTAATTGTGGACCGTTGGGTATTCACGTGTAGATTATCTGCTTTAATATTGTGATAAAGTCTGAGATTTCACTTTAATACCAATTAATGTCAAAAGTAGTAGTTTATCATTCTTATATATAGACAAGTCTCATTTATTCCCGATGTAGAATAATATTCATATATATTACTTTCTCCGTCTCAAAATAAAGTTTTTAGTTTGACTATATACAATTGTTAAAAAAAAAAATTGTGAATATGAAAGTAAAGTAAGAAAGAAAAAGGTGATAGAGAATAGTAAATAAGTTGTTAGTGTAAGGATAGCAAATGAATTTTATTGTTAATTTTGAAAATAATGCAAACTAAAAAAATTACAAGAAATCAAGTATAAAAAATAAGAACTTTATTTATTCTGAACCGAACCGCAGGTGCCTCATTCACACCTTTATGTTTGACTGGATTATGTGTATCTATATCTATCGCTCGCCTCTCCATCTTGCCTAAAAGGTCGATTTGGGGTGTGTGTGTGTGTGTTTTAGTGTGTGTGAGAGATAATGAAAGGAGATCATCTTTGAATTTTGTTCTTTTCTTTCTTTTTGGTTTTTTAGGTTCAGATGTTTTTACATTGTTGTAAAGGCTGCTTAAAACAATATTTTATTTACCGACATGTCATGGGCTTGTTAATTGGGCCTTAAGAATTACTAGTATTACTTAATTATCAAGTACTCCCTCCGTCCCAGCGAAAGAGTCGGTAAATTTGTCCGACACGCAAAATAAGAAATGTGATGTAGGAAAGAGAAAAAGTTTAAATGTTGTGAGTATGAAAAATTAAATAGGAGAGAGAATGAGTGGGAGGTGATGTAAGAAAGATAATGTTGTGAGTGTAAAAGTAAAGTATGAGAGAGAATGAGTGGAGAGAATAGTGATTTAAGGTTTCCTTTTTGGGAAAGTGGCTTTTTAAATGGGACGCCCAAAAAGGAAATAAATGGCTCTTTCGCTGGGACGGAGGGAGTATGTTCTTTTACATGCCTGCTCTATAGTATAGTGACCGGTCATCTAAGACTATCAAAAAATTTGCCCATATTAAGAACCCCATATTTATTATTGTCAAAATCTTGTAAAAAATTACTCCCTCCGTCCCCGATCAAGGGTTCTCGGGGGGAATTTCACGCTTCTTAAGAATTTTTTTTAAAGTGGATAGAAAATTTTAGGAAAGAGAATATAAAAGTTAAATGTGTGATAGGGAATAGGAGAGAGAATGTAAAAGTTAAATGTGTGATAGAGAATAGGAGAGAGAATGTAAAAGTTAAAAATATTTAATAGGAGAGAAAATGAGTGGGAGGAATAGTAATGGTTTTTTTGTAAATATATGGAGATGATAAGGGTATAAATATATAGAAAACTTTCCATTTAAGGAAAGGGACTCTTGGTCTGGGACGGACCAAAAAGGAAAGTAGGTCTCTTGGTCTGGGACGGAGGGAGTAGTTTTTTTGTAATATAAGAAAAAAACTAGTTTTAAAGCACCAAGTCTAACTAATAAGAGTGATGAACGATTCTGAAAACTAGTTTTTTTTTATAACATTTTGAAAAAAAAAACTAGTTTTTCACAAGAGTTATTCTTTATTATTTTAGTTATAGTATATTTTAGACACTGTTTATTTTCAAAGAAACTAGGTGTTCAGTTTGGAGTAATACTTGAATCCTTTTAGCCCAGGTTCTATTCCCCTTGATAGTGTCTCCATTTGAGCTCGGTATCAATTCCCCTTGATAAGTTTGCCTTTCTTACAATATTTTTGTAAATTATTTGTATTTATCCCTAATTTTTTTGGAATATTTATTTAAAATCTCTTACAATTATCACTAAAATTTATTGTAAAATTTTGCTGATTACTTTGTAATAACTTCAACTCAATCTAGTAAGCAATCTCAACTTTTCAATTCAATATCTCATTCTTTTTTTAATAAAACATTTCAATTCTCGTTATTAGTCTATAATTCAACTTAGAGTTCAACTATACTCTAAAACCTAAGGAAAAAATGAAAATAAATGCCTTCAATAGAAACAACCACAAAAGGCAAAAAGATAGAGAGAGAAGTATAAATTCGAGAACGTCGCACCATGTTGTTTTTCGCCAAGAACATTAAAGGGTCACCGTTAAATAGTTTGCCTAATACTCCAAATTTGATAGGACCGACCTGATCTTATAATAAGGCAAATTAATACTCCCTCCGTCCCGCTAAGTTCCGCACTAACACTGTTTGCGCGGGAATTAAGAAATATGATATTTTAATAAAATGTTGTGAGTGTAAAAGAATGAGTGGAGAGAGAATGAGTGGAGGGTGTAATAAATTATAATGGTGTTGTGAGTATTAAAATAATGTAGGAGAGAGAATGAGTGGGATTGGGTGAATATTTTATTAATATAAAGTTTCCTTTTTGGGAGTGTGCGGATATTAGCGGGACGCCCAAAAAGAAAAGTGTGCGGATATTAGCGGGACGGAGGGAGTATATAGATGGGCTTACAAGAAGTAAATTGGGGAGAATTTTGTAGCTTGGACCTCAAGCTCCGATCTCTAAATATCGTTTATCAGCCAAGTTATTTTTTTTTAAACGGCCATACCTAAATTTAATCCAAACGGTGACAAAAATATATTATTATAATTTATTTTCTCTTTGTCAAAAGGAGACAAAATATTAGTTATAATTTGGTACGATTTAAAAAATAAATGGAGCAATTGCCCCTTATTGGAAGGATAAAGGATAGTTCCGACTCTAAAGTGAAACAATTTCAATATAGAAATAAAATTGACATCTAAATATTGTAGCTTGAAAATTTTCCATCATAAATATAAGCAAAATATTATCACAAAATCTGGGGAGAAACGCGTTTCTTCGTCGCTTCTGGAGAAACGGGACTTGTTTTGTCGCGCGACATACTTAGCCACCACAACTGGATATCCTTTCCAAAGCTTCTGGATATCCAGAAGCTAGCTTCTGGATATCCAGAAGCTTTGGAAAGGATATCCAGAAGCTTTGGAAAGGATATCCAGAAACCAAATATTTTTTCTGGCTATCCTTTCCAAAGCTTCGGATATCCATATTGAATGTTACGGATATCAGGAAGCTTTGGAAAGGATATCCAGGAAAAATATTTGGTTTCGGATATCCTTTCCAAAGCTTCGGATATCCTTTCCAAAGCTTCGGATATCCGTAAGGCGATGAAAGTAGAGCAAAAAAAACCGACTGGACGGACCGGACCGATAGAACCGGACAGACCAATGAAAACCGGACCAATCCAATAGAATTGGTTTGGTTACGGTCCCAAATTTATATGGAACCGATTATTTGGGTTGGTCCGATTTTTGAAAAAATATATATGGTCCTGGACCGAATCGGACCGGACCGATTATGTATATATATATTATATATATATATATTATATATATATATATATATATATATATATATATATATATATATATATATATATATATATATATATATATATATATATATATATATATATATATATATATATATATATATATATATATATATACTTGCATCTCTTTGATTTCATGTAATCGTCTATTTCAGTTTATTTGGTTTTGTGAATTACTGGAGACGGAACAACATCAGCTTATTTGGTTTCATGGAACAACATCAGCTTATTTGGTTTCATGTTTTAGTAAATTAGTAAATTAGTAATTTACTGGAGACGGAACAAGATTTGTTCCTCTATTTCAGTTAAGTTGTTGTATGTCGGAATATTTTTATTTGAACTTTGTTTATGTAATCGTCTTATCGTCCTATATTTTGGTTTCGTGAAAAAATAGTTGTTTAGAAAAATATATAGTAGAGTAACTTGTGGAACCGATGGAACCGGACATGGACCGAACCATTGAAACCGGACCAATGTGGCTGGTCCTGTAATGTAATGGTCTGGTCCTGGTCCTGAATTTAAGCAGAACCGAACAATTGGTCCGGTCCTATTTTTTTGAAATTTTGATAAAATCCGGACCAATCCGGACCGTGAACACCCCTAGATGAAAGTATATCCAGAAACTGGCTTATTATGTCGCGCGACAAAACAAGCCCCGTTTCTCCAGAAACACGGAGAAACGCGTTTCTCCCCAGACCGACTCAAATATTATAATTTTTTTGCCTTTAAATATAAGCAAGACTCATCAGTTCAATGTAATTAAATAATCTTATTCCAAAATGTCCCTTATAAATTATTCTCATTTTCAAGATAATTGCATAGTCCGAAATACAATTTGTATTAAAATAAATAATTAAAAAAAATTTGGAACCCTATGTAGGAGCCACATACTATGTGTTAATAATAATAGATGCAAATTAATGTTATTTATATGAAAAGAACCATGATGCTCTTGATTTAAGTAAAAGTATTTCAATAACCTTTACCTAGTATTTTGTAGGAAATGAAACTAAGATAATTTAGCTAATATACAATACATGAAACATCACTATATACGGCGGTTAAAATCCGTCGTATATAGTGACCGGGGCCGCCATATATAGTATTTACGGCGAAGTATTCGCCGTATATAGTCTATCGTATAAAGTCGCGTCGTATATAGTATTTACGGTGGATATACCGTCGTATATACTATTTACAGCGAAAATACAACCGCCGTATTTAAGCAAGGACAAATACGACGGTTAATCACCGCCGTATATAATGAAATACAATTACGCCGTATGTATTACAACCGTATTTGAGGAAGCTTTATACGGCGGTTAGGTTACCGCCGTATATAATGAAATCTTATATACGGCGGTATATATCCGCCGTATATAAGAGACGAGTCGTCCACTAGAGCACGAATCGTTTCCATTATCACCCACTCTGATACCCTCGTCCCCCTTTGGGGACGAGTCGTCCATTGAATTTATTTACGGCGGATATATGAAACCGCCGTAAATAACTAGTCTATTTACGGCGGTTTCATATATCCACCGTAAATAAGTATATTTTTTTCCCTGTGAGCCCTGTATTATTCATTTTCTCCAAAAATACATCGGCAGGAACCAAATGCAACCTGTACACACACAAATGCAACATGTACACAAATGCAACCTGTATATAAAATAACTTGCTAGGCTTCGTAAATGTATACAACACAATATCAACATAACCAATAACACAAAAAAGATTGTAGTATGAATCCAAAACTCAATGTTTATATGCGTCAATTATAAGTAGCAAAATGGCATTGTAGCATGGCACCCTTGTGCTTGATACTACAATCAATCCTTGTGCCATCCTTTTGAGACTGTTGTTTCTCGAAGAAGGAAACCATAACTTCAATAAGAAAATCATCTTGTTCTGACCAGGGATCATTCTTTGAAACCAACTTTAGCTGAAATAATCATAAAAAAGTCATCTCAGCCACCTTTCAGGTACAATGGATTACAAACATTCGCATATATAAACTACAGGTACGGAGAGACTCAGAAAACCATATGTGTAACTTCTCTAGGTCAAAACTATTTGAACATGGCATATAACTGAATTATATTACTACAAAAATAGTGTTTATATCTTGATTTTTGGATAAAGGGAGTATGTAAAAAATGAACTTTACATGCAGCCCAAAATTTTCATATTTACTCTAAGTAGAGACATGTTTTAAATGATTTTCTCATCTATGTGCAAGAAATCCACTCATAAGGCATCACAACCGTGAGCCACTAACAAACTACCCAATAGTAAAATCTCCTACTCATAAGAACTTAATAAGAACATATAAACCCACAGAAAGAAACAACGGTACAAGTAACTTTAGTGGTTCAAACTTGATATGACAGGTTCCATTCTAGCATGACCCAATTCAACAAGATTTCTAATTAAATTATACAAATAAATTATGAGTCAACAACTAGTGATATTAGATTAATAGGATTGAGAAAACATACCACTGCCTATCTATTACTGCCATTTTCATGATGTTGCATATAATTACGTTGTAAATCTTCTATCATTTGACGTTGAGCCTCAAGTTGCTTTTGAAATTCTTCTTTCATGGATGACATCTTCTCCTCAAGTTCAGCAACACGGGCTGCAAAAGCACTTTGAGAAGTTGAGGCTTTACCAAACACCCTAGTTTTGATAAGACCTTGTCCCATACAGCGCACTCTCCCATGGCCATCATTTCCTATAAGATTTGTGATTATATGTTCTCGCTTGCTTGGAGAGTTTTGTTCCTCCTCTGGTAGGTCTTCAATCGCATCATTGAGCGTTAACTGTGACAAAAAACAACATGTTCATTATAATTGTTTTAACTTTAATTAATATTATGAAAATATAGTTAGAAATGGAAAAAGTATTCTATACAAGAACAAAACTGAAACAGAAAAGGTTGAAACTTTAACTTACGATCATACGAGAGGTGGTTTCGTCTGCAGCCTGACCAACTTTGTCGGTGCGCGTAACTATGAACATGCTTGCTCGATCAGTGGGTAATCCCTCGTCTTCTCTCTACCATTTATAAAAGAATCATTTGACAAAAAAAAAATTATATACGATACAAAAAGAAGCATTAATTGACAACTTAGAACTAAATTGAACGATGACAAACCTCTTTTCGGAGTGTGCAATGCGACTTTTTTCCAGTCTTATTAAGACACTCTTGCTTTGATCGATTCACTTGGTTTATTTGAGATAATTCCTGGAAAAAAAAAGAAGAAGATAATATTAGTATTAATTTGAAACATATAAGACATTCACGATAATAGATTGAGATTAATTTGAAACATATAAGACATTCAATTCCTGGCTAGTTACTATCCGACATACCCATCCCTTCATGTACCATTTGCCTCATACACTCTTGCACGCCCAATTCAATTTCAATGCCATCTTCAGTTGTCATATCATTATTATCATTCTTATACGTCGAAATGTACTCTTCCCCATGCCTAGTCCAATTCTTGTAATCTGTTTCAAATCCCACTTCATTACAATGTGATTTCACACTTCCACAGTCTTTTTGGTAACGATTTGAGCATTTTTTACACGGACAATATATTTCTTTAGCACCAAGAGACGTTTTTGAGAATGCAAAGTCGAGAAAGTTGTCAATCCCAGACATATACTCATTTGAAATCAGGTTACCCAAATCAATCCAACTTTTGTCCATATATGACTTGATATTTTTAACGTTAAAATACAACTTATATATAAGACCGAGAGACACAAATTAGTTGATTCAAGATACCTAAGCTTTTTTCTCAATATATATATATATATATATATATATATATATATATATATATATATATATATATATATAGAAACTGAACCATTGATTATCAACCGTAGGAAATTTCCCCATATATATATGGAGAAATTCTCATAAGCTTGAGTGACTTAACATAATTAACGTGAAATCTAAAAAGTTCTTATTTTACTCATGATCTGTAGCTACCTCATAGCCTCATATTCTAGCAGCCCAAAAAATACGAGATTCTAAATTGAAAGAATTTCCCCATATATATATATATATATATGGGAATTCAAAACATTTGAAAAGATAACAAAATATGAGATATTTATTTCATGTCAGAAAAAAAATTACTAGAGATATTAAGAAATACAAAAGAGTTAAATTACAAAATCAATAACTCAAAATTTCAAAAGTGGTCTCATCACATGAAGCAGAGGGAGAACACTCAAACAAGTAGTTTCGTAGGCAACACTCAAATATGCAAAGCAGTAGTCATTCATCTCAAATAAGGAGTGCATATTTAGTCATCAAAAAGACAGTTATGGTTATTTAGTAGAAGCAATGACATGTGATAAAAAAGGAAACAGTGAGAATACACAAATTTAGACAATGAGTTACAGCTTAAATCACCTTTCCTCTCCTTCCGAATAGAATGGTATGGAACACTTTAAGAGTGTCGTCAAGCTTCCTCTTCAATAACTTGTATGCAACTGGAAAGCAAAAGATGGTTCAGATATAATGACAGAATCAATCTGCCTGTCACAGCTCAAGCTCGTAAAATGACGAACTTTGCAAGGGCACAGGAACCCCATGGCGTTCAAAGAACTCACAAAACTGGCACATTTGATAATATAACAGTAAGAATGAAAAGTTGCTCACTAAGTTTTATCAAAAACAAGATGAATATAAATCTTAAATAGAAAACAAAATATAACAACATCAGTCAAACAGTCGAAACACAGAACATCATCTATCACCAGTTATCAGTTTCAAAAACACAGAACATCATCTATCCTCAATTTATTTATTTTTCTGTAAAACAAAACTGAGGGAAATACGTACACAAAAACAACAAATCTTCACACATGTAGGATGTCAATGTCTGACCCTAAAAAATTCAGCACCAAATTCGTGAAACCCCAACCATCACATTGAAACCTAACAATAAAACCCTAAAATTAGCTAAAACTGAAACTAACCTTGCTAATGGCGGATATAGCTTCCTTAGCTTCTAATCCGGTCGCCGTTCTTCACCAGTCGCCGTTCTTCACCGGTCACCGTTCTTCACCGCTCGCCGTCTTCACGGAGCTCTTCACAGGAGCAAGGTCTTCTCCGGAGCTGGGTCTTCACTGGAGCCGGAGCTGCGTTCTTCAACGGTCGTCGTCAACCCTGTCGCCGTCAATCGTCGATTGCCCTAGGTAAGATTTTGGGATTTTTTTGTGGAACAAACAATAGAATAGAGAGGGAATTTTGGGTTGCGCGGTATATATTAATATATATGGCGGGTTACGTATATACCGCCGTATATAAGCCTATATTTACGGCGGCTCCGTGTTCTGCCCCGTATATAATGTTGCTATTTACGGCGGCTATTTGTCATCGCCGTATATAACTAAAATCTCAGATACGTATATGTCAAATGTACGTATATAAAGTATATAGGGCGCCTCGTGACCGCCGTATATAACTAATATATACGACGGAATGCTATATCCGTCGTATATACTTTTTATATTTACGGCGGATGTAGTATACCGCCGTATGTATTAGTTATATATGGCGGCTCCGTGTTATCCACCATACTATATATGGCGGACGTGTCGCCCGCCGTAAATAAGTGTCGTAAATAGCCAACTTTTTTTTGTAGTTTCTTGCAGTAGTGATAACTAATTTCTTAATTTGTATGAAGTTGGATCACATTTGCTTATAAAGGAAGCGAATATTTTAAGTTAACTTTTGGCTCCTAAAAAGAAGTACTTCCTCCTCATCAAACCTTAATTAAATGAATGTTTAAATTTTATTTTATAAAATATTTCCTAAAACAAATTTAAATTTAAGCATTTTTAATAATATGAGTACATAAAAATCATTAATAATCCACCATATTGCATAATAAATCAAAATGTGAATTTTTATATACGTTGAAAAATAAATTAGCAACTTTTCAAAAAATTAAACATTCATTTAATATAAAATTATATAAATTAGAACATTCATATTCTAGGGAGGATGTGAAATAGTGAAATTTTAGAAAATATTTACTTCCCTAATTTAAATCCAATTGTTAAGTTTGGTAAGTGAATTTTATTAATTTCTTATCAAAAATTTAGATTGTTATTTGAAAAATGACATTGTTAAATGTGTAAATAGCTTTTATTTATGTAAATATATTCAGAATATAACTAATATTAATAACAAATTTCTTTTCTTGTTAGTGCCAATTTTATGTTTCCTTTTAATAGTTGGATTGTATCAAATAAGAAATAGTTTGACTGATTGAATGACTTCTAAAATGTGCACATAAATATAAGACCTCGGCACATTAAGAAGACACGCATCAAAAATTCTTTGCAAGATAAAAACACTTTGTTATTAACGGATTCGTGATAGCTTTTAGATTGTTAGTAAAGTTGTGTCTTACATCTGAACTGACATCTATATTTCATACAAGTTCTTTATTCTACTTCTTTTTATATTAGGTTCTCATTGGAAAGGAAGATGTTCTTGATTTAAAAGTTTGTTAGAACTTGATTTAGTATTTTAATCTTTTCGATTCACTTATTCTTGATTTTTTTCTGTAAAACATATTTTTAATAGTGAAAACATTTTTTGTGATTAAAACCTTGTTTGTTGGGACAAAATCAGTAAACGTTTAATTTTTTGTGTTCTTTATTTTATTCTGTTATTTATTGGTGCATGTGTGAACATTTGTAACTCATATCTATACTCACATCCGTAATTTGTTTGGTTGAAATCGATTTCCTAGCTACACTAAACTTTCAATTGGTATCAAAGCTAACTCTCGATATATTACTGAGTGTTGATCCAGAAAGTATAGTTATAATGTAATGTCAAAATCATCAAAACAAACCTCCAGTATTGGATGGTATCAATTACAATTTTTGAAAGTCTAAGATGCGTAAATACATTAAATCAATTGATGAAAACGCGTGAATGTGTATTGGTGAAACTATTTTTGAAAGAAAACCTAAAGACTCAACTGATTGCCTCCCCGACTTATGCTGAAAACTTAAATGCTTTGAATGTGAATCTCCAAAAATGAAAGACTAAACTTTCTAGTCAAAAAGGTGGAGAAGAGGAAGAAGAAGTTGTTGCTGATGCAACTGTTCCTATTGATGCTGGATGGGAAAGTTGGGGAGATGTATGAATCCAGGGGGAGCTTGAAGCTGGTTAATCTAGTTTAGTTTTTGTTTGTTTGACTATTAAACTGTTTTGATTTGCTGTTTGTTGGGTTTCTTTCTTTTAATCTGATTTGGTCTGTAATCTCCTTATACACTACTGGATGTTTTTTGGCCTTGTTTTGTTGAACTGCAATTTTTTGTTATAGCTAATCTCTTTTATGTTTTTGTGTGAATGTGTATAATCCTCACACACATCCAATTCAGGAGGAGATTTGAAATCTGAAAGATTTGGTTTCTTGATCTATTATTGCTAAATCTTTGTTTTGACCAGAAAGTTTAAAATAGGGGGAGATTGAATCCAATTGGTAAGTTTGGTAAGTGAATTTTATGACTTTTTTTTATCAAAAATTTAGATTCTTATTTGGAAAAGGACATTATTAAATATGTACATAGTTTTATTTATGTAAATATATTCAGACTATAACTAATATTACTAACAAATTTCTTTCCTTGTTGGTGTCAATCTTATGTTTCCTTTTAGGTGTTGGATTGCATCAAATAAGGAAAAGTTTGACTGATTGAATGATTTCTCAAATGTGCATATAAATACAAGACCTCGGCATATTGAGAAGACACGCATCAAGAATTCTTTGGAAGAGAAAAATACTTTTTTCTTTACGGCTTCGAGATAGCTTTTAGGTTGGGAGTGAAGTTGTGTATTGCATCTTAACTCGCATCTAAATTTTATACAAGTTTTTGTTCTACTTTTGTTTATAATAGGTTTTCATTGGTAAAGTAAGATTGTTATTGGTTTAAAAGTTGGTTATAACTTGATTTAATATTTTAATATTTTTGTTTCACTTATTTTTTTTTTTTTTATAAAATAGATTTTTAATATTGAAAATCTTTTTACGATTAAAACCTTGTTTAATGGGACATAACCAGTAAATGTTTAATTATTTGTGTTCTTCATTTTATTTCGCTGATTATTGATGAATGTGTTAATAGTTGTAACTCAAATCTTTATTAATATCCATATTTTATTTGGTTAAAATTGATTTACTAATTAAACTAAACTTTTATATGAAGAATTTAAAAAAAAAAAAAAATGAACCGTAAATTTTGTGGTAATAATTGCAATGAACATGTACGGTCAGCGCACGGCTCTCCTTCTGAATGAGTTCTGAGTCTTCTGACGAATGAGTACTCGTGTATTCTCAGTTTTGACTCGAACCTTTCTTCAACTCTTATTCAGTGGTACCGCTTCGACTCCTGACTCCTGGCTCATTAATATTTTTTCTAAAATTCTCTCTTCGTCTCTCGTACCTAGTAAGAAGCTTAAACTTTCACCCAAATTGATTTCTTGTTAGAAGATTCATATTTTCTAAAATGATATCCTCCGTCTCATTTCAAGTCTCATTTCAAGAGTCCTATTTTTTATTTTGATTCGTTTCAGACTAAGAATTTTACTTTGCTTTATTTCCAAAATAGCAAATAATAAATAGTATTTTGGACATTTATACCTTCTTCTTTTCATAAAACTACAAATAAACCAATACTTACTATACTATTTTTTATCCACTTGAATCATAAACAGTCTTTTGAACAATTATACCCCCAACCCACTTGCCATTGTTCACTCCTTTCTTAGTGTTTTCTTAATAAGCGTGCAAACACTAGGTAAGACTCTTGATCCGGAACAGAGGGAGTAATAAATATGAGGTTCATGTGTTAATCTCACTTAATTTTTCTCTCACATACTTAAATTAAATTGTGTATCACACTTGTCATATCAATTAATTTTTTTCTCGCACACATTTAAATTTTGTGTCTCACTTGTCATACCCACTCAATTTTTCCATCTCACAAATCATTTTTCACTCATCACTTTTCTTAATTAATGTGTCACTCCCGAAATGGTGAAGCTTTTAACGGAACGATAAGAGTTTCCATTTTACATATTAATACATATTCCCTTCGTTTCCATAAAATATATTAAAATTCAAAAGTTAATATTTTCATTATAAAATATACCTTCCATTTCACAATAAAGTTTTTACTTTCTTTTTTATTCTGTCAGAAGATTTTTAGTTCCTTTATTAGTTAAAATGGTCAATAATACTCATTTGTTATTCTCACAACAAAAACTTACTACTAACTTTCTCTCTTTTACTTTATTTTTCATACTCACAATTTTTTTTTAATTCTCATGTAAAGTAAAACTAAAAACTTTATTGTTAGATCGGTTCTGATTAGCACCCCTGCAATCTGACTAACTATGAAGAATACTTCAAAAAAACAATCCAGTTACTATTTTTTTTTTCATTCATTCTCTTTAATATTTTACTATTCATACTAATTGTTGAAAAAAAGTGTATTTTGAAGAAAATAATGAATTATTTTCTTAATTAGTTATTTGTCAAAATGACAAATTGATTGTGGGTTTATGTTCTACTCCATGAGGAGATAGAGATTGAATATTCATTTGTCAAAAATGATTAAGGGATGAATGAGATATGAAGGCTCAAAGTGAGTGGGTTGGAAATGGAAAAATGTTATTCTCCCACATTGGAAAAAGATGTAAAAAGGAGACTAGTTCATATACTCCTACACTTTAGTAGGGAGTAAGATTGTGGAGCATAGAGGTTCTCTCTCGCGCACAGGTGCGCAGGGGGTGCAAATCACGGACCGAAATGGGCTTTGGGCTACCGAACTCATGTGCATGCGCGTCCTGCGGACACGAATGTAGCTCCAAATTGAACGTAACCCAAAGCAGACCAGACCAGACAAGACCAAGGCTGCTTGTGAGGCGGGCGCCTGAACCAGTCTGAAGCGGCCGCCTGGAGGTCAATAGGAGGAGCTGCCCGTTGAGACTCTGTGAGGCGGGCGCCTGGCTGTGTCCGAGGCGAGCGCCTAGGCACCAGCTGAGCACGCCAGAAACGTTCCTAAGGTTGTGTAATTGCTGCAAGGAATTCAAAGGGCCGTGTAACTGCCTTGAGCTAATTGATTGAGCCAATTTATAATTGCATTGATTAAGAAAATTAAAACATGATTTTAATTTTCGGACAATTTTGCTTCCATTAGGAGATATACAAATTGAAAGAATAAAACACAATTGAAGAACACAGTTTTCCAGAAATTCTCTCCACTCCATTTTCGTTGCATATTGAACAACTCTTTCCGTTGGCCTCCTGCATTGCATCAGTGGTGATACCGTCCAAGCATTACTTGTTGTTTGGTATATGTTAAGATATCTTCAATACGAAAATCAGAAAGACGGAGATTAAAGCGAGGTATGCCGAAGCAAATCTCCTTAAGACAATATTTCGCCTCCGTAATTGTGCAAATGGATCGATAGCGAATGTCTCCCAAGATACAACGCTTTTTACCAAGAGTTAGTGTGCACTTTAACTAACCTTGGCGGGCGAACCAAAATAAGACTTGCTCTTAGTCTTCAAACTTTACAGAAGGAAATGATGAACGAACGCTTTGAAACGAACAAGAACACTTTGAATGAGGGAGAGAGAGAATTGAATTCTTGTGTTTGATTTGATAACAACCTTTTGGATTACTTGATGACTGAATGAAGGAATAGGGGTCTCTCTATATAGGGTAAAATCAAGCCAGATCAGTTGTGATTTTTCCACAAAAGTCACACCCTTTCAAGCTGGCACCTATTCAGACTTTAATCTGAACGGACAACATCTAATAAATTTAGCTACTCATAATTTAGCTACTCATAATTTACAAAGATAAAAAACCTGGATTGATGAATAATTCTTCTTCTTCAATTGATCCAAGAAAAGCATAAACAAAATAATAATATTCTGATATATCCTAATGATATATGAAAAATATGAATCCTCCCTTTTTACGTGGCTGCCATGAATTATATAAAGAATTAGGGTGAAGTCTAGACCTTGGTTGGGAAAAAGACTAGAATGCCCTCAATTATACGTGCACTGTTGCTGAACGTCGGAAGAAGCGCGGCCGCCCAAGTTGGCCGTGAGTTTTGGCCGAGATTATTTGTTGTGGCGCGGCCGCAGTGCTGTTGGAGCGGACGCCCTTCATTGCAGAGAGTTTGGCCTGTTTGTCTTGCTCACAGCCTTGGCCCATGAATTCCAACCTCGGCCCCAAATGTCCTAGCCTTGGCCCCAAAGCCTCCTCAATTTGGCCGGCCACTTCATGGCCTTGTTTTAATACCCCTTTTTTTTCGTTTCGTCTCCGCAATTGCCAAGTCCACTTTGATCGCTCTAATGAATTCTTTTGCACTTCGCTCTTTGGGATTTTATTTTGTACTTTAACCCACGAATTTTTAGAAATCAAATTTCCTCCCAAATTCCATATTTCCAGTTCAGTCCCGAAATTTTCCACTATTTCTCATTTAGTCCTTGAACTTTTTGTCCCAGATTTCAGCATTGTTGCGCTTCAGCCCCTGAACTATCAAAACACTAACGAACCATATCAAATATACATAAAACTCGGGAATCAAACGCAAAGAAAGCCTAAAAGTGCATCATTTGGATGGGTAAATACACATCCATCAAACACCCACAAACTAACCTTTTGCTCGTCCCGAGTAAAACAAAACTAAAAGAAGTAAAATAAAACTACTCTAAATACTACTAATAAAATATTAAAACAAAATAATATTTTTGGGATGTTCTATCAAAGATGAGTCATTGGCCAAACAAGTCTCAGATCCTTACCAACACACATAATCAACAAGTGCCACCACAGTAATGGGATTACAATCACATTGAATCATAAAACTCACAATTTTCCACCGCGGCCTGAATGATGAATGAATTATGGGAGGTCACTGTCAACAACCTAAGATTATTTATGGATTCACTAAGTGATGCTCTAAATCAATATGTCATAGACAATACAAACCAAAAAGGACACTCATATGCATATTTACACGATTGTCAACCCGGTTACTCGATATTGAAAGAATAATATGGCTTAAAAGTTAAGTGCGAAAGATCGCAGGGCTAGGTTCATGGTTACAAATGAAGGTAAGGACATACGAACATAAGAAAGTGAAACTAGAAAGTCTTCTTTTAACAATACATCCTCCACTCACCCTTATTACTTTTCAATGTGCCAACCCACAAACTAAAACTTTTTCATACATTGACTTGGGGTTGAGCACATTCCACTACTTCCTTTGGTCACCTTGAAGCATGATTTTCACTTTTGATATTAGAGAGGGCTCGAAATTTCTCTCTTTTTTTTTTTTTTTTTTTTTTTTTTTGCTTTGCACAATTATATCACGAAGAATGTGCATTCAATATTTTTCTCGAGCCCCTCTTTTCATTACATAACATGACCCTTTTCTTTATTTTCGTGACCACTTTCCACTCAATCCTTTGATTTTCATAACATCCCCCAAAATATCCCCATTCTTTCCCTAGTTTCACTTTCTTGAAAAGGTGAGAAAAATAGTGTATAAGTTAAAAGGGTGGGATAATGAAGGTACAAATGAAGGCGAATGGTGGTCTAAGATAACCTCCCACTTTGTGAGAGATTCCATTCTTTTTCAAGCTCAAAAGAGGTTCTAGCGGAAAATTTTATATAAGTGACGAGAAAGTTTAAGGCTCACAAAAAGGGATTCAAAGAATAGCCATATATATCAAGTAACCTATTGACGTGTTATTGGCAATCATGCAAACATGTTCTAGGGACCCCGAGAATACACAAAGTGATCCCATAAAAGGCACCTAAGTTGATGACAATGACCAAGAATATGATACGGAAGTGAGAGGTGGTGCAATCATAATTTAAATGTTTCAATGCAATCCCAATCACCACACTAATAATAACACATGTGATTTTAAAATTAAAGCACACTCTAGTCATCACAGACTTTGGCCAACATCCCAACTATGAAAAGAACAAAAAAATTTTAAATTTTTTCTATTTTTTTTTAGAGGGTGACACTATATACACTCCCCTATAAACCCACAAACTCGGAGAGTTGCCCACCCCCAAACTCAAAACATGCTATGTCCTCATAGCACAGAGAACAAAAGCGTGCATTGGGCTTGACGGATAGCAAGACACTACTAAACAGTAATTAAGACAAAAATAAAACATACCTCATTGGGTTGCCTCCCAAGCAACGCATTTGATTAAAGTCGTTAGCCCGACTATGGTCCCAAGCTTACTTGGCCTTTGCTTTGCGGCCTTTGGACCATCTCTTCTCCTCACGGGCACAAACGCCCTTCTCTCTCCAAATCAGCTCTCCATTGTTAACACGTAGGGGTGAAGCCACATTTATTTTTAAAACTTTACGCTTGTGCTTACCCCTCTTTCTTTTCTTTTTATTGGGGTTCCCACCCCCAAACTCAACCTTTTCTGCAACCTGCAAAATACCATCCTTGCAACCAAGATCAAGAGAGTTATCATGCACAAAAATATTTAAAAATATAGAATCAGATAAATCACTATAAAAGTCAATAACCCCTCCATACACATCACATAAAAGTCAATGGGGATAATGATTTTATCAATTTTAACCAACACCCCTTCAATAACCCCTAAAGGTCTTTTAATTGAGAGATCCGCCAATTGTAAGTCTCTCATGGGTGGTTTCAACTCACATGCCCCTAAACTTCTAAAAACATGAAAGGGCATCACATTAACACTTGCCCCAAGATCCAACAAACCTTTAAAATTTTGACCCCCTAAAGAAATTGGGATAGTGAAACACCCGGGGTCTTTTTGAACATGTTTAATCTTTTCAAACTCCACACCTCTCTGGGGTGTGGTTTTCACAACATTGGGGGGAGGGGTTTCTAAATTTAATGCAGAAAATACATATTGAACCTCCCCAATCTCATCCTCTTCCTCACTAACATTATCAATATTATCACATTCAAAATTTTCAAGGGAAGAAAGAAATACCTCCTCAATTTCCTCACTTTCATCCCACACTGTTGTGATTGACTTTGCTTGCTCAGGTGGGTTCTTCTCTTTCATCAACTCTTGGGCAACCTTCACAAGTTGCTCTACTTGTGTGCCCACCTTTTCAAACGCAGCTTCTGTATTTCTATTACTTTGCTTTGCATCTCCATCCTTAGTTGCCCGGCTCCCAAGGTGCACTACCATGTTGTCCAGGTGGTGGCACATGAAGGGGTTTTACTTGCTGATTTGGATGGCCACCCCATGGATTATAGTTGCCATATTGGTTGCCTTGGGGTGGTGGCCTTTGTCCATATCCATTGAAAGCATGTGCCTGTTCAGGATGATAAGAAAAATTTGCTGCACTTGGACACATATTAGTCACATGAGATGATAAACCACAATTTGTACGATGTCGGTAATAACATTGGCACCAGCAGAAGTGCCACAAGCAGTCAATTTATCCAATTTATTATTTAAAAGTGCAATCTGCTTTGAAATATTATCACTAGCATTCAATTCAAGTACCCCCCTTGTTCTACCCCTCGAGCTCTTTTGTTGAGAGTTAGCACTCAACATCTCAAATAAAGCTTTAGTTTCTTCCGGGGTCTTGGCTCCTATAGAGCCTCCTGCTGCATTGTCCACAACAGACTGAGTGGAATCATTCAAGCCATCATAGAAAGCTTGATTCAAAGAGGGTAAAGAGAAATTATGCTGAGGACATTGAATAAGCATCATATTAAATCTCTCCCACGCTTCATGGAGAGGTTCTCCCACATCTTGTGTGAAAGTCATCAATTTCTGCCTAAAATTAGCCTGCAGATGATGTGGGTAGTATCTCCTGAGAAAAATATCTTGCATCTCAGTCCATGTGCTGATGCTTTGGGATGGAAGCATCATCAACCAAGTTTTTGCTACCCCTTTTAGAGTGTAAGGGAAGCACTTAAGCCTAATCTGATCTTCAGTCACTCCCGCTCTTAATAAAAACTGGGCTACCGTCATAATGTATTCTTTCAAGAAAGTCAAGGCATCCTCGCCTGGTAGCCCCTGAAAACTAGGTAACATAGCAAAATACTGACCTTTGACCTCTAAATTCTTTGTTGCTTCGGACAGCACTATGCATGAGGTAGAAGTGTCTACCCTAGGTCTAAGGTAATCATTCATTGTTTGAGCCGGTGGTTCTGCCATCTCGGCTTTCTCTTCCTCTACCTCGGTGGTGGAGGGTTCTGATTCGATGTCCAAATCTGAAAAGAGAGGATTAAAGAGGGGATCGCCCTCAATGCTTCCTCAAATCTATTTATGTTATCGTCCAATGGCACCAATGTAGGCTTCAACGAACGACGACCTTGCATTCACTACTTAACCTACTTGTTTACTTGCAACAAGTCCCCGGCAACGGCGCCAAAAACTTGATGGAGGAAAACTCCCTCTTGTAATAAAAACCGAGCAAGTGTACTCACTACCGGTGTAGCAGTATGCAAATGCAGGGGTCGAATCCACAGAGACTCGTTGGTAAACAAGTAAAGTAAAAGCAGTGAATTGAGTAACCAAAGTTTATAATTTTTATTTGATTTAAGACTAAAAGCATAAACTAAATAACAGAAACTAACTAAGCAAGAAAACAGATTATGAGCAGAGATTCGTAGATTGGATTTCACTTTACCATCATTCTATGCAGAATTTTACTTAAGAAACATTAACTCAACTTCTAGGGTTCATTCACTTTAGCTAGGATCGACACGGTTAGGTGGCCGGATTACAATCCTAAATACTCTCTCAATATTGTAGTGTCTATTACGGTTCCACAATATGCCAAGAATACATTAAGCACGAAAGAATAAAAGAACCTAATATTGATCCGCTTCTATTACGGCACAGACCAAATTATTCAATCAATAGTGGTCAATGTATAAATCGCCCAAATTAATGGCTCGATAAATACCCAATTATTCAAAGATGAGTTCGTATCTTAACATACGTCTCAAATCCAAGAACATGGAATTAAAATCTATTGATAAACTAGAAGGAATTAAATAGAAAGAATTAAAGTACTACTGCATAGAAATCCGGTAAAGGTTCAACCAATCTACAAATCTAATAAATTTAGCTACTCATAATTTACAAAGATAAAAAACCTGGATTGATGAATAATTCTTCTTCTTCAATTGATCCAAGAAAAGCATAAACAAAATAATAATATTCTGATATATCCTAATGATATATGAAAAATATGAATCCTCCCTTTTTACGTGGCTGCCATGAATTATATAAAGAATTAGGGTGAAGTCTAGACCTTGGTTGGGAAAAAGACTAGAATGCCCTCAATTATACGTGCACTGTTGCTGAACGTCGGAAGAAGCGCGGCCGCCCAAGTTGGCCGTGAGTTTTGGCCGAGATTATTTGTTGTGGCGCGGCCGCAGTGCTGTTGGAGCGGACGCCCTTCATTGCAGAGAGTTTGGCCTGTTTGTCTTGCTCACAGCCGTGGCCCATGAATTCCAACCTCGGCCCCAAATGTCCTAGCCTTGGCCCCAAAGCCTCCTCAATTTGGCCGGCCACTTCATGGCCTTGTTTTAATACCCCTCTTTTTTCGTTTCGTCTCCGCAATTGCCAAGTCCACTTTGATCGCTCTAATGAATTCTTTTGCTCTTCGCTCTTTGGGATTTTATTTTGTACTTTAACCCACGAATTTTTAGAAATCAAATTTCCTCCCAAATTCCATATTTCCAGTTCAGTCCCGGAATTTTCCACTATTTCCCATTTAGTCCTTGAACTTCAAAATGTCAGTTTTGTCCCAGATTTCAGCATTGTTGCGCTTCAGCCCCTGAACTATCAAAACACTAACGAACCATATCAAATATACATAAAACTCGGGAATCAAACGCAAAAAAAACCTAAAAGTGCATCATTTGAATGGGTAAATACACATCCATCAGTATTTCTTACCGCCTCGAGTTGGGACAAACTTTAAATCACATAGATCACTATGGATTAATCCCAACAGTTGGCTAGTCCTTTCAACTGGTTTAAAAGGTTTCTTTGAAAACTTTGCTTCAACACAAACTTCGCATTTGTGACCTTTCATTGAGTCAAGTTTTGGAATAAGTCCTAAACCAATAAGCTTTCTCAAAGAAGCATGATTCACATGTCCTAAACGACCATGCCATAAATTAGAAGACTCGCACAAGTAAATAGAATTGTCAATTTTATTCATCACTTGAGGGTACAAATATGTGGACTTCTTGTCCACTACAACAACATTCGCCTTAAATAGGCCATCTAGCAAGTATCCCTTTCCAACATACATGCCTCCCTTAGTAAGTACAAACTTATCAGATTCAAATACAATTTTGAAGCCTTTCTTACTAAGTAAAGAACCAGAAATTAAATTCTTTCTTATGTCGGGTACATGCATCACATCGTTGAGAGTAAGCTCCTTTCCCGATGTGAACTTCAAGATCACCTTCCCAATGCCTTCAATCTTGGAAGTTGCAGAATTTCCCATATAGAGAAAGTCTTCGCGTTCCATCTTCTTGTATTCTGCAAACAAGCTTTTGTCGGCACATATGTGACGAGTGGCTCCTGTGTCCACCCACCAATCCTTGAAGTTTGACACCAAGTTGGCTTCACATACAACGGCAGACAGACTTACATCCGAGACACCCGCAGATAGAGTATCTATTTCAGTTACGTTTTCTTGGGGAGGCTTCTTCTTCTTGCTTCGACAATACTTTGCCCGATGACCGCTTTTTCCACAATTGTAGCAGTCCCCTTTGAACTTGAGGCGTTTGTTGCTGTCATTACTTGACTTCTTCTTTGAAGAGTCATCATGCTTCCTCTTGTTGTTCTTGGGTCGGGATTCTTCCACCATGTTAGCCTTCGCTTCCATGTTTCGTGCATTGGCCCTTTTTTCGGCATTACGATTGTCTTCTTCAATGCGAAGACGAACTAGCAAATCTTCTATTGACATCTCTTTGCGCTTGTGCTTGAGATAGTTTTTGAAGTCTCTCCACGAAGGAGGCAACTTCTCAATCATACATGCAACTTGGAAGGACTCACCCAATTGCATCCCTTCGGCTTCATGATTATGCAATAGGACTTGCATCTCTTCGACCTGATTCATAACAGTTTTAGAATCATTCATTTTAAAATCCAAAAATTTTGCAACAAAGAACTTCTTTGTTCCAGCATCTTCGGTTTTATATTTCTTGTCGAGAGAATCCCAAAGTCCTTTTGTAGTTTGAATGGAGTAGTACACATTATACAATGTGTTGTCTAGTCCATTCAAGATGTAGTTCCGACATAGATAATCTGCATGTTTCCATGCATCAATAGCCATTTGTGTAGCCTTGTCCACTACACCTTCAGCCGCTACGGGACATTCTTCCCGTAAGAATTTCACTAGTCCAAGCGTTGTGAGATAAAACAACATTTTCTGTTGCCAACGTTTGAAATCATCCCCATTGAACTTCTCCGGTTTCTCGTACTACGAGGCCGGTGACATCATGAGTTGATTAGCACTTGACGTACTCCCTATTGCATTAGTATTCGTTGCAATAGTCTCACTACTAACGGAGTCATTTCCATTAGCCATTTTCTGTTACGAAAACAGAAAATTCAATAAGAAAAAGATGAAGTAGAGAAGATAAAATCAAAACAAAATACCTGAAAATATTGTCTTAAGATTGTTGTTTGGTATATGTTAAGACATCTTCAATACGGAAATCATAAAGACGGAGATTAAAGCGAGGTATGCCGAAGCAAATCTCCTTAAGACAATATTTCGCCTCCGTAATTGTGCAAACGGATCGATGGCGAATGTCTCCCAAGATACAGTGCTTTTTACCAAGAGTTAGTGTGCACTTTAACTAACCTTGACGGGCGTACCAAAATAAGACTTGCTCTTAGTCTTCAAACTTTACAAAAGGAATGATGAACGAACGCTTTGAAACGAACAAGAACACTTTGAATGAGGGATAGAGAGAATTAAATTCTTGTGTTTGATTTGATAACAACCTTTTGGATTACTTGATGACTGAATGAAGGAATAGGGGTCTCTCTATATAGGGTAAAATCAAGTCAGATCAGTTGTGATTTTTCCACAAAAGTCACACCCTTTCAAGCTGGCACCTATTCAGACTTTAATCTGAACGGACAGCATCTGCTCGGCCGAGCACCATTGGTGCCTCGCCCGAGCACAGGCAAGTTGCTCGGCCGAGCACTTTGGTGACTCGCTCGAGCAGAGGCCAACAGAGGATGATAGTTTCTGGTCTGTCATGCTCGGCCGAGGCTTATGCCTTACTCGGCCGAGCAGTTCAAAGAATTTGAACAGTCGTGTCTTTTCGATTTTAGACCTTTAACTTTTCAATTCACACCCTAATATTTTTCCAATATTCCAACATTACTTCAGTTCGCCGGAGGTACTAGTGTGCAGCAACCATCCGGTCAGTCCGTTTCTTCCTGGGAGGCAATTATCCGGTAACAACTCAAGCACAACTCGGTGAGGAGCGAATTTGTCTTAAGGAGAGTGTGGTCTCACACGACTCGGACATCTTGAACAGCCAGTTTAATTTTCATTTGTATTTTGTTTCTGCTTTACTTAGTTTTCTGTAATTTTCAATTAGTTTTGTAATAATTATTTCAACAATAATAATACCACATTCACTATCTCTACTTCTCTTTATTTTATTATATTTTTTCTTAATTATTGTATTCAAAATTTTGTTTCACTAATGGAATTAAGAAATATAATGTAATTCATATGCTAAAAAAATCCAACTTTTGTACCGTTCATTGCCTCACAAAATTTGGGGAGAAACGCGTTTCTCCGTCGCTTATGGAGAAACGGGGCTTGTTATGTCGCGCGACATACCTAGCCACAAAAACTGGATATCACTTCATCGAACTACGGATATCCGAAGGCTTTTGGAAAGGATATCAGGAAGCTTTGAAAAGGATATCCAGAAGCTTTGGAAAGGATATCCAGGAAACCAAATATTTTTTCCGGATATCGCTTTACAAAGCACTTGATATCCATTTCAAAGTTTTCGGATATCCAGAAGCTTTGTAAAGGATATCCGGAAAAATACTTGGTTTACGGATATCCTTTACAAAGCTTCGGATATCCATTTCAAAGCCTTCCGGATATCCGGAAGGCTTTGTAAGCGATATCAGAACCGGCTACTTATGTCGCGCGACCTAACAAGCCCCGTTTCTCCATACGCGACGGAGAAACGCGTTTCTCCCCAGACGCACTCTCATTGCCTATGTTCCAGATCCGTACAATGTACCTAGCACGTTTTTCTTACGAAAGTAGACAAGGACAGTGAACATGAGTAAGGAAATCAAAGGTGCTAGAATTAGAATATGAACCAAATTCAGATTTCGGCTTGTTATTAGACCATCCATCCGCATTATTGTTACTTTCACTATCAATAATCATAACTTACATCATTTTACTTGCATTCATTACTTAAGTATCAATTTCGATCTCATAATTTTTGCTATGCCCCATTATATTTTCTCTTTCCTACTTACATTTGTATCAATTATTATCATTATTTATATTATTTTATTATTGCTAATTATACATAATAATACTTTATATCATTTTATTATAATATTTTTAATTGCTAATTAAATAATTTTATTAATATAATTATTATTTAATAGTCTTTTTAAATATTAATAAGTTAATAACATCTTATTATATAATATACTCCCTCCGTCCCATATATTTATAGACTTTTGAGTTTTTCACGGGAATTAAAAAGGAATTATTATATTGAAAGTGTTGTGAGTGTGAAAATAAAATAGGAGAGAGAATGAGTTGAGAGAATAGTAAATTATAATTGTGATGTGAGTATTAAAATAATGTAGGAGAGAGAATGAGTAGAGGGAATAGTAAAGATTCCTTTCCATTTTAGGAAAGTTATATATTATTGTAGGACGTCCAAAAAGAAAAGTTTATATATTATCATGGGACGGAGGGAGTATAACATGAAAATTATCTACGAACACAATTAAAATTAAAAAATTACATAATATAATTCTCTCTTTCTTTGTTGCAACACATGAAAGGAGAGTGTACTACATCTCCATGTTATCTTCATTAGGTTCAGGCAAGTGGGGAGAGATTTCTCTTTTACATTTTACACAAGTATTCAAAAGTTTAAGCCAAACCAAAATGGGAGGGGTAATCCAAGCCTTTTTTTTTTGATACCCAGGTTTTTCAGTTTTGCCGGACTATGTCTTGAACCACCAGCCATCGGCCCCTCAGTGATTGGCAGAGGTAAATCGCGGGATATGCCCAAGGTAGTAAGGGTGGCAACACCCCTTATACTCTTAGTCTCAAGGGAGCCCTTCTACATGGCGCTTACATCACTCTTAATCAACAATTTAATTGGCTGTTCCAGCTGCTCCTGCCAAGATTCAAACTCCCCACGCTGAGGTTGCAAGCCCAACAATGTTGCTTTCTTTACCACTCGGCTGTGCCCCAGGGGCAATCCAAGCCTTTTGTTGAGTCACAATTGTGGGAGGGCTTTATTGCCACCTAATCCAAGCCTACTTAAAAAAAGGCACCATTGTGAACGCTGTTATTGATCCGTCTCGATTTAAGTTTTTTTTTATATAAGTAAGATACAGTTTAAAATTTTTAGTTGTTTCATTTCTAAAAATGAATAATGAAACTTGAACGGAATATTCTGTGATGGGCCGAGCCCAATACCTCGCTACGAGCTAGGGGCCCGACAGGCCCACCAAAGGACCAACTACGAAGGATCCGATCAAGACCTGGGTTATGGCCCGTCCAACAACAGATGGCGGTCGTCGGTCGTCGTCAATGGTGAACGACGTTTCAACTAGGAAGTCTGCCAAGGTTTGTGCTTGTAAAGTCTTTCTTGCCGTATAACGGATATCAAATTCTGTCAGCTCAATGCTCCAATTCAATAGACGGCCGGAAATTTCAGGACGATGTAAATTTTTTTGAAGTGGGGCGTTGGTGTAAACAATGATGGGGTGAGCACAAAAATAAGCTCGTAGCTTTCGTGCTGTGATGACGAGAGCATAAGCAATCTTTTCTGCGTTAAAATAGCGGGTTTCTACGTCCGACAAAGCTTTGCTAACGTAGTAAACTGACCTCTGTGTTCCCTCCTCCTCCCTAACCATTACGGCGGCGACTGCTTTGTCACCCGCCGAGCGATAAACATAAAGATCTTCCCCCGCGACGGGGCTTTGGAGGAGTGGTGGGGAGCCAAGATACTCTTTTAGCTGCTTGAATGATTGGGAACACTCTTCCGTCCATTTGAAGTCCTTAGCACCTCGGAGAGCTTTGAAAAATGGGAGTGATCTCTCGGCGGACTTGGAAATAAAACGACCCAAGGCCGCTATTCGTCCGTTCAAACGCTGGACCTCCTTGATGCTCGTAGGCTCTGCCATGTCAATCAAAGCCTTGATTTTCTCAGGGTTGGCTTCAATTCCCCGCTGTGAAAGCATAAATCCCAAAAAATTTCTGGCTGCAACTGACTCAACGCACTTGGCTGGATTGAGGACCATGTCATTTGCTCGAAGGTTGGTGAAAGTCTGCTGTAGGTCGTCGACATGTTTTCTTTTCTTGGACTTGACAACCATGTCGTCGATATATGCTTCCAGGTTGTCTCCGAGCTGGTCCTTGAACACCTTGTTGATCATTCTTTGGTAAGTGGCCCCGGCGTTTTTGAGCCCAAAGGGCATCTTCGTATAACAGTAAGTTCCCCCTGCGGCCTGAAAGGCCGTCTTCGGTATATCCTCTTCGGCCATCTTGATTTGATGATAGCCAGAATATGTGTCGAGAAAGCTCAAGGTCGTATGACCGGCCACAGAGTCGACGAGCTTATCGATTCTGGGCAAGGGGTAACTATCTTTGGGGCACGCCAGTTTAGGTCGGTGAAATCTACGCAGAGCCTCCACTTTCCGTTGGGTTTTTTTGACAAGAACCACATTTGCCAGCCACGTTGTGAACCCAGCATTCACAATGATCCCAGCACTTAGTAGCTTTTCAATCTCCTGTTTTATGGCGATCTCTTCCTCCGTCGAAAAAATCCTGCACCTTTGTTCCTTGAATTTCATGGTAGGGTTCACTCCCAGCCTATGAACTGCCACGTCTTCTCTAATACCCTTCATATCTTCCACCCTCCAGGCAAAAACATCGAGGTTCTGTTTGAGTAGGGAGATTATCTCTTCCCTATCCTCCGTAGATAACTGAGACCCCAGTTTGATTTTCTGCTCTGGATAGCTTGGGTTGATGATCAGTTCCGTTAGCTCGTCGGCTGGTTTCATCTCTGGGGCGTCGTCCCTAAAGTCCATGGATTCAATGACAATTTCTTTGATTTTTCTTCTTGCTTCAGGGGTCAGGTCTGGAACCTCGTCCTCAATGAGCTTATCTAGCTCGGTCCCCGATTCATGGGCGGTCAAAAGTTGTGGCTCAGCGGCTTGATCGTTCATGAATATTTCAACAAAGTCTTGTGGCTCGCCGACGCACTTGATGGTCGAGACGGAGGCATTTGACGTCGTCGTTTGCTTGACAGATTTGGAAAGCTTCACAATGTGATTTGGGTCGTCTATTTCAATGGTTCGCTTTGCCCGCAGCACATGCTCTAGGAATTCTGGGGCCGTCCCCAACACACATCCCACTCCAGCAAGTGTAGGAAATTTGACTCGTTGATGAGGGACCGAGGCGACGATCCCTAAAGCGGCTTGGCCGGGTTGGCCAAGGATTGCGTGGTAGTCACTGACGACGTCAATCACAATGAAAGTCACAGTTTTGATGGTTCTTAATGGGTGTTCTCCAATGTCAACGGGAAGGTCAATTTGGCCCTTTGCATCCACTCGGTGGTTGGTGAATCCCTCTAGACGGCTTAAGTAAGGACTTAGGCGGCTATCGGGTAGACCCATCCGTTGATAGACGCTGTAAAACAAAATGTCTTTGGCCGCCCCAGTGTCGATTAGAATCCGTCTGGACTCGCAGTTGTCGATGTATCCGGGGATGACCAGCGTCTGTTGACGTGCCAACGGGTTGACCGCTAGCTCGTATGGGAAAAAGCTTATCACGTCGTTTGGAACCTCCGACTTCTGTGGAACATGAGGGGCTTTCTTGAGATGGTAAATGGCGCTCTTTATTTGATTCTTGCTCGTCTCTTCAGAAATAACCAAGACCATCCTTGGCTGCCTCTCCGGAGGGCCATCGTTAGCAGCTCGAGTGTTGGCTGCCTGACGATCCTTCCTCACGTACTCTTGGAGACGACCATCATCGATCCATCTCTGAATGATTTTCTTCAAACTGAAACATTCCTCAGTGTCATGTCCCTTATCTCTGTGGTATTCACAATACTTGTTCATATTTTTCTTCCCCTTCCTGTTGGGGTTCATCTTCGGCGCCGGTCCAAAATCAACATTGCTCAAAATTTCAGCTCGTGAGACAGTCGGAGGAGTGTACGACTCTGGAACTTTTTCAGCCTTCACTTGCTTGTTCTTTCCTTTTTCTCCAGCCTTGTCCTTCTTAGATTTTGCCGTTTCAACCTCGTCAACAGCCTTTCCTTCTCTTTGCAACTTTCTCTCCTCATCCTCGGCGACAACATACGCTTTGGCATAGAGATCTTTTCGAGATTTGGCCGGGTGGACTTGCAACTCGTAGTCCAGAGTGGAGGAAACAACACCGTGTCTGAAATAATTGATAATTTCCCTACCAGTCAGGTCTTCATCAATTTGGTCCACTAACTTCTTAAACCTTTTGAAATAGCTCATAGAGCTTTCGCCGGCTCCTTGCGAAATGTTACTGAGATCGTTGACAGTCTTACGACGATCTCCCGCCGTTGCAAACCTTCCCAAAAACTTTTTTCTCATTTGCTTCCACGATTAATTGCTCCCCTTAGGTAGGCTCCTAAACCATCGTCGTCAACACTCAGCGCCAAAACAAACTCTCTCCCAACTGGGAAGGACCATACATCGTCACTAGTGTGGTCAGAGAAGGAACCTACCGCCTAGCCCGGCCAAACAGTGAACAACTCAAACACCCATGGCACGCTAATCATCTCACGAAGTATTACTTCTGAGATCGTCGTCAACACTCAGCGCCCTCAGGACATCATATTTGTGGTTCTACTGTAACCTTTTATGGTCACTTTTTGTAAATTATGGAAGTTTGTAAGGGATAATCTATAAATCCCGGAAGTCTTAAAAGTAATCGAGTTGTCAACAATGTATGATTATTGATTGGAAATTATCAATGGAAACTCGTCACTTCGCTGAACTTCGCCCGTTGCAAACTCAAAGCTTAGAACGGTTGAAGTCTGACTTCGACCCTTACAATCACTTTGATCCAAGTATAAAGATCAGTCGAAGCCAAGGCTTCGACGCTCACATTCACTTCAGCCAAGTATAAAGGCTAGACGAGGCCAGACCTCGTCGACTGCTATAACGGAATAAGACAACTCGTCCATAGAACATTGCCTACGAGCAAGGACCTACGGACCTTCATACTATTCCTACGAGCCATTAAGAAGTTGAGAAAATACAAGGGTTAACAAGAGTCGGCCACGTTAGGACGACCCAAGTTCTGGTCGTCACTTACGACGACCATTTGCACTTGTCCTCAAACTTACTCACCAAATAGAGTTATCACATGCTATCTACGTTAACAACAGATTAACAAACAGAAAGCAAAGGCATTGAATAACTTAAACATCAATAAAATGAGCAAACATTGTACGACCCCCTCTAAACAACGAGGAAACAGGTCGGCTACATTACAAAAATTAAAAATTGTTTGAAACAAAGTTTGGGACCACCACCAAAAGACGAAACATTGTTTATAGTTTCACAAACGATCGTAAAAAGACCAAATGATTACTGGGGATCAACATCGGCTGGAGCTGCATCAGGATCTGGGCCATTTTCGACGAAGTGAGCGTAGTAGGCATCAAAGTTCCCTGGGACGACGGCGGGGATGGGCCACTCGTCCTTCCCATCCTTCGCATCGTCTTCCCTGATGATAAGGAAGTCGTTGTCAGTATAGGGGACGAGAGGATGGACCGAACGAGCCTCGTCGTCGTATGACTCCTCAGTGCAGAGGTCGGCCAATTTCCTGACAGCGAGATCTTTCGTCACCGGATCCACCAAGAGCCGCCTAGCCATATGCTTGGCCCCGTCCTTAAAAAAGCCACTAGCCTTCTTTGTAATCATCTGGAGGCACTCAGTACTCTCCTTGAACTCATTAACAGCATCAAGCCTGGCTTGGACCAAGGCAGCATCATGGCTCGTCTTCATCTCTTCAATCTGTGCGCGAGCAGAGTCAAAACTGGCCGTCATCTTCTTAAGCTTGTTCTCACAAACTCGAAGGCCATCCTCAAACACCTTCGAGTCAGACTCAGCTTTGGATTTCCCTTCCTTCAAGGCATCAACCTCCTTCACGATATCATTCTTCTGATTTGTTAAGGACTCGTAGGCAGCAGTAAGCTCACCCACATTGGTCTCTGCCTCTTTTAACTTCCGCTCAGCCGTCTCCTTGGCGCCGACGGCCTGAATCAGCTGCTCGTTGCCTCGTAGCTCGGCGTCAAGACAATCCCTGTAATCCGACGTCATAGCGTCCATCATCGATGACAGCTGCAACAATAAAATTGTTAATACAAGTATAGAAATACGGGAGAAAAATAAAAGCATAAATTTGAAGTACCTCAGTTTGAATCAGCCCAAGACGGGCATGATAGGTTTCAGGAGAAAGTTTGGCTTCCTTCATCCGACGGGTCAGGTCAACATCCCGAGCGCGTCTAGTCAAGGCTGCCCCCAGCAACAGCGGATTACCATTCCTCAACAAATACGGGATCCCAGCAATTGGAGAGGCCTGGGCAATGAAGGTCGCCATCTCTTTGGCCTTCGTCTTGGATAAGACCGCTGATGACGAGCCTGGAGCATCGGCCCTTGGAGTAGAAGGTTCAGACGAGCTAGGCGGGTCGTTGATGGTTTTCTTATTCTTATCTCTCCTTCCCTCAGAGCCGACGGGATGATCTTTTCTCTTTCTGGAGACCCGTCCGTTGGCCTCAGGCAATTCCGGGTTTGAGTCTGTACTCCCCACCGTTTCCACAGAGACATGCTCGGCCTCGTCGACAATGACTATTTGGGCTCCCGTAGCCTCCATACTTGCATCAGTCTCAGTCCCCACTGCTCTCTCAGGCGCGTCAACAACGGCCTATCGGCCTCCAGTGTTGAGCCCCCCAACAACGGGCTCCCTCTCGATCATAGGAATGGCGCCCTCAGGGTCTTTGGGAAGCTCCTCATTCCTTGTCGTCATCTTCGCCTGATGATCAAGTATGGCAATGGTAGCGGCCCTGCCTTTCTTCTTGGAGCCCCTGTCATTAGCCCGAATTGCTCCACTCATTATTCTAGCTTCAATCCTGTCTACGTCGGCTTGGGTAAGAACTGCAAAACGACCAAGTAAAAAGGTAAGTTTTTACTCACCACGACGAGACAAGAGACGAATATCAAAATAGAAAAGGTAGCAGGAGCCCAACCCCCATTCATCTCAAGGTTTTCACAACAGTCTTCGGGACGATCTATTCGTGCTGTCGTACAAGTCACACAGTTATCCCTAAAAGCCAACTCATTGTGAACGACCCAATTGGGGTAGCGGGCATCAAGGTCGATCTTCACCAAGGGTTCAGGCCCCATGGACGGCTTAGACATCATGCCGGCTCTGATATATCTCCATTGTGAGGCCTCTATGTCCTTGTACGAGACCCATCCAAGGTCTAGCAAATCATCTATCTTTTTCTTTAGCTCGTTGACCCACGGAGCTTTAAAGACATACTTATCAGCAATCACCCTATTGCCCGCCGGAAAAGGAAACTGCTACCCCACTCGGCTTTCCACCAAAATCATGTGGTTCTCCCAACCATATACCTTGCTTGGGATATCCAAGAAAAAACTCCTTGCGTTTCTGATTGAGGACACGCTCACAACGGATTTCCCTTTGGAGGTAGTCCGGACCGTCCGATAGTATTGACGAAATACTTTATCACATGGCTCGTAGCCAAGGAATCTGCAGACGACGGCAAAACCAGATAAAATTCTAATGGTGTTGGCACTAACTTCCATGGGCACACAGGCTGAGTCCTCCAAGAATTCATTGATGAAGGGGTCTAGAGGCAACCTCAAGCCGAACTCAAATTGTTTATAAAAGAATGCCACCTTCTCCTTGCTGGTCAGAAGGGACTGACGACGAGGCTCATATTCTGCTAGGCTGAGATGCTCGAGCTTGTACGTCGAAGCTTGAACTCTAAATGAGCCTCGTAGGGCATCAATCATTTGTCTCCCAACATTGGGCTTCCTGAGCTCGATCTTGGGCAAAGCCCAACTCCCTTCAGCCCCACCTCCAAAGTCACTTTCACTCATTCCAGCTCGTACGAATGTATGAAATGCCTTAGCCGTCTGAGCGCCCCCAGCACTTGTGCTGGCCTCGTTTGCTTCTTGGGCCGGTTGGCTAGGTCGCCCGTCGTGATCCATGTCTACAAAACAAGGAAAGACAGAAGGGGAATCAGTCCTAACATTCTCAGGCGACGACCTAACTATGGGCAACCTAGATTCCCCTATAACCAAATTCCTAAGTGAATCACGACGGGACAAAGAATAGTTGGCTCGTATATGATTGGGAAGGTCGTTCATCGACCTAAAAGACGTTACCCTTGGGTCATCTTCCTTGAATTCCCCAAGAGCCTCACCAACTGGAAACTCCAAAGGTTCATCCTCAAATCCAAACTTCAACAAGATTGAAGAACATTCAACCAGTGGAATCTCTCTCCAAATCCTCCCAGCACATTTAAAAACCCTCTGATTTAACCCAAAACCAAACTTAACCCCTCTCTCAAAGCTTATAGTTCTTGGTCCCATTGAAGATACTCTCAAAACTCAATGAAAAACCCAGAAAATAAAGAACAATCAAAAGGATTACCTGGGAGAGAGATTGCCGGTGAATTTTTCGGTGGGTTTGACGGCGGCAAGTCGAAGAAATCTCTTATCCACGCTACTGGTTTGCTCAGGGGTGGTGAAGCCAGAACGGTCAAAGCTACCGGAAAGCGTTCGAACGGTGGTCGGAATGTTCGCTGGTGGTTGCCGGAAATCGCCTTTGCTAAAGTGCTCTCAACGCTCAAGGTCACGGAAAGATCACAATGGAGGAGAGCGGAAGTTTTTATACTTAAGGGAGATGAAGGGATGGTGCCTAGGGAACCCAAACGGCAAAATGATGAGGGGCATTAAATACCCTCTGTGAATTCCGAGAAGAATGTCCCATCACGGGACGCGTGTCAATTAATGAGGAGATCCTAGCCATCCACGTCATCAATGCTGACGTCACCCTAATTCAAAATTCAAATTGACGGCCGTACGGATAGCCTTGGAGGGAAAACGACAACTCCTGGCCCGTCAAGACGATCCATGAGTTGGGGGCCACTGAACGGAATATTCTGTGATGGGCCGAGCCCAATACCTCGCTACGAGCTAGGGGCCCGACAGGCCCACCAAAGGACCAACTACGAAGGATCCGATCAAGACCTGGGTTATGGCCCGTCCAACAACAGATGGCGGTCGTCGCCGTTGAGCGACCAAGCCCATCCAAGCGACGAGCCAATACACCCATGAGCAAAGGTTTGGGCTTTAGCCCGTCGATACGTCAGGAAGAGGTCGTCGTCAATGAGTTGCGACCCACCTAACGACGAGCCTTCCCACCACACACAAAACTGATCTCATCCGAGAGTGGGCGTCGTCACTGAACGACCAACTCTCTCTAATTGCTCGCTCGTCGAGTCATCCCTCGCAAGGCGACCCACCGGTGGACGTACGGCTCCGGTGTCGCCCTTCAATTAAGCTTCCTCAACAAGCTTGATTAATTAGCTAATTTGGGATAATGTCGGACCTACCAGTGCTTTGTTACACGTGCAATCATGTAACCGAGTAGTAACACCAAAAGGTGTGCGGGTTGACTTTCCCTTATAAGGCAAGCCGTTTATCAATGTCGACATTGCCGGTGTCCTTACATAGACGGACCAGTCCCAGCGTGACGCGTGTACACCTAGGAGACAACGCTGATCCAACGGTTGGCATCAATCCAATCCAACGGCTCAGATGAAAACCCTAATATCATTATATCTACTATAAATATGAGAACAAAACATGGACAAAGGTAATGCTTTACTGCATATTTACGTACTCTCACACTCTCCATATTATTTTGCACCACTTTTCAGTCCATCAACTGATTCTCATGTCGGAGGGGCTTGCCGAAAGACCCCCGACGCAGTTTCACGGTTGTTTTGTGATGTTGCGCAGATCACGAAGCTAGCTCAATCTCTGCTGGACACGATAACTGAGCCCAAGACACATTCCTGCGCGATCAAAACTATACTAACAATAACAATCAAATTAGAGATGCCCAAACGGTCCCGAACCGGCGGGCCGAACCGGAACCGGACCGGATCAAAACCGGAGGAAAACCGTACCGAACGAACCGTGAACCGGATGAACCGGTGAACCGGCGGTTTGCCGGTCCGGTTAAGGTTCCATATTTCAAAAACCGGTGAACCGCCGGTTCAGGAACCGGAATCGGAACCGGAACCGTCGGTTCACGAACCGGAACCGGAACCGCCAACGGCTAGATGATCTGGTGCGTCCATTTCTTGATCCGACGGTCCATGCCTTTCAACTTTTTTTTTTTTTAAACTGGACACATGGGCGACCGCCCAAGTCATTCGGCCCTTCTTGGGCGACCGCCCAAGTCTATTTTTTTTTTTTTTTTTTAAATTAGCCGGTTTAGAACCGGGACCGGAACCGTACGGCCGGTTCGGAACCGGGACCGGAACCGTGACAAACCGGACCGGTTTCGGTTCAATGTTTGGTGGAACCGTGAACCGTCGATTCGAAATCGGAACCGGCGGTTTGAACCGGATGGACACCTCTAAATCAAATTAATATTTTCTATCAACTGTCCCTCTACTAAACTTTTCATGTAATAACGTTTACTTTTTCATAATATTTGTTGGGGATATGGACGAATCCTCGTTCTACCTTTAACTAAATTCAGTTGAATTTATGTGCAGTGGCATCCTAATCTAATGAGATATCCGGGATTGTTTGTCCCCATCAAGTTCGATGCGGAGGATCTAATCAGTTCTATGGATTTTTGGAATTATATGTAAACTTTAGTCAGCTCAAAGTTTGATAATGACAATAGCAGTCACACACTTACTTGGCCAATATTTAGTACTCCTTTTTTTTTCTTTTTTTTTTTTTTAAATAAATATCAAAAACAAATTAATTTATTATAATTAATCAAAAACAAATTTGAATGTTATAATTATACTAGTGATTTAACATGAAATGTTATTTAAATTAATAATGATTGTTAATATTTACCACAAAATTATGGGTTTTGTGCCTGACTTCTATTATTTTCCCAAAACATTTTCTTTCTTTCAATTCCGCCTTATAAGTTATATTTTTGACCACTATCATATCACCCACATACCTCCTACACCCACCCACCTCCCTCTACAAAGTACAAACCACCTTCATCACCGGCACTGCAACTGCCAGTATTGGCACCATTACCAACCAAACACTATCTCCATCTCTCCATGATTACTGCCATGCACTCCGCTTCCATTACCAAACCTTTAATTGATTTTTATCGCATTTTAGTATTTCTCTTTCATCCATTTTTCGGTATATGACAGTGGTACGAATTAAGATTGATGTGTGGTGGAGAAGGTAGTGGCTGTAGGATGGTGGTTAAATTTCTAACATTCGTTAAAATATAGAGGACAAAATGGGATAATTTTAACATTAAATACCAAAATGAAACAAATTTTGCATAAGGATAAAAAATAGAATTTGATATATAGTCTGAGAGGAAGTAAATGTATTTTGGCCTTTAAATAATCCAAATTCAGACTGGTGTTATATCAGATGTCATAGGATCTGGGATCCAAAATGTAGGCGGATCCAAAATGTAGGCGCAGGTGATCTGATTTAATTGAAGCCAACAACCAAGTCAACACCTAGAAAAGCAAAAGCAAAGGCTAAGCATCTAACAACCAAGTGTAGTCAACAGTCCAAATACCTAAAAGTAAAACCATTGAGGACCACAAAAAAAAGCAATGAGTCAACTGGTATATACAAAACAGAAATCGGTCAATACATATTATTTCGGCACCGTGATAGTATTGCATTCTGTTGGAAATTAAATTATAAGCACCACAGATTAAACAACAATTTAATCAACAGTAGGGGATTTATTGATCAAGTCAAGAACGTACCAATTAAGCCAATAGCAAAATCGAAAGCAAGGAACAGGATCAGGAAAACAGAACAGAAACAAGTAAACAAATGATTAGAAAACTTATCGTGATTTGATCAGCCGCCTTTAAGAAAACCGGCCCTAAGAGAAAATATTGTCCCCAATTGGTGCAACTCAGGTACAGGCAAATTTCTCCGAGGATAAAACGACCACGGACTACGTACCACAAAATAGCACACAGGTAGGTAATCACCGGCGGTCCTATCTCAGTCGCCTTGAATCTCACGAACGAATCTCTATGAACGGGAGTAATCGAAACAATGAAAGGAAGCAAGACAATTGATTTTCTCTTCAATCTCTCATAGAAAACTCGGCTGGGAGAAAATGAGTATTTATACATATGGTAAAATAGGGTTTTAAATCTTAAAAGGACCTAAAAACCCGTTCCAATTCGGCCCAGGAAATTGCAAACCCGTCAAGAGCGCGGCCGCCCTTGAGACATGCGCGACCGCGCTAGGCAACAGGCGATGGATGTTGAACTCACGGCACAACAGCGTGGCCGCCCTCGGCCATAGCGCGGCCGCTCTCCTTGGCAGTGGCCTCTGACGGATTTTCCTCCTTATGCCAAATACAGTTCAAGCCCAATGACACTAAGGTCATATGCTATGAACTCTTACACCACATATACAAATATTTCAACAATCCCCCACAAGTTCATAGAAATATGACGTGTACAGATTGTCCATTGCCATGCTTTCAATAATGGTACCTTCCGGCTTGAACCACTACCTATGTTATCCAACGCAAACCTCCACAGGACCAGATGAACGGGTGTCTTGAATCTGATGCCTTTGGATGTAGAGGTCTTTGCTGGTAACAAACACGACAAAAGCTATGATAGGCCCTCTATCGAACACTTGACGCTTATAAGACATACGTCCCTATCCTCTATCATGAGTGCTTTCAAGGAATAACCCGAATTCCTCTAGTTGCGGTCAACAACAACACTCACTTAGCTGGGCATCTCAGAAGATGTACTGCTAACATCTTGTCTAAAAGACTTGACCCCATTCAAAGTTCCAAACTTTTACTTTATTAGCAGCAACGAGCACCTCTAGGCTATTCATGGGATAGACTCAGACATGTAATATGTCAATCTATTATTAGGTGCTCCGACTCACCCCACAGCTTGTTATTACCACATTGAATCTCCTTTGTGGGATCTCCACTCAGGTAGATTGGGTTGCCACTGCGTTTGAATCAGACGGGGTTCAGACCCATCCCCAACCTAGATTTTTGAACTAGAACAAATTCTAGCCATTTGGTTAAAGGATCAGCTGTGTTATCCTTGGTACCAACATAATCAACAGCTATCACCTTTCGAGACACTAGATCCCTTATAGATTTTAATCTAATTTGGATGTGTCTCCTAGTTTCTGATTGTACTTGACACTTTTCGGTTTCTCAATTGTGGCGGTGTTGTCACAATGTACGAGAGATAACGAGGCATGGGCTTACCGATCATGGGCAACTCGAGACATAAGTCCTCGAAGCCATTCGGCTTCCAATCCGGTAGTGTCAAGGGCAACTAATTCGGCCTCAAATGTAGACCTAGACAACGAGTTTGTTTGGTCGACCTCCCGTGCGAACGGCTGCAGCCTCCGCCAAGGGGAAAACATACCTCGTACGGCCATAACTCCGGAGTTATAGGCAATCCAACTTGCATCACTATATCCTTCAAGAACAGAAGGATATTTTCCGTAATGTAGCCCAAGGGAAATCGTTCCCTTCAAGTACTTGAGAACTCTATCAAGAGCTTCCCAATGTGCTTTACTTGGACATTGAGTATATCTAGCCAACCTAGTAACCGAGTAGGATATATCCGGTCTAGTACAATTGGCAAGATACATCAAAATTCCAATAATTTGAGAATATCTCAACGAGCCATCGGTACTCCACTTTCATTCTTAGTAAGTGCGGTGAAGGATCATATGGAGTCTTAGCTACTTTGCAATTCTTATAACCAAATTTCTCAATTACACTTTCAGTATAATGAGATTGCGATATGGTTATGCCACTAGTTGAACGAGTCAACTTAAGGCCAAGAATCACACTAGCTACTCCCATATCCTTCATCTCAAACTTACTTTTCAAGAATTCCTTAGTAGTATTAATTATCCTCATATTCGTTTCAAACAACAGAATATCATCGACATACAGACATAAGACAATACTACTATCACCAATACTCTTGCTATAAACACACTTATCAAACTCATTAGTAACAAAGCCAAACGATGAGACAATTTTATCAAATTTCTCATGCCATTGCTTAGGGGCTTGTTTGAGTCCATACAAGGACTTAACAAGTTTACAAACCTTTCTCTCATTGCCAGAGGCCTCAAAACCTTCAGGTTGATCCATATAAATTTCTTCCTCTAGATCTCCATGCAAGAAAGCGGTCTTAACATCCATCTGATGGATAGGAAGATCATATAAAGAGGCCAATGCAATAAGCATTCGGATTGTAGTCATTCTAGCAACTGGCGAATAGGTATCGAAATAGTCTATTCCCTCCATTTGCTTGAATCCCTTAGCCACTAACCTAGCCTTAAACTTGTCAACGGTTCCATCCGGTTTCAGTTTCCTTTTGAAGACCCACTTACATCCTATCGTGCTACAACCAGGAGGGAGATCGACCAATTCCCATGTCCCATTAGAGACAATGGAATCCATCTCACTCTTAACAGCATCCTTCCACTGCTTGGCATCAGAAGTAGCCATAGAAGCTTTGAAGGTTAGAGGATCACCCTCGACATTGTAAGTGATGAAATCAATTCCAAAATCCTTGTTGGTCTTTGCCCTTTTGCTCCTTCTTGGTTCAATCTCATCGTCAGAATGAGTTGCACTGGAATCAACCCCCACATTTGTCAGCTCCTCTACTTGAGCAGGAATGGAATTAGTGGTTGGGTTAGATTCCTTAGGAAGTCCATCCTTCATAGGAAACACATCCTCAAAAAATGTTGCATCACGTAACTCAACTATAGAGTTCACATCTATGCCGTAAATTTGATTTTATAATAAGAAATCTCAATGCATAACTTGTTTCAGAATAACCTATAAAGATAGCATCAACAGTTTTAGGTCCAAGCTTTTTCCTTTTGTGTGCAGGTACAAGTACCTTTGCAAGGCACCCCCACACTTTTAAGTGTTTCAAGCTAGCCTGTCGACCTCTCCAAAGTTCAAACAGACTTTCCTTTCTATGTTTAGGAGGAACTCTATTCAGAATATGGCAAGCCGTATTCAAAGCCTCTCCCCACATATATTTGGGCAGTCCAGAACTTATGAGTAAACTGTTAATCATATCAGTAAGGGTTCTATTCTTACGTTCAGCAACACCATTTGATTGAGGGGTGTAGGGAGGAGTCTCTTCATGTACAATTCCATTTTCTTGGCAATAATACATGAATGGGTTAGACTCATATTCACCTCCTCTATCAGACCTTAACCGTTTAAGCTTCTTGCCAGTTTGTGTTTCTGCTTTATTCTTAAATATAATGAATTTATCTAATGCTTCATCCTTAGAACTAAGCAAATAGACATAACAGTATCTACTAGCATCATCAATAAAGGTGAGGAAGTATTTCTTTTTGTCTTTGGTCAACACGCCATTAAATTCACAAATATCAGTATGAACTAAATCTAGAATTTCAGAATTTCTCACAATCGACTTAAACGGACCTTTTGTAGATTTAGCTTCAACACATACATGACATTTAGAATTCTTATCAATAGCATGTTTAGGAATAATATCTAAATTCATCATTCTTTTCACAGAATCATAGTTAATATGTCCTAAACGACCATGCCAAATATTTGAAGATTCAATGGAATAAGAAACGGGATAATCAATAGAACTAAAATTATTGTGCGAACAAACATCGCTTTCAACTCTAATTTTAAATAAACCATCCGAGGAATAACCTTTCCCCACAAAACTACCGTAATCCAAAATTATGACCTTATTACATTTAAATGAAATCTCAAATCCTTCCCTAACTAGACTAGAACCACTAATAATGTTGCGACGAATATCGTGAACGTGATACACTCGATGCAAGGTAAGAATGCGCCCATTAGGAAACTTCAGGTCCACGCGTCCAGTCCCCAAGCACCTTTGCAGCACTAGAGTTCCCCATCGTCACCGATCTACCACGCTCAGCCGGGTAATACACAAATAGCAATTTATCGACAAACGTGCACATTTGCCCCGGTGTCACAACTAGCCACTCGTTGGGTTCATGGGACAAGTAAAGATTTCGTGGATAAGAGGTTACATACTTTGTAACATTGCAGGTCGAGTGTCAACTCCAGTGCGTCGAGTTAGGATCATCATAATCCTTCGGACCCAACACCATGTTGACAGCGGGATGGTCATCGCCAGAGCCTTGTGGTCCTTTTCCTTTCTTGGACGGGCGGTCCCTAGAAAAGTGTCCACCTTCTCCACAATTCCAGCAGCCTGCTTTTGCTTTTGGCTTTCTAAAGTTATGTTTCTTAACTTTAAGTTTATCATGGTTTGCTTTATCCTTAGAGTGAGTTTTCACACCTTTTCCTTTAGACTTGCTTTTACCAGTTACCATATTAGCAGCAGCCTCCACAGGTACGATCGGTTGGTTACCATTATGCACCTCCTGAATCGCAATTGCATTCATCAACTCATTGAGTGTCAAGCTTCCAAGACGATGCTTCGAGGGTCATACCGAATTCCCCCAAGATCGAGGAAACTTCTCAATAATAGCCATGACGACAATAACTTATCAGAAGTCCCATGTCGGCATCCTTGAGTGATTGAAAAATGATTTGGAGTTCGTGCACTTGGTCGGTAACCGACTTTCCCTCACTCATGTGATAATTCAGGAACTTTCCCACTTGGTACTTTTCCACACCGGAGTCATCGGTGCTGTACTTCGTGGAAAGCGATTCCCACAAATGTGACGCAAAGAAATGAGAGGAGCAGAGCAATAAACATCAAAGAGTGCATTCGACAAAGCCGATGTAATGCATCCTCGAACAACATCATCCTCGCTCCTTCCACGCTTTAACAGCAGCCTACACTAACTCGGATCATCGCCATTCGTAGCGGGACATTTGGATGTCAAGATACTGCATACATGCTCCTTAATTGATGCCGCATCTTCATGCGTTCAGACCAACGCTTGAAGTTCTTGCCACCGAACTTCTTCGGAAGATCGGAGGTGTCAACTAGGGACTTAAAGGGAGAGCTAGAGGAACTACCAGACATGATCAAATAAAACTATTTTCTCTTAGACTGTTGGAAATTAAATTATAAGCACCACAGATTAAACAAACAATTTAATCAACAGTAGGGGATTTATTGATCAAGTCAAGAACGTACCAATTAAGCCAATAGCAAAACCGAAAGCAAGGATTAGGATCAGGAAAACAGAACAGAAACAAGTAAACAAATGATTAGAAAACTTATCGTGATTTGATCGAGTCGCCTTAGGAAGAGTGTCCTAAGAGAAAATATTGCCCCCAATTGGTGCAACTCGTGCATGTGCAAATTTCTCCGAGGATAAAACGATCACGGATTACGTACCACAAAATAGCACACAGGTAGGTAATCACCGGCGGTCCTATCTCAGTCGCCTTGAATCTCACGAACGAATCTCTATGAACGGGAGTAATCGAAACAATGAAAGGAAGCAAGACAATTGATTTTCTCTTCAATCTCTCATAGAAAACTCGGCTGGGAGAAAAGGAGTATTTATACATATGGTAAAATAGGGTTTTAAATCTTAAAAGGACCTAAAAACCCGTTCCAATTCGGCCCGGGAAATTGCAAACCCGTCAAGAGAGCGGCCGCCCTTGAGACATGCGCGACCGCGCTAGGCAACAGGCGATGGATGTTGAACTCACGGCACAACAGCGGCCGCCCTCGGCCATAGCGCGGCCGCTCTCCTTGGCAGTGGCCTCTGACGGATTTTCCTCCTTATGCCTAATACAGTTCAAGCCCAATGACACTAAGGTCATATGCTATGAACTCTTACACCACATATACAAATATTCCAACACATTCTCCTTTTTATCGGTTCCAAAATAATACAGTACTAGTTATTTCGCGTAAAACAATTTTTGCAGAATAATTTTCCGTAAAATTTTATTCGAAAAATGAAAATCTTTTTTGAAAATGTCATAGACATCTTTTCGATTATTTGATAAATCTAAGAAAAATATTTTTCGAATTTTTTTTCATGTATTTTATAAATTAAATGAGATATTTTTCGATTAAAACACAATTTAAAATAAGTTGAAAAAGATAAGGAGGTGTAGGGTGATGGAGATGGGTGGGGATTAGTAGGGGTGAGGTGGATGGGTGTGGGATAGGATAGGGGTAGAGTATGGTGGTTGGGGAAATGTAAAGGGTAAAATGGTGGTAGGCTAGGGTGGTGATAGAGTAGGGTGTGGGTGTGGGGGTGGGGTAGGGTAGATAGCCAAGAGTGTGGGGAAGGGTAGGGGTAGTCGAGAGTGGGAGAGGTGAGATTGGGTGAGGAAGTTGTTAAAAAATAATTTTAAAATGAATAAAAAAATTTTTTTGACCTCAGGGTGGTGCTGGCAGGGGCGGATTCAGACCCAAAATCAAGATAGTTCACAAATTACATTATACAAAAGGTTCAAAAATTAGTTTTTTCTTAAATAACTACATACATCGATTACAAGAAACAAATAACATACTAAATTTGTCTTTTATGCGTTTTCATACTTTGAAAACGTTTAATTACATCGTCATTTATAACCACCAAATTCACCCTAAACAATGTACATAATATGCAAACGGATTTTCTTTAATAATCAAAGTTCTCAAACCACCAAATTCACCTGTCGTATTACTTGCACCATCATACCATTGTCCCTGAAGTTTCATCAAACTCAAACTACAATCAGCAAATACACCATTAATAGCAAACTTTAAAGACAATGTACAATTTCACCTCTTATATTACTTGTCTCATTATAATAATTCTTACTATGAACCCTAAATCAAATCAAATCAAAATTGAAATCTCATTTCAAACCCCTAAATCAAAATCTCAAATTATTTAACAATAAAAAGCCTAACAATAAAAGCCCTAAATTGAAATCACAAAATTGAAACTTACTTAAAGAGTGAGTGTGTATGTGTAAGAACGGAGGTGGTAGAGATGGTTGACTGTGGTTTCGGCAGGAATTGGCCAGAAGGAGCCGTGAAAGGGTGGTCAATGGTATCTGTTGGATCGTTTATTTATTTTTCCTTTCCCTGTTTCGTTTTTTGTTTAAGAAATGTTATTCACCCCGCAACATTACTGAATACCCCCGCAATAACAATTGTTAAAAAATGCCATTGAGTAAAATGTCCATATTAACCTCTGTCTTCTTCCTCTCTTTGATTTCATTCCTTCATAATACCAATCTCTATATTTTTCAGCCAACTCCATCCTTTTACTCACAACTCACAGTAAATTTCATTAAAAAACTAAATATGCGAAATTAGACCGCTGACTATTCCAGCATATCTATCTATTCACAGATCCTACTCACTATCAATTACCAGATCTAGAAATTTCAGCCCCAAGTTTCATCTTGGTGTTGTTAATTTTTTTAAACACGCACCACCCCAGGGAGATTCGCCGACCTTAAATCGATTCCGGTTACCTGACTTCCGCCGCCGACGATATTGAAAATGGAAAACTTAAATCCGTAATTGGAATCTCTATTGGGGAGTAAAAGTGAAGAAACCCAATCACAAATTCTCAATTTGATTGGTTTGACCAACTAATGGTATGAGATAAAGATTGACTGATAATATGTTGTCGGGAGTCATGGAGTGGGTTGCTGGAAATTAGAGAGGAATGGAAGAAAGAGAGAAAGAAGATAAAGTGTTTAAATATGTGAGAGTTAATATAAACCTTTCATTGACATTTTTTGAAAATATTGGGTATGTGTTTGTTAATATTGATGGTGTTAGTGTAAACTGGGGTGTTACCACAAGTGTTAACACTGGCAGAAATATGTTACCCGATATGTTATCCGACTGTTTTGGTTTATAGTTGTATATTTCTTTCGATATTTATTTATATCTTAATGTCTAATATTATTTGCAAGATGTATATGTTTTATGGTCAATATTTCAGGTTATAACAAGGTTGGATTATTTGCTAGAAATATGGAATGAAGTTAGAGAAGAGTTACACATAAATAGGGAATTTATGAGTAACTTTGACAAAGTCCTATCTTGTTGTTTTTGAAGGAAAACGTGGTGAAGACTAAGTCCAAGGTTGGTTGCTATTTATTAAAGAGTACAAGGCTGAGAATGCATGGGAGTACAAGAGAGTGAAGCTAGGACTTGGGCACCAAGCATATGGTTGCTACAATTAAGGAAATGGATCAAGTCATGCTCAAAACGTAAGGAGCAAGCTTGGCCACTCTCCCCACTCTTCATGCACGACCAAGACAGCTCCAAGGGTGTTATTTTGAGTAGCCTTCAAGATATTTGAAGACTATAAATAGGCAAGGTGTGGACACTTGAAGATATGTCAATTACACACATTTTTCACACTCCTTGCACAAGAGACAGAACACATCTTTGGTTTCTTTTTTCCCTTTCTCCCATACTTTGTTTTTCCACTCTTAAGTACTTTGGACTTGATTGTGTTTTAGGTAGAATAGGGTTTGTGTTTTGATCTATTTGTTTTCTACTTGTAATAGAGTTAGGAAACTTTCGGCTTTGTAATCATTTATATAGTGATGATAAAGTCTTGGCTTTTGAGCCACCCTCAAGTTATATAATTATATAACTTGAGAAAATTAACTCTTGTGTCTTTTAATTCTGCTGCAAAACTCTTTTAAAGTTATTTTATTTCAGAGTGTGTGTGTGTGCTGTCTTGGGTGTTATCGTTGGTATTGTCAACATCTTTGATAACACCTGTTATCTAGGTCGTGACAATTTCAATTGGTATCAGAGCAGGTCACTTGACGATACTAAGTGCTTGGTCCAGTTATCATGGATTTTGATCCTGCAAATCCTAACCAAAAATGTCTTCCTGTGTTAGATGGTTCGAATTATGTCTATTGGAAGATCCGCCTTCGCTCGCATATCAAATCAATTGATCTTCGAGCTTGGCGATTTGTAGTTAATTGTTACTCTCTTCCATTGTTACCACCAGATGAAGATGGTGACATTCAAATCAAACCTGAAGCCGAGTGTAACAATGAAGAGATTCAACACACAAACTACAATGATAAGGCTCTTAATGCTATCTTTGAGTGGATTGACGTGCACATTTTTAAACTTATTCAAAATTGTTCCACAGCTAAGGAAGCTTGGGATAATTTACAAAGGTTTTGTGAGGGAGATTCTAGTGTACGTGAAAACAAGCTTAGGGATCTTACTAGCAAGTTTGAAAGATTGAGAATGGGTGAAAGTGATACTATATCTTCTTATTTTGAAAAATTGTTTGATATCGCAAATGAGTGTCAACTTTTGGATGAACCTTTTACAAATAAACAACTTGTTTCAAAAGCAATTAAAACCCTTCCTGAGCATTTTAATATGAAAGTTTCATCTATTGAAGAGGCTCACAATATTTCTACTATGGATATCAATTTCTTAATGAGCATTTTGAAAAATTTTGAGTCAAACATTGCCGAGCAAAGTGAAGCTTCTAGAGGCAAGAGTGTTGCTTTAAAAGTTCAATCCTCAAGTTTTTCAAATGATGAGGATGAAGAAGTTTTTGAGGAATTAAATGAAGATGCTAGTGTTGCTTTACTTGCTAGGAAATATAATTCTATGTTAAGAAAGTTTAGCAAAGAAAATGTGCAGATTAAGGCAAAGAAGAAACAAACCAAGGTGCATAATTCAATGCCAATGAGGGCATTTCCATCTACTCAGAAAGGTGGTTCAATGAGAAGGGCATTCTCAGATCAATCTAGGTCTGACTCTAAGTTCATTGATTCAATTCAATGTAATGCTTGTTCCGGATGGGGTCACTATTCTAACGAATGTGCAAACACTCTAAGGAAGATGGGGAAGAACCTATGGGTGTCTCTCAGTAACAATGAAAAAGAGGGGACCAATCAATCTGAAGATTCAGATCAAACAACAATGGTAGTCACCATTTGTGACTCGGACAATGAAAGTGATATCTCGAGTGTTACCCAAGCTGGGATAACACCTGAGATAACATCCATTTGTATAACAATTTCAGTTTTCTTAATGTTGTTTGTTTTATGGGTTCAACTAACATAGATGCAGGAAGCTCACATGAAGATGAGTAAAAGGATGAGCTTAGTAAGGATAGCTCATTGTTGGATTGAAGAACCTCTATGAGGAATTGATTGTAGAATGGAAGAAGGAGAACAAAAATGTGGTGTCCTTGACAAATGAAGTTCAGAAGTTGAAGGAGGACATGACTAAGCTAGAGGTCCAACTTACCAAGAAGGATGCGGAACAGGACAAAGTCAAGGCCAAACTAACTTTAGCCGAGGCCACATTCAAGAAGCTCAACACGGGGTCTTCCAAGTTGGATGAAATACTTGGTGTGAGTAAACCTCCCAAGGCAAGTATTGGTTTACAAGAGTCTTTAATAGCAATCACTTCTACTTTGGCTAATAAGGATGATAAAATGTGTTTTATTAAAGAACAAGTTAACATTGAACATTTTTCTCCTAATGAAACCTCAGACAAAAAAATAAATTGTGCAAGTATTGTCACACCTCTGGACATGTTAAGAAAAGTTGTCAAACTCTTTTGAAAAAACAGTCCCGTTCCTCTGTGTTACCTGAGGTGTTACCCAGCACTCTAGATAACATAGAAAGTCAGAAGGTTAAAAATCCAAGTAAGAAGTCAGGAAAATCTAAGCCTAATCTGAGGTGTGATGTCGTTTATACTGCCTTGAAAACAAATGTGGAAGGTTGGTATTTTGATAGTGGTTGTTCACGCCATATGACGGGAAAAAAAATGTTTTTAAAAGATTATGAACCAATTCAAGGTGGTAATGTAACTTATGGTGGTGATAGTAGGAGTAACATAATTGGTAAAGGAACACTTAATGTCTCTGAATTTCCTTCTTTAAAGAATGTCTTGCATGTAGATGGGCTTTTAGCTAATTTAATTAGTATTAGCCAACTTTGTGATGATAACTTAGAGGTCAAATTCAACAAAAATACTTGTGAAGTCTTTGATTGTACTAACAATTGTGTGATGACATGAACTAGGTCTAGTGACAATTGTTATCTTGTTGAAGACAAACAAGTTTGCCATTCGGCAAAAATTGATGACACACTTTTGTGGCATAAAAAATTGGGACATCTCTATTACAGAAATTTGGAGAAACTTTTTAGGTTTGATGCTGAATGAACGCTCGCCGAAAAAATAAAAAATAGGGAGTCGCCACGCCGTTTTTAAGGAAACATTGAAAACCTTTTAAAATGAGAAAATGGGTTCGGGGGTCAGGTTACGTGTTGGGAAGAACCGAGAGTTCACCCAACACGCCTCGTCCGTAGACGAGTCTTTCTAATGTTCGACATTCAATTCATCCAAATGTGTGTGCAAAATGTGTGTGACAAGATATGTGTAAAATGCATAAGAGTGCTTTGTTTTATTACTCAACAAGGGGAATTACAATTTGTAAGCCATTTTCCATGGGAGGCCACATCTCATTTACAACTAAGAGGAACAATACTTACAACTGAGATTGAACCTGCTGCAGAGGACTCATTGTGTCGCGTGACACAACAAAGCAATCTGCAGAGGTTTTACAAACCCACACTACAGCAACACTAAATGATCACAAAACCATGATACCACATAATATGAACACAGGGATCAACATTTACAACTGAAATAACAATCTCTGCAGAGGTCTACTTGTGTCGCGTGACACAGGACTCCAAATGTCCAATTGTGTCGCGTGACACAGGTTTACCATCCAGAACTTTACAATTCAAAATCGGGGAACAGTGAGCTCAATTCAAATCCCAACAACAACAATCAAACAACTCAGAAACAGTGAATTCACAATGAATTGACTAAGGGGATGTGGATATAGGGAGATCCACACTCCCTTGACCAATAAACAACAAATACCACGAAATCACATCACGAATACCAATTGCATCAAACCAAGCTAATTAAACAGAGAGATGGAAGTTGGGACTTGATAATTGGAGGCGGATGGAGCCTAATTATCAAGTCCAAGGAACAATAATTGCGACGGAGCAAACAAACGACAAATATGAGATAGATATTGAGGGAAGAAATTTGTTACCCTCGTAGTCCACACTCTCTATACCACGTCGGTATAGAGAGTCTTCTAATCGGCTTCGGAACAGATTCGAATCCCAGACCAAGTGGTTTTACAGTTTCCAGTACGTGCGTGTGCTGAATGAATATATAAGAACAGAGAGAGAATTGAGGGAGGAGTTGAACGCTTGTCACCACCTCGATGTAAATTGGACAGAGAGATAGGCTAAAGTTTAGAACGGGGCCGGGACTGATAGGTGAGAGAGTGGTCGGAAATTGGATGTATAGTGGTGATGGTGAATGCCGATTTGGTACAGGGAGGGGCTCGGTGTTTGAAGGTTGTTGGTGAGGCTGCTACGGTGGTGGTGAACGGTATTGGATCTGGAGAGAGGGGAAGAAGGTGATTGTGATTTGGAGAGAATAAGAACGAGAGAAATGGTTGTTTTGGGGTAGCCGGAGAAGACAGTGAGGAGGTTCGTCGGTCAATTGGTTTTGGACAGGGAAGACGGCCGGTGAATGGGAGAGAGGGAGAGCTCGGTCTTCGTTTGGTTGTGGGGGAAATTGGGAGGATTGGAATCGGTTGAGGAGGTGGGTGAGGTTTTGGTAGGGAAGGTCGATGGTTGATTGGGGTGAGGAATCAGATGAAGGTTTTTGGCCGGAGAGGGAGGATTGGTGTTGGTGAAGGAGACGATTCAAGGGAGGGGGCTTGTGTTTCCGTTTAGAGAGAGAGAGGAGAGAGAGACTGTGTGTTTACGTCTTGAGAGAGAAAGAGAGAAGGTCTGTGTGTGATGTGTGTGTGAATGAGATCCCCCTTTTCTACAAATGAAAGCATTTTTTATTTATAACGCTGATTGGGAATAAGTTTATAATGTCGCACGACCTCCTGCTCCATTTTCCATGGCTCAAACTGTCGCACGACGGGACGAGCCAATAACCGTTTCTGGCGTTAGAAACTGGTTCTGGAATATTCCGGGCTAATTCCTTAAAGGTCCAAAGCCAATAATTCCTTGTAGGTCCTTTTGTCCGGGAAAAGTACTAAAAAATACTTCCTTCGCGAGAAACTTATGAAATGTTTTCGGAAGCCTCGGAACGGACCGGGAATTTACCATAACGCCCGTTAGTGCAATTTTATTACATTAAAATGCACCTAAAAAGGGTTGCGAATTGGATTGACGTACTTACAGAGCCCCCCGGCAATGTCACTTATGGAAGAAGTGAGGTTGTCGATAAAAAGGACCCAATCTCAATGAGCAGCTGGGGGATAAGGCAGAGGGCTGGACGATGACTGGGAGAATCGGATGGTTGGACCTTTGGAGAAAGGATTCCTACGTATCCCTGGGAGGGAATCATGCCGGTCGTAGTTCAGACTATTAGGAGGTGTCTAACCCAAGATTTGACTATTAGGGGAGTCACCCAAGGACTCGACTGTTAGGGGAGTCACCCAAGGACGCGACTGTTAGGGGAGTCACCCAAGGATTCGACTGTTAGGGGAGTCACCCAAGGATTCGACTGTTAGGGGAGTCACCCAAGGACGCGACTGTTAGGGGAGTCACCCAAGGATTCGACTGTTAGGGGAGTCACCCAAGGATTCGGCTGTTAGGAGTCACCCAAGGAAGCGGCAGTTAGGAGTCACCCAAGGATTCGACAGTTAGGAGTCACCAAGGAAGCGACTGTTAGGGGAGTCACCAAGGATTCGGTTAGGGAGTCACCAAGGATTCGATCGTTAGGGAGTCACCCAAGGACACGACGTGCTAGTGGAGTCACCCAAGGATTCGACCGTTAGGGAGTCACCCAAGGATTCGGCGGTAGGGGAGTCACCCAAGGATTTGACTGTTAGGGGAGTCACCCAAGGATTCGACTGTTAGGGGAGTCACCCAAGGATTCGACTGTTAGGGGAGTCACCCAAGGACGCGACTGTTAGGGGAGTCACCCAAGGATTCGACTGTTAGGGGAGTCACCCAAGGATTCGACTGTTAGGGGAGTCACCCAAGGATTCGACTGACACTTTTAGGAAAGTAATCGACTGAGATATGCTTTCATACCTGCGCTGTGCTTACCTGCAGCTCTTGGAGGGACTAATGCTTACGCTGCGACAATTGTAGGCGCCAGGAGGGTCTCGTGCCACTGCTGATCTTTGTGGGTGTCGAAGAGACTCATGCTACTGCTGCTAGGGATAAGTATAGATGCCGGAGGGTCCTATGCTACTACTGCTGTTGACGGTTGCCGGGTGGCCATTCACGGGACGGTTTTTTTTTTTTTTTTTTTTTTGCCGAAGAGTTGTTGAAGTGTCGCGCATACATGCCTTAATGGGGGTGTGCCCGTGAGAACCGGGCTCGACGGCGAAAATGCGCCCACGGAACGGTCTCTTGGTAATGATCTGCCCATGGGAACGGGCTCTGACTGAAGATCTGCCCATGAGAACGGGCTCTGACCGAAAAACTGCCCATGAGAACGGACTCTTGGTAATGATGCGCTCTTGAGAATGGGCTCTTGGAGATAATTTGCCGTGCGGAACATGCCTTAATGTCCCTGAGGCTGGTGAGCAACATTGCTTGGGTACTTGAGGCAGCTGGATCTCTCTTTTGACAAGCATTGCTTGGAGACTGGGCAGCTGAGGCTCTTTTCGACGGTGTGGATGAAGATACTAAAGGCGGGGTCTGCCACCTGCAGGATTTGGAATCCTTGTCCAAAATTGAGATTTGAGGGGCAGTCCCCACGATCAAATTATGATCACCTGATTATTGCACCCTGTGGGGGGAAAACACAACACTCTAGGCACTTTGCACTTTATTTGACTCTTGCTTATGCATTATTAATCTTTTGTTGCTCAAGTCCATCACAGCTGAGGAGAATAGGAAGTAGGGATTTGGCACGGCTTGACAAGCAGATATGTCTGTATCAGTTGCTCTATGAGGGATCGTGTATGGGACGAAAAGTGTTTATGATGGGGTGGACCCTCTCCCATGAGGTGGGAAAATGTATGAGTGACGGATGATATGGTGCACCTTAGGCAAGTCGGGGACGCTCCCGAGAGTACTGGTTGCAGCAGGTCCATTGCTAGTGGGGACAAAGTGTATCGCGCGTCAAAAACAACAAGCAGCAGAGAAAGTGCAGAGAATGATCCCGGCTTGGTGAAACCCCAGTTGATAATGCAAGGCAACCTTGGAGGGAATCTGGTAAGGAGAGCCGGAGGGATACCTTAACCAAAGCCCCGGCTTGAGGAAATTCCATGCAGCTTCATCGCAGACAGAGTTATCTTGTGGCCGAGGAGGCAACCCATCATTTCAAACCGCAGTCAATCAGTCCTGGACAAGACTCGGAAATGTATGTGTGCAGGGGCATGTCTTTCGAAAGGTGGGAATGGTTCCCGATATCTATGTATGACACACTCGCTTTTTGGTTTGACTCTTTTGGGAGAGTATAAGCATTTCAAGGTGTGGAAAGGTGTATGGGAGCCCCTGCTGACAGAAAAACAGTGTTTAGCTCTATCTTCCTATGATGTAGAAAGAGAAGACTTGTCGAGACACTTGAAAGCTTGTCTTATTCGTGGTGATCACAAAGCTGCTTAAAACCCTTTATTGATGTTCGGGTTATTCAACCACCAAAGCCGATATGAACAAATATTCCAATAATCCTGAGGAGAAAGCCCACTGATATCGAGAATCAAACTCGGACGGATGGACAGTGTATGGGCATGGTCCTTGAGGAGACCGGATTTTCTGAGATCTGTTTGTGATTTCGACCGGACCAGTTATGGTTGCCTACGTTCCCCTCCTTGGGAGGAGCTCAGGTCGCCGTAGTTCGGGCTTATCCCGAATGAAAAGAATGAACGTTGGAATTCGAGGATCTGAGGACCTTTGAGAATTTTGAGAATTGAAAGAACATGTCCTCTTGGAGTGTCGATGGGAGACACAAATGTGAAGCCCCAGTGGGACGTCCACGGAAAGTGTTTGCGGAGGAGAAAATGAAATATGCTCACATAAAACGTCGAATGAACGGACGGAATTTGCACAATCTTCAACTGATAATCTTTTGAACCGGGATGGAATTGGCTCCGGTTTAAGCAATAATTTGTTTTAGATCTCGACGATATTGGAATGAAACTGCCATCCGGTAGGAACTGCGACTGGGCTTCAGGGTTTCGATCGGTCTTCGGGTGATTTAGAATATCATGACCTCTTAAGACGAGAGGTCAGCTGGGCTTTTACTGACTGGACCTCTAAAGATGAGAGGTTGGCTTTTGGGGATGTGTTTGAAATTTCTAAGGCGAGGGAATCCATAATTGCATCTTCATTGCCTCTAAGAATGAGAGGTCAATCTTGGCTTTGGCTAAAGGCAAAGGTAAAGGTAATGGGAATGTCCTCTAAAATCGAGAGGACGGCTTGGGATCGGTTAGAGGTAATGGTGAGGGGACATCCATGCTGTCTATTTATTCACTCTGAGACTCCTCTTGAGTAACGACTCGCTCCTTTGACTTTGCTTTCGAGAGAATCACTAGGGACTAGGCTCTCTTTCTTTCCTCCTTTTTTTATTTTTCTTTTTTTCTTTTTTTTATGTTTGTTTTTGTCTCTCTCTCTCTTTTTTTTTTTTTCCAATTTTGACTTTGAGAGGAGAACTTCAGCTAGTCCCCAGGATGGATCATTGCTTTCCGTCATTCTTGAGCTTGGAGCCGGTCGATCTTTCTTTGAATCACGGGAGTCTTAAGGATAGTCCCTCTTCTTCTGGCGATGGCTAAATGGGTTTCAAAGACATGCCGATCTTGAATTGAAAGGGTATTGTTTAGTGAGGGTGAGGTAATGGCTTTCCTATGGGTGAAAGGTTTCAACCGCAGCCCCTACCGGATAGTCTGAACGAGATTGAGTCTTCATTTGCTTGCTTAAGTTTACTCTGAGGAAGATCCATGCAAATTCATCGAACAACGAGATGATGAGGACGAAGGAAGATATGTTAGCACATGATGCAAGGTGGGGACATCAGTCGATTTTCTCGCTCCGATCAAAACAAACATTAGTCATTTCAAAGCATTAGTCGGTGAGCAGCACAAGTGATCATTTGGAATAAGACCATTTCAATCGAGTGTAACGCAGGTGTGCAAGTAATGTCTCGAGTCTAGCAAGAATAGAAACAAAGATTTTTTATCACTGCAAAGCAAAACTGGTCTGAAGTGGACTCGACAGACTCATGTCCGACAGCGGACACTCTAGATCCTACGAGAACTGATCGACTGCATCAACTTCGGACGGGAGGAAGGGTATCGTTGCCATCGGTGAGGTGAGGACCCTTCTCAATATTTCTGTCATTCATAAGTTGTCCTCCTTAGCTTTAGCAATCTGAGCAAGCAACCGGGTCTCTCGCTTCACAAGGAAAAACGGCTTCAAGGGTAGTTCGCCACTTTTCGATGGACGCACCATTTGCACTCTGCTGACCCATGGGATACGAACTTCCAGGTTGGTGGGCCATAATATTCTCTGCACCGAGCATTTTGGATTCTGAATCATATGGACGATCACTCGGGCACTTGAACTGCTTCTGCCTCGGGAATATGGACCAATGAGTGTCGGGAACGAAAGCACACACCCAACTTGCCGTAGCCTTGCGGAGGTGAAGAGGTGAGAGCGTGTATAAGGAGGGTAGAGAACTTTGAGAAGGTACGGGAGAGGGAAGAGCGGGAAAGGAGACGAACTCGTGCAACATCTTATTAATGTTCAAGTAAAAATCGGTGTCTTTTAAGTCCTATGAACGGTTGGGAAAGGCTAACCCTTTATTTCACGCAATCTAGACCTCGGGGGAACCTAGGGACACATCATCCAAAAATACACCAAATGCGTTGTTTCAAAATTAATAATAGGCGATAATACCTAAATAAAACCAAAGCATTTATGGGACGGACGAGTAGCCCCAATTTCTGGAGAAATTTGGGCAGCATAACGGGTATTCCTGAAGAATTTCAAGGAAAAATCCGGCATGACCTCTCGTTTACCATTATTTGCTAATCTTTTGTTATTCGTTTGCTATATCGTCCTTTCAGTTTCGTAAATACAGAATTTTGTTGTTATTGTGAAAGTTCGTATTCTGTATAAAAAAATGAGTTTTGATATGATGTGATTTTTGTTCCATTAATGATCACTAAGTTAGACAATCTGCTTCGGCGGGGTATATTTGATATTTTGGCCTTCGGGCAAACTTAGTTCACCGCTTCAATGTAGTAGTGGTGGGGTGTTCTAGATACACTGTTTAGGACTCTACGGAGTCAACCTTTGTGCTCCTTGTCGGCTTTTGTTCCCTTTATGGGATTTTGATTTGATAAGGTCAGTGGACCACTTACGTGATCATGATATCTGTGAATGATTTGATTATCTACAGCTGGTATGGGACAGTTGTAGATAACTAGATCACTCGAGTCAACTTTGTTCAGCTTATCAGTCATTTGCAATTCCTAAAAATCTTTGAATGGTTTAGTTACTTAAAGCTGGTATGGGACAGTTTTAAATAAGTAAACCATTCGAGTCAATTTGAATCGATTTCGTCATCATTTGAAACTCCAAAATATTTGTCAACTCAGTTTGTGAAACTGTTGAGATTTTGAAAGACATGTGATTTGAGAATTTGTTAAATAATGATTTCGAATTTGTACTTCGTTATGTCTTCGATTGTTATTTGAAATTTGTATCGTTGATATTCCTTCAGGTCAACTCCTCCTTAGTAACCGGAGGGGTTGTATATGAACTTACTGGGCATTGTTTGCTCACCCTTTCATCTTCTTTTCTTCCAGATTTCATATAGGAAGAATGTGAAACGGTTCGGGAGCACTTCATAAGGAGTTCAAGAATCGTTTTTAGCTTATTTCATTTTAGAATCTTTAGTCAGTTAATGCAGTATTGAGAGTTTGGAAGACTTTAAGAATTTTGTTGAGCTAGTGGATTGTACTAGCCGTTGAAATTGTTACCGTTATCCGCATTTAAGTTATTTCAAATTGTGGTTAGTGTTTGAATTATGATTTTAGTAGCCGTTGGAGGTTATTTTATTATCAATTGAGTATTATTATTGTTGTGGAAATTTGGGGTTGTTACAGGTGAGATTTAACTAAAAATTAAAAAGAATACAAATAAAAAAACACTAATTAAAAAAATGAAGCTAAGAAGATATAGGTGGGAGAAATTTTGGGAAAAAATATAAAATAAATAATAAATAAATTCATAGTTGCATAAGGGTAGCATCAGAAAAATGATGAAACTTTATGTTAATTCAATGCCAATGAAACATACTCCAAGGAATATAGAGAAATATCGATATAATCCATATTCATTAAAAAGGGGAAAGATGCAGCTGAATTGGGTCTGTTTCCTTCAATTAAAACCACTCATTGTTAATCAGAACTTCTTAACTGGTTTAATCAAACTAGTCTTACGCTTACTGATGTTAATGCCCAATAACTACAGGAACAAAACTGTTATGAAAAATCGTAAAGTTCTTTTACCCTTGATCCTGACTTGCTTTATGTTTAATCTCTTTGCTAACCTTATAAGCTCGTTCTCCTCGGTAAGAGAATGGTGCTTCTTATTCTTGAAAAGTTAGATTGTTCAGTGTATAGGGTTTGCCCTAAATGAATTTATTTTCTTTCCCCATCTACATGTCCGCGGTAAAGAGGAGGATGTTAACGCCTTTTTGTGAGTGTGGGGACTTTACCACTTTTAGGTGCACCTGGATTGAGAGGAATCCATAACTTCAAAGATTGGGCTTCAAGACACTTGATGTAGGGCAGGATGGTTTTTTTTGCAATTATGCACCTCAGCTAGAGGTGCTTATAGAGGAATTCCTATACACTTCTTCTCGAAACGATAGTCTAGTTTTTATGGGGTATGCTATTCGAAATTAATAGCTGAAGCTGTCGTTTTTCATGATATGTAGACATGGGAGATCACGAAACTTGCAAAGTGCCAAGAAACCATGAAAACACCTCGAAAGAATACATCAATAATTGACAGTTAGACAACACTGAGTCAGCGTTCATTTCTATGGAAATGTTTAGCTCAGGATGTATTTGAAGCAGGGGATCCAAACTCATCCGACAAGCCGAAAGTTGAGATGATGTATATATTCACCAATTGAAAATCATTGTTGTCCATTGTATAAACTACATTTTTGGCATTTAAGCAATAATTTGCTTTCGGTGCGTAGCAAATTGTCGTCAAATTAATCTGATTTCTAACCCTTAAAACTAACAAATGATAACTTTTGATTGATTTGCAGAGGTTAAGGAACAATGATTGTTGTGACTTTACACATTACTGTGGTGTTGTTAGATTTAAGAGGGATGATGGATTGCGTTGGTGGTGGTGGTGGTGGTAGTGTTAGTGGTGTGGAGGGGGGTGACGGTAGCGAAATGGTTTGTTAAACATGTTAGTGGTGTGAGTGTGTGCTTTACATATGAAGAAAAATTTGAATTGTAGGGTGTTTTTTCATTTTTATAGCATCATCTGCCGATTTGTATGAGTACTAGGACAGTTTATAAATGGTGAGAAGTTGTTTTTTCTAACTATTATTTTCTCTGGTTCCTCTCTTTTTGTGTACCACGGACATTGAGTACTAGTTACTTTATACAAAAAGTATAATTAATACAATGTAACATGTTTCAATGTAGGGGTAAAGTTGATATTTAAACACTTTTAACTCCAAAACAATACTCCCTCCATCCCACATGTCCCACATGAGTGTGAATTATTTCTTTTTTTCGTCCATCACACGTGAGTGTGAACTTTCCTAAATGGCAAAAGTTTTTATTATTTTATATTCAATGAGACTCACTTGTAATACTCATAACAACAATATACTTATTATTCCTCTCATTCATTCTATATTTTACTTTTATACTCACAACACATATTTCACTCACTCTCTATCCTTTTATTATACTATTATTTATTAGTTATTATGCCCAAAATTTTGGTTCATATTCACTTAGAAGAACGTAAGGAATATATATTTTGAAGCAAATTTTGGTTCATATTCACGTAGAACGTAAGGAATATTCTACATTTTAAATAAGTATGTATCCAAGATTGTCGATACAATGGTTTTATAGATAATTCTTTGGCGAGGGCTATCTAACCATTAAAATTAATCCAATAAGGCCCAAGTCACAATGCAACTTAACATTTAAAAGGGCCATACCAATTATTAGTCCGTATATATCATGCCTGGTTGGAACTTAAGGCCCAAGGCCCATTAACAAGCAATAATTTAGGCCCAGATGAAACATCCAAAAATTTGCTTACATCAAAGTCATCAACAAAACCAGGTACAAGCAAATTATTTGTAATTAAATGCATTTAAATTAAGTCAGATTCAATCGGATTCTTGTATTTTGATAAGTATTGATTATAATTTAATTGGTAATACGTGGTCCTCGTTAAAACACCTCTTTTTTTTTTTTTTGAAACAACAAATATTTTCATTAATAAATGCAAAGATGAAATTTCACGACAGTAGTAGATTCACCTAAAAGTTTAGAATTTCTATAAATACATGCAATCATCGAAAAACTATTCGTCGCAGAGAAAATGCCTAACTAATCTCGATTATTGAAGGATAACCCTTAATCAAATCTCCATTGAACACCATGACAAACAATGGCATGTAATGCCCAAATGATTTTCCAAGCATAACTTGTACAAGACTCAATAATTGCCTTCTGAAAAATTCTAACATGGAAAAAATTTGGCTTTGAAAATACAGAAAAAAAAAAAAAACTGACGCATTTTGATCGACAATAAATGCTAACCAAACATTCCAATTGATGACACAGGAAACGATACAGATCAGCATTAGTCCAGCAATTAGGATGATCCAATGTGACCTGAAACCACGAACAAACGACTTGTCGGGGTGGTCTCCGGCTAATACCCTTCGGCGTGATGATGAGATATGGTATATTGGGCTTATAAACTGAAATGAATAACGTATATTCAGAATAGCAAATAAGACATTACCTTTTAACGTTGTATGTTATCTGGTATTTATAGTGGTGTCATGGGATCATTGTAAATCCCTAGAATCACGGATCTGTGGTGGGCGTAACTGTCTCCGAGAATGTAGGAGGCGGTTACAAATAACGACGTAGGCGGACGTACGTGTTGGTCAGGTCGAGGTCGCTTGAGTATTCGAAGTCGACATGATATTGTGCCTAGGCTTGATAGAAATTGTACAAGTAAATGATCGTATGTCGGACGAAGCTAGGTCGGGACCAAGAATGGTCGAACAATGAGCTAGGTCGACTGATCTTTGCTGTTGGGCCGTGGGCGTTGTATCAATTGGACTGGCCCACTCTATAGTAGTGTCTTGGTGATGTCTGAAATGTTGGGCTTCATTCGTTGGGCCTGACCCGTCACTTTTATTCCGTTTAGTGGCCCCCAATTTTCTGTGTTGACTTTGTTGACCAGGAAGTTATATAAAAAATTGGATAGCTTGCACAGCTCGCTGTTGGATGGTCGATTGAGTTGATGTAGGTCGATCTTCGACTATTGACTTTCGTCGATCTGACACGCTATTTAATGCGCCGTAATTTTCGTAATGATTGTACGATTCTGGCGATTGGACATCCGTCTTGAAAATTGGTGCGGGGCAATAACTGACGGAATAACGGTCATGTCTCCTACCCTTTCCAATTCCGGTAAGGTTTTGGAGGCATATAAAAGGAAAAATCCTTTTCCTTTTCAAAGTTTACAAACCCCAGATTTCTCAAGTACTCAACAAGAACAGAAAGCAAAGAAATCGAATTTCTGGCGTAATCAAGCTTTCGTTTCACCTTCGAATCCCTTCTTCTCTGAATTAATCAAGGTATCCCTCAATTCCTCTGTATTTAGGCTTAATTTCAAGTTTTTCTCTGTATTCCGCCATGGCTAGGACCTTTGGCTTCGAGCTAGGTGTTAGGTATGGATACAACACCGTAAACCTTAGGGTTTACAAAAGGTTAGGAGGCCCATGGGTAGAATTGATGAGAGAGGTGTATATTACCATCTTAGATAGGTTGGGTTTGTTTTATTGTGAGGTAGGGTTTCTGGCTGGAGAGAGTATGTGGGATTTGGAGGCGGACGATCTACGGATTGTCCGTTTCCGTCTCTTCAACAAACTGATAGACCACCTCATTATCTTTTACATCAAATCCAACAAACTACCTTTTCCTAGAGAGAGATTAGAATTCTCAGGGGAATCTAGGTCGCCCGTAGGTAGTTCGGAACATATATCAATTAGGACTGATTCCCCTGTTTCTGTGTCTTTTGTAGATATGGCAGCTCAAGGATCGTCTGCTTCTGCTTCGTCGACCTCCTCCTCCAAAAATATAGTTAATGCATTTTGCTCGATGGTTGTCCCAGGCCGCAATGAGAGAGGCTATGTGGCCCCCAGGCCGGCAGTTGGTAGGAAGAATGCAGAATCAAGAATCACCATCTTGCACGACTTATTTGAAATCCCCAGAGATGACTTCCACCTAACTCACTTTACTGAGAGGCAAAGGAAGGCCCAATATTGGATGCATTGGGGCCTGAATCCGGCTAAGGTAGCCTTCTACTATGGCCAATTTGAGGCCGACCTACGCCTATCCTTAGATCCCTTCATCTGCGAATTCTTAGAGTGCTTGGCCGCTGTCCCCATGCAACTAGGTGCCAATACAGTTAGGGTGCTAGAATTCTTTGCCATGGTGTGCAGGTTGTAGGGTATGAACCTTGCATGCACGTCTTTAGGAGGTTTTTCAAGGTGGTGGTGAATGATAAAACCTTTGGGATTAGTACCCCGGCCAAATCAAAGGCCCCAATACTATTCATCAACCTACCCGACAAGGTTTCTGGGTGGAACACCCACATGATATTTGTGGAGACTAGCAAGGGATGGGAGTTCCCTTTGCACGAAGATGATTGACCTCCAATGAAGGAGGAAGATTACGGGTCCGGATTGGAGTGAAGAACTCTACCGTAGGTTGGTCTTTGGTGGCTCGGAGGAGCACCGTTAGCTGGGCCGTGCTTGGGTCGGACAAAGACTTTTTAATCAAAGCCGACATGATGCTGGGTGAAGATGGGGAGGTAGCCCCTTTAGTACCAATAATATGTAGCTTGAGATACCCAGATTGGGTAATCCATGAGAGGGAAATATTTGAGTCCCAGTGCCATTACTGCAAAAAGAGGTCGGGCCATTGCAGAAATGTGTTCATTATGGTGGTTAAGTGTTTACTAGCTTTCTTCCTTAACTCGTATATTCTAGCTCGCATGTCTCTTTTGCTAACTATTTCCTTTTTTGATCGTGCAGTCCTTACCCTCGACCAAGAAGCCAACATGAATCGCATCGTCGATTTGGGTGATATGAGGAGGAACAAGAAAGCAAACGGAACTGCTAATGCCTGTGCCAGCCGTGAGAAGGAGGCTGAGGATAGGAACAAGCTGCTCCCCAAGGCAGGAGTGGGGATGGTCCATATAGATGGGGCCGGTCACTAGAGCCGATCGAGTAGGCCCCTCAAGTTCAAATAATAGGGGGAGAAGATGAGGTTGACACTTTGACTGAGCTGGCGTCGGGCTCCGATCCTCGTCATGAATTGATTGGGGCAGATCCCCACAATATAGTGGACTTGAAGCTCGACAACATCGAGCAAGAAGATGATGAGGGTGCCCTTCCCGTCAATCGGCTGAGAAAGAGGTCGCGGATCGACCAAGGAGGTCATGAAAGAGCTGGCACATCTCAAGCAGTGGCCTATGCCTCCAGCCAACCTCCACCTCAAGCTCCTCAATCTATAAGCACTGATGAAGTGCAAGCCTTGGTGGAGAGGCTTAGTGATGCCCCTCCCCTCACTAGTATAAATAGCTTGAGTCGCCATTATCTCGATCTGGGAAGTTGTGGTGAGACGGGCTGCAGATAGGGATCTGCTAGCTCAATTCGGCGAGGAGGGCTCACTCTGAAGAGTTCGGTGACGGTCGGGCCTCCTTCACTCCGAGGTAACCCTTGTATTTTTTCACACTTTCTACTTTTCTTCTGTTTGATAGCTATACTTTTGGTTGCTTTTCTTGGTATGACTGTTGTATTGACTATTTTTTTCTTTTGTTGTGCAGTCTCTTGCTCTAATTAACCAAGCTAAGAGCAGCTGGAGAGCTTCTATAGAAAAGGAGCAAATTGCTTCGACAAAGTACTCAAGGAAGGCTAGGAAGGCCGTCGAGCTACGGGAGAAGCTTGTAGACTTTGACTCCGTATCCCGTCTTTGTCCGGGGCGCATGCCCAAATCTTGAGAAGGAGAGGGATGAGGCCCTAGTCGATCTAAAACTAGGCTTCATGCGGGCGAGTTGCGGCACCTGCAATCCTGCAGCGAGGAGCGGCTCGCTCCCGCTTCGGGAGCAGTGGAATCTTTTGCTCCCATCCGGGCCAAGTTGGAGGAGGAAGCTGTTTCGGCCAGGCACGAGAAGGCCAAGTTGGAGGGCGATCTGGGTAAGCTGAATGCATTGGTTCAAGAGTGTAATGCTCTCTTGGCCAAAATGATCGAAGACCAGCAAGTTGCATGGCTTAAATGGGAGGAGGAGACTCAGGTCAGAGAGAAGGCTGCTGTGGAGGCCTTAAAAACAGTGATGAGTGCTTTGGCATCATAGTATCCCGAGCTAGGAATTTCTATGATTTCGGATGCCAACACATGGCCCGAAGTGCTGTGGTAGATCCGTCTGTCGAGCTGCCCCTTGAAAACTGTCTGAATGGGCCTTTGCAGAGAAGTATGATATGGCAGCTCGAGCTGGCCACTCCCTTGTCCCCTTCACTGCTAATGACTTGGCCGTCATAGCCCATCAAGATCCTGAAGATGGAGCAGAGCCTTGGGTCGTCCCTCCAGTTGAACAAAGGAACTTCAACACTATACTTCAAGAGCTGGAGGAGGCTAATGAAGCTGATGAAGAACATGAGGTCACCCAAGACCAAGTCTTTCATGAAGTCGAGCATCAAGAACAGCAGCAGCAGAAGCAAACCAATGATGATCAAGAAAGCTGATCCTCTTTTTATCTTTATTCTGGTTTTGTAATGAACAAGTCCCAAACAATCTTTCCTTACTGTATTTTGTTTGTTACTGCCTTAGCCCGATTTTGGGAGGCAGTTCAATTTATAACATTTGTATTTTGAATCTGTACAAGTCCTGGCCCGTCTTTAGGGGGACTTGTTATTAATTCTAGCTGACGGTTTATTTGATCCATATTTTTGTTTTTTGTCGAACTAGATTAAGTAGGAGAGTGACCAAAGTCTTAGTCAGAGCGGTTGGCAATTAACGAAACTGACTAGGGTTTTAGTCGAGCTTGTTTGAAGGAACGAGACAGGCCTAAGTCTTTAGTCGGACCTGTTTAAGAATGAGGTTGACTTAAGATTTTGGTCGAGTCTGTTTAAGGAACGAGACTGTCTTGAGTCTTCAGTCGAACATGTTTAAGAACGAGGCTGACTTAGGACTTTAGTCGAGTCCATTTAAGAAACGAGATTAACATAAGTCTTCAGTCGAACCTGTTTAAGAACGAGGTTGACTTAGGACTTTAGTCGAGTCTGTTTAATATGTCGAGATCGACTAAGAGTCGGATCTGAGTTGAGTAAGATACAAGAATGAACACAGTTTTTGGATGGAACTTCCATTTTATTTTATGAAGTAGACCGTTACAAAGAATTCTTAATTAGAAATAATATCTAACTAAGTGGTTAGCATGCCAAGGATGTTTTAGCTCATCTCCATCCGGATGGCCAATCATGTAGGTCCCTTCCTTAACAATTCTAGTGACGATGTAGGGTCCTTCCCAGTTCGGAAATAGCTTATTCTGTTCAGCTTTCCTTCCAGTTACCTCGATCTTCCTTAGCACGTAGTCCCCAACATTGAACGACCTATTCTTGACCTTCTTTTCGTGATAACCCTTAGTTTTCTGTTTGTAGTTTACCATCCTAAGATGAGCAGTCATTCGTTTCTCGTCTAGTAAGTCCAAGTTGAGCAGCATGTTGGAGTTATTCTGACTTTGATCGAATAAAGCCACCTTAGCCGTAGGAATTTGTAGCTCTGCAGGTGCCATAGCTTCTGACCCATAAGTAAGGGCAAATGGGGTTTACCCTGTAGGCCCCCGGGTGGTTGTGCGGACTGCCCAAAGAGCAAGAGGTAGTTCGTTCAACCACCTTCCAGCTCGACCAATGAGGCCCTTACTTAGTCTTTGTCCAAAAAACCGGTTTTGTTTATACGCTTGCCCGTTACCTTGTGGATAAGCAACTGATGACTTCCAATGTTTCACCCCCAGCCTATTCATTTTTGTCTCGAATGCTGTAGAAAATTGTAGCCCGTTGTTTGAAATAATTGAATGTGGTACCCCAAAGCGGCACCAAATGAAATCGTGGATGAAGTTGATGGCGTTATCCTCTGTTATTTTTTCCAAAGGCTTTGCTTCAATCCACTTTGTGAAGTAATATATTGCCACAATAACGTACTTACAATTTCCACGGGCGGGTGGGAAGGGTCCGATCAAATCTACCCCTCACATGTCGAACGGCCAAGTAGCGATCACCGGTGTTTGTTCGATTGTTGGGAGCTTTGGTAGGTCGGCATACCTCTGACATTTGTCACATTTTATCACGAACTCACGAGCATCTTCCCTTAGATGAGGCCAATAGTATCTCATAGTGAGTATCTTGTCTGCCAAAGTTCTGGCCCCCGGGTGTCCACCACATACTCCACTATGCACTTCGAGTAAGAGTTGAGGAACTTCCATGGGATAAACACACCTCAGTAGTGGTTTCACAAATGATCTTCTGAACAATGCATCCCCATGTATAGCAAACCTTGGAGACTTCTTCTTGATCGTTCTTGCCTTTTGTTCGTCAGAATTTGGTAGCTACTTTGTTTCGATGTAGGCCTTCATTTCCTCAATCCAACACTTAGAGATGTTGACCGAGCATAGAACATGCACTCTTTTATATGCTGGATGCTCTAAGTGTGAGATTGGTTCTACATGTTGCTCGTCCGAAGTAGCTAGCTTGGATAGTAGGTCGGTCAATTTATTTTCCTCGTGGCCTACCCTCTGTATCTCCCAAAACTCCAAGTCTTGTACCATCCTTTTCACTAGATCGCAGTATTTGATCATAATGGGATTAACCACCTCGTACTCTCCCTTTACTTGATTCACGATTAGTTGAGAGTCACAATAAGCTACGATCTTGGTCGCCCCAAAGCATCTGGCATATTCAATCGCCACAATCAAGGCTTCATACTCAGCCTGGTTGTTGGAGGCTTGGAATTTGAACCTCAAAGCATCCTTAAAGGACTTTCCAGTTTCTGGCTCGATCAACACAATCCCAGCTCCACTAACATTCTTGGTCGCAGATCCATCCGAGTAAACCTTCCAGCAGTCAATGCGTAAGTTTACTTTCTATTGGCTTGATTGTTCTTTTCCCTTCAAGCTCTCTATTAGGGTGCTCTCCTTATTATCTTCCTTGGTGAACGTAATCTCGACCAAGAAGTCTGTCAATAGTTGAGCTTGCAAAGCCTTTCGAGGCCTGTACTCGATGTCAAACTTCATCAATTCTATTGACCAGTTAAGTAGCACACTTTGAACTTTACGGCTTATGCAATATCTTCCTCAGATGAGCGTTGGTTAGCACGACAATAAAGTGAGCTGAGAAATATGCCCGTAGTTTTTTGGCTGCAACCACCAAGGCATAGGCTATCTTCTCAGCATTGAAGTATCTGCCTTCCACGTCGGACAAGGCCTTGCCCACATAATAAACTGATTTTTGAAGGCCATTTTCCTCTCTGACCAGCACCACGGCCACAACTCAATCTCCACCTGATAGGTAGACATACAAATTCACTCCTTGGGTGAAATTTACTCGTGATGGGGAGAGGCAAGGTATTCCTTGAGTTTTTGGAACGACGAGAAACATTCGGTCGTCCACTCAAAGTTTTTCGTCCCCCTCAAAGTTTTGAATAAGGGGAGAGACCTTTCCTCTGACTTGGCTATGAAGCGACCAAAAGCTGCCACCCTACCATTCAGCCGTTGCACCTCCTTGATGCACGTTGGTTCATGCATCTCTACCAAAGCTTTTATCTTCTCCGAGTTAGCCTCAATGCCCTTTTGTGATACCATGAATCCCAGAAACATGCCAGCAGCTACCCTGAACACACACTTACTCGGATTCAGCTTCATGTCATTTGCTCGTAGATTGGCGAACGTTTCCCTTAGGTCGCCACATGGCGACCAACCTTGGTTTTGATGACTATGTCGTCGATGTAGGCCTCCATGTTTCGACCAATCTGACTAGCAAAGACTCTGTTCACCATCCTTTGATAAGTAGCCCCAACATTTTTCAGTCCGAATGGCATCTTGGTGTAGCAATATATACCGCCACTGACTTGGAAGGCGATCTTTTCAATGTCGTCCTCGTGCATTCTGATCTGATGATACCCCGAATAAGCATCGAGGAAACTGAGGGTGGCATGTCCAGCTATTGATTCAACCAACTTGTCAATTTGCGGAAGTGGGTAGCTGTCCTTTAGGCATGCTACATTCAGGTCGGTGAAGTTGACACACATTCTCCACTTTCCATTGGCATTCTTGACCATCACTACATTTGCCAGCCAAGTAGTGTAGGACGCCTCCTTTAATATACCTACACTAAGGAGTTTATTTACCTCTTGTTTGATGGCCATCTTCTTATACGTAGCAAAAACTCTCGGCTTTTGGCTTTTGAATTTTATGGTGGGGTTGACCTCCCGGGCGATGTCTTGCGACCTCCTCCTTGTTTCCCTCATGTAGAAATTTGGCAAAATTTTCAAATCCATACCAACCAACATGTGTACCAAACGTACCAATTATAATTGGTACATAGAAATTGGTATACCGAAATGTTGGTACGGTACTACCGTACCAATTATGTCAAATTGGTTGGTACACGATACATATATTTAAATTGGTTGGTATCTTTTTGAGTACCAATTATAATTTTTTATAAATATTAATTTTCATATATATATATATATATATATATATATATATATATATATATATATATATATATATATATATATATGTATATATATATATATATATATATATATATATATATATATATATATATATATATATATATATATATATGTATATATATATATATATATATATATATGTATATATATATATATATATATATATATATATATATATATATTTACTTAATTGTTTACTTCTCCTTAATTCCCATGCCCGGATGGTTTTCTTGCAATTTGAAATGGAACGGAGGGAGTACATTAGTTGAAGATTAACTATCCCTCATGGTTTCTTTCACTTTACTTGCATCAATATGTCTTTCCTGTTTACTGAATTTTTGATGCAGGGAATCCAATTTATCGTAGATGAATCAGGAGGGTTTTTTGGTGTAGCTGCATCGCTTTTGGAGAATATTGCAGATGAATATACCAACACTCCAGTGCTTCTCTATTCTGTCCGGAGTTCCACCTCTTACACGAATCCCAGAAACTGGAAGCAAACTCTCTCTTGTAACCTTCATGATGCAGTCTCGTTCTCAAAACTTTCTCAGTTATGCAAGTTAATTATTCAAATGTTAGCAGGGCAATCTGCATTCATTGACCCTAGAGATAGCAGAAGATGTGGAAGACTTGCATGCAGTGGAATCAATGACAATTCATGGTGTTCGTGGATCAGGTATTTTCTTAACATAAGTGCAAAAAAAAAATTTGGATAATTTTTGCTATTTGTTTCTGCATCCTAGATTTTTGTGCACATTTTCTTCATTCATGAATTTTCCACTGAATTCGGTAGAGTCTAGTACCAACCGTACCAATCGAGTACCTACCGTACCAACTTAGTTGGTAATGGTATAGATTTTTATGCACCAAGTTAAACTTGGTAGGTACATGGTATAAGCAAAATACAATTGGTATACCTACCAAGCCACCCCTAAGAAGACATGAGGCCCTCATGTCTTCTACCTTCCAGGCAAAAACATCTATGCTTTCCTTCAATAGGTCGACTATCTCCAGCCTTTCTTCTGGTGATAGTTGTCTCCCTATTCTGATTTTTTGGTCGGGGTATGAGGGATTGGCTTCTATCTCTTCCAGCTTGTCGACTGGTTCCAGTTCTTGGCCGTCTCTAAACTGCATAGTTTCAATAATGATCTCTCTGACCATTCTTCTTTCCTCAGCTCCCAAGTGTGGATCTTCTTCTTCAATCATGCCATCTAGCTCAGCAGCTATTTCCCCGTTTGAGGCCCCTGAGTTTTTGTTGACTGGGAGGCATAGGTCGCCTATGATGATTTGGTCGACCAAAACTGTATCTGTCGCGACCCAAGTGTTTTCAGAGAGATGTGCCGGCTCAATCATGATGTGGCATGTGAGGGATAGGTCGTCACTTCAATACATTGGATCGTTGATAATATGGAAGTAGTGGTGACCGAATTTGAGAACTTCCAGCTTGGCTCTGGAGTATCAATCTCCAACCTCTTCTTCTTGGATCGAAGCACGTGATCCAGGTATTCTCTAGCTGTGCTTAGGACAAACCCAACTCCCAATATGGTAGGGAATTTGACCCTTTGATGAGGGATTGAAGGTACCATCCCTAGAGCGACTTGTCCAGGTATACCCAATATAGCATGGTAATCACTTATAATGTCAATGACTACAAATGTTACCTTAGTTGTTGTTCTCAAAGGATGCAACCCGATGTCGACCTCCAACTTTATCTGCCCCTTGGCGTCAACCCTATAATTGGTGAAGCCCTCTAGTCGACCTGAATAAGGTAACAACCTTGCATCTGTCAATCCCATTTCAAGGAAGGTTTTGTAGTAGAGGATGTCCTTGCAGGCCCCCGGGTCGACCAAAATCCTTCTTGACGTGCAATCATCAATTAGCCCCGGAATCACCAAAATTATCTCCCTTGCATTCATGCTGGCAGCCAGCTCGTAGGGATAGAATTGATAACCTCATCTTTAACACAGCTCTTAGGGGCACATAGGGAGCTTTAATTAGTTGAAAAATCTTGTGTTTAAGGGCAGTGTTGCTCGTCTCCTCAGCGATCACACCCAAAGTCAATCTAGGTTGCCTCGTCTTAGGGATGCCTATTGTAGGTTGATTTCCTCCAGCAGGACGACCTCCCTTCACAAAACTTTCCAACCTTCCTTCATTAACCCACTTTTGGATGATCCTCTTCAGACTCATACACTCATCAGTTGTGTGCCCAGTATCTTTGTAATACTCACAGTATCTACTGTTGTCCCTTCTGAATTTATTTTGAGCATTCATTGGGGTAGGAGGGCCTAGGTTGACTGTGTTCATGATCTCAGTTCGACTAACTGTGAGTGGGGTGAAGCTTTTAGGGACTCTTTCTGTCTTCCTAGTTCTGTTTTTTCCCCTTGTTGTCATTGTTTTTTACCTGTCCCACCTTTGTTGACTCACCAATTTCGGTATGTTTAGAGCCATTGTCTCTATTTCTTTCTTTTCTCTCCTCAGCCACGGCCACATCATAGGCCCTCTCAAACAGTTCCTTCCTCGTGGTCGCCCTCCTAACCTGGAGCTCGTAATCCAAATCAAGAGAGGACACTCCATTTCTGAAACATTTTATAACTTCCCTATCTGTGAGGTCCTCTTCAATTCGGTCGACCAACTCCTTAAACCGTGTGAAATAACTCATGGTACTCTCTGCTTACCTTGAGTCATGGCATTGGTCGTGCCTGAATACTTCTCTAAAATGGGGAACTTGAAACCTACAGGAGGCCTTTGGTCGAGCATCTCCTTGGACAAAGTTCGAAGAGTGCAGTCATTTTATTCGACCTTTCCATTGGTTTCCTTCTTATCTGCCTCCATGCTATCCAACCTCCTTTTCAAGTTGAAAAGCTCCCTAGCATCCAGGTCGTTCCTTTGGTGGGAGACAGAGTTGGATTTTTGTCTTTTCTCCCAGTGGGGCTCCCTCCTAGATGGGTCCTTTGCCTTTCATTACATTGGGGAGTCACCTCTCTCCTTTCTCGACAGGATAGCGATCTTTCTTCCCTTGTTTACATCGAAACCTGTCAGCTTTAAGCTGCCTCCTTTGAGCTGAGTCGACCTCTTATTCCCTTTGCTGGTTGAGTCTATCCCTCAGGTTGCCAGTTGGTTCTATGGAAATGTGGGAGGGAGGAGGCATTCCATTCCTCCTTCCTTCACCAGATGGTCTAAGACCTCTGTTAGTATGCCTATGAGAGGTGAGAGATGGGGCTACTCTTTGTGATCTTCTATCATCCTGGTTAGGAGACTTAGGCATCTCGAGCAACTCATCTTGCACATCGAGCAAGCTTTGTAGTATCCTAGCCCGCTCCAGCATAATATCCTTCCTACTAGGGTGAGTAGTTGAGGGACCTGCAATGTCGCCTGCAACTGTTCGACCCGTTTGGACTTTCTTAGCTTGCTGGCTTACCCCTTGATTGGGCATGGGACTTTTCTGCCTTCTCCCATCTTATAAACCCGCACCGTCAGCCACGCTGTTGGAGCGAGTGGCCCTCTTAGTGGGATTGCTCGGCGGAGGAGGAGGCAAGTTTGCAGTGCGATTTCCAGCTCCTGCCTCAGCGTTTCTCCCTGCATCCCCAAGCATTGGATCACCGGAGGAAGTTTCAGTATTGAAATTACCCAATTTGGCTGTGCCCGCGGCATGAGGCTGGGGCCTCCCTCCTTGGGAGGGTGAAAAAGTTGTTTCAAAGATTGGACGGATGAATTTATTTGAAAAGAGAGTCGCCACGCCGGTTTTAGTTATGCCAAAAACATTGAAAAAAGGTTTTTTGTTGTGTGATGAGATTTTTGAGTTCGGAGGTCAGGTTACGCCTCAGGAAGAGATTTATTTAGTGCTCACCCGAAACACCTCATATACATGAGTCTTCCTAAACCCTTCTTTGAAAATTGTGTGTGTGTGTGTGTTTTAAGAAATGAAGTATTTGAGAATAAATAATGGAAATACAACGGAACAGGAACAAACCACTATCCCCATCAGACCTCCATTCTTGTGCACATTGTGACTGGAAAATCTTTTAGGATCATTTAGATGGTTTGAGTCTATGACATATATAGTAAAGACTACATTGTAAACGATGTATTTAAACAATAATATATAAAGACTGGGAAATTAAAGCAGATATTTAAGGTTCAAAAGGAGATCTCACCAATGTTGGTTTCTTTCTATCTTCCTCAGGGGAACGTGGTCGATTTGTGGTTATTTTAAAGAGGAAAGAAGTTTTGCCCTCACATCACATATGGCAAAATCTCCCCTAATTAACTCTCGTTCACACTCACTAAACTTGAGGTTTTGGCCGCTTTTGAGTCATTGTCGGATGTTTATTGGTGTTTGTGAGTGAGTGTGGATCTCGGGATGGATCGGGATGAATGGGGATGTGTGTAGATCTCGGGATGGATTGGGAGGTGTTTGCGCGGGGATTTTGAGGGAATGTGAGTGAATATGAGTGAAACTAATGGAGGGGAATGAAGGGGGATGATGTTAGTGATGTTTTTGAATGATTTTAAAGTTGCTGAAGGCCAGTATTTATAGGGTCTGGGCCTGGACAAAGTGGTTCGCACGGATGAGACTTTAATTAGTCATTTGGTTCGCATGGCTCTGACTTTAATCAATCAAACGTCTTGACTTTTGTGTCATGTGGCGTGTTGACAAGGTTGTCCGCACGGACCAACCATGCAGCAAAGAGGTCCGCATGGCTCACTCTTTAATCTGTCATTTTTTTTTACTTTTGTGCCATTCATGCAGAAGTCCTTCAAGTTTTTAAATGTCTGAAAGGTCCTTCCTTGGTTTGGCTTGGTCCGTTTGATCCTTGGGAAGCCACGGGACTTTGTGATTGCGAGGAAGTGTACACTCGGTGTCCTTTCTGCATGCTCGGATGGAGAGCTATCTGGATTGGGGTACTTACAGAAGCCCCTCGGTGACATCACTTATGGAGGAAGTGGGGTCGTCGATAAAAAATAAGAATCTCGATCAGGATCGCTTGTCGGGATGGAGAGAAATGACCGTGTCGATCGGATGGCTGGACCCTTTGATAGGATTCCTACGTATCCCGAGTGGGAATCAAGCCTAATCGTAATTCGAGGGTGAGGGCAATTTGGAGGGGCCTCAACTTGTGGGGAATGATTTGAAGGTATTCATCCTGAGTGAGACTGTTTGAAGGCGTCTGGACCTAAGCTGAGAACAATTCGGAGGTGTCTTGGCCTGAGTTGAGATCAATTCGGAGGTGTCTCGGCCTGAGTTGAGATGATTTTTGTGTAAGTGTCTAGATTTGATGATCTCGAGGGCGTTCATGATTCGTTGGTTGGAAATGTTTTGTCGCTTAGCTTGGGAAAAGTTCGAGCTTATGGTGACTGCCGGGAAAAGGATTCGGGCTTACGATGACGACTGAGAAAGGTATTCGGGCTTACAATGACGGCCGAGAAAGGTATTCGGGCTTATAATGACGGCCGATGAAAGGAATTTGTGATTTCCTGGTCGAAAGTACTTTTCCACTTAGTTGGGGCGAGATCCAGGCTTACGATAACTGTCGGGGAAAAGAAATTTGGGCTTACGATGACGGCTGAGGATAGGTTTCGGGCTTATGATGACGGTCGAGGATAGGTTTCGGGCTTACGATGACGGCCGAGAAAGGAATTTGTAATTTCCTGGTCGAAAGTACTTTGACAATTAGTTGGGGCGAGATCTGGGCTTACGATAACTGTTGGGAAAAAGAATTCGGGCTTACGATGATGGCCGAGGATAGGTTTCGAGATTACGATGACGGCCGAGGATATGTTTCGGGCTTACGATGACGGCCGAGAAAGGAATTTGTAATTTCCTGGTCGAAAGTACTTTGCCACTTAGTTAGGGCGAGATTCGGGCTTATGATGACTGCCGGGGAAAATAATTCGGGCTTACGATGATGGCCGAGGATAGGTTTCGGGCATACTATGATGGTCGAGGAAAGGAATTCGTAGAAAATGGCTTTTGGATAGCCAAGGGCAAAGATTGTAAGGGCAAGAAAGTCAAATTGCCTGGGATGCAATGTGGTTCGTGCGTCTCCCGTCTGCACTTGCAAGGAGGTTCACACGGATCTGAGAGGGAAACAGACGATTTAAAGCAGTTTTAAAGTGCAAATGTCGGCATTCCACCACTTTTCTTCAACATTTAGTCGCCAGGAGAGAGAGAGAGAGGAGAAACTACCATTGTTGAGCCAAATTTCTCCCAAGAAAACCTTTCCTTTTGTTAACCCTTGATTATGGCGGAAGAATATAGGCAATTTCATCACCAAAGAGGCCAAGAAGCTATCGAGAGGAGATTGGATTTGCAAAGAAATTTCTCCATCTACAAACCTTCTACAATCAATCTGGATGTGCATATGCACAATTCGAAGGGAAAAGTGAAAATTGAGGTGATAATCAAATTTTGTCTTTGATTTTTGCTTTGAATGATGACATGCTAGAACTAGGGTTTGGTTCATGTCATTTAGGGGATTTTGTTGTTGCTATAATTGTTTCATGAAATTGATGATGGATTGTTGAAATTGAATGTGTATGGATCATGGCTATGTATTTTGTGTCGAAAAATATGGAGTTTAACTTTGATTTGTGAAAATAAAGTGTCTCCTTTGAAATGGGATATTTGCATGCTTAAATGGTTTGTACCTTGATGGTGTTTTTGTACACAATGTGAAGAATTGAATTTTGTGAGTGTCGGGAAAATTTGTTTGAAACGGATTTTTGGGATAAGATGTGCCATGTGGAAACGGGTCTTGAAATAGAACGTGCCGTGTTGGGATGGACTTTTGAAATAAGTTGTGCCGTGTGAAAACGGGCTTTTGTTGTAAATGTGCCGTGTTTTGGGATGAACTTTTTGAAATATGTCGTGTTTTGTGACAGACTTTTGTGAAATAACATATGTGTGCCATGTGAAGACGGGCTTTTTGAAATGTGTCGTGTTTTGTAACGGGCTCTTTGTGATGTGCCGTGTTTGTGATGGGCCTTTTGTGAAACAACATGTGTGTGCCATGTGAAAATGGGCTTTTGAAATGTGTCGTGTTTTGTGATGGTCTCTTGTTGTGAATGTGCCGTGTTAGGACAGACTTTTGAAATAAGTTGTGCCGTGTTAAAATGGGCTTTTGTTGTAAATGTGCCATGTTTGTAACGGGCCTTTATTGAAATAACATGTCTGTGCCGTGTGAAAACGGGCTTTTTGAAATGTGACGTATTTTGTGACGGGCTCTTTCTGAAATAACATGCGTGTGTCGTGTGAAAACAGGCTTTTGAAATGTGCCGTGTTTTGTAACGGGCTTTTGAAATGTGTGCCATGTTTTGTGACGGGCTTTGTTAAAATGTGTCGTGCTTTGTAATGGGCTTTTTGAAATAAGATGTGCCGTGTTTTGTAACTGGCTTTTTGTGAATGATAGTGTGTGATTTTCTTTTTATGTAGTGTTTATCACTGCCAAGTCTAATATTGGCATACCTTTGCTGTATTTACCTGCAGGAGGAGCCGCCTTTATCCGGAAAGGCTAAAAGGATGAAGACACGGGGGTCTATCGAGACCGTGGTAGAGGTCTGGAAGAGCATGCCGGATAACTCCTTGGAGGGGAGACCTAGTCCTCGGAGAATGGTCATTGATTCAGGGCTTAATGTCTTTGTGGAGAACTTAGTGGGGGTGGCCTCAACTAAGAAGAACAAGGGCATCTTCATAGCTTTATCCGAGTACTTGTGGGACACCACGCATTCGTTTCACTTTGGCTGGGGGGAGGTGACAATGACTCCCATGAATTTTGCAGCTATCATCGGCCTTTCTTTCAAGGGGGAGTCCGTGAAGTGGAGGGACCGGATGCTCGATGAGCGTTTGATTGAGTTGCTGGGTAAGGGTTTAGGCATGTTTTACTCTGAGGTAGAGGCGAAGATCGGGATCAGCATTGGGAGATACCAACGGGATCCTAGGGGAATGACTGCGGAGCAGCTGGCGCGCTCATTTTTGTGGTTTGCCCTTTCTTTAACATTATTTCTGAACCATGCTACCACGGCTCTCTTTCCTCTCCTTGAGACTTTGGTAGATTTGGAGAGGGTATGTGACATTGCATGGGGAGAGGCAGGCTTGTTCGAGCTCTACTTTGCCATGGACAAGTTCAGTGGGGGCGCGGCCATCTCCTTGGGATGTTTCGATTTTGCTCTGGAGGTATGATTTTGTTTACTTTGTAGCTTTGTGTTGTCATTGTTTCTTTATCTTTTCTGAATTGCCTTTTGTCTTTTCGTGGCAGGTGTGGTGCTACGAGGTCTTCTAGTGCCAGGAGTGGGACCGCCATGAGGATGTCCTGCTAGGGTACCCTGTCATGCTGTGCTGGTCATGGCCTTTGAGGAAGAGGAGGAGTAGCCGAGGGAAGATCACACTCAGCTATGATGATGTGAAGAGGCATTTGGAGAAGGATACCCCGGAGAGCTTCCAACTATATCCTTGGTCACGGTATGATGTGGACGATTTGGAGGGTGCACCCCGGGTGACGAGGCAGAGGAAACTCTTGCGAGGCCTCACCTATGATGTGATGTATTTGGGTGAGCAGGTCTTCTGGCAGCATGGCGATGGCGTTGCTCCTTATCTCCGAGGGATCCTCCCGTTTCACATGCTGAGCCCATCCGAGATGGGCTATCTGGAGATTGAGAGATATCGGGTCTGGGTGGACGCCGAGGATTATGTCTTGGAGGGTGAGAAGTATGGGTCCTTTGTGAGGAGGAAGTTGAGGACGCCGCAGGTGCTGGCCAAGGAGAGGAGGGAAGGCTCGTTGCGCCCTCGAGATGTCCCTGTGCCCGGGGCGAACTTCACCTACGTTTGTGGGAATTCCAGAAGATGGGTATCGGTGCCCATCATGGAGCAGGTTTCTCCCGCTTATCGAGTTGATCCAAATGCTTCGGTGAGTGTTTATCATTTCTTTTTAGCATCTTAGTCATGTTTTCTGCTTTATCTATCTTTTTTGTGAGTGTTGTCTTTTTTCATGCAGGTCTCAAGGCGGACCGTGGACTTGCTCACTCGTCGGTACCTTGGGATGAAGGCTTTTGCAAGGAAGCTCATACGGGAGATGTCTTGCGGGTCGTTGAGGAGCGCGGTGGTTCACCAGCTAATTCCTTCGAGGAGGTCGGTGGACGTTCCTTTTTCGGGTACGGCTGCAGATCCACAGCCTGCTCCCCAGCCTGATATACCGACCCAGCGTTAGGGGTGTGCAAACCCGCCCATCAGCCCGCGAAGCCCGCAAGGCCCGTGCCCACAAGGTTTTCAACCCTGCTGGGCTTTACTACTTGAAAGCCCGCGGGATTTGGGCTGAGATCGGACTTTCATAATTTTTTGGCCCGTTAGGCTCGGCCCGGCCCGCACGTCCATCAAAAGACTAAAAACCCAAGGCATTTACTTACTGATTAACTTACTAGGCATTCATGGACTCCGTCTCTCAGATTATGGATCGTTATCTTGAAGCAATTCCCTAACAAAGAGGTGTCTTTTGATGACACTGTTTATGTGTACATTTTGCTTTCCTTTGTTTGTCAAGTTAAAGATTCTTTAATTCTTTTTTGTTTGGTAAATTTGAAATCTTTTTATAGAATAATACTTGCTGCTGACTGAAGAGTTGCAGGGTAGAAGCAGGTCGATTTTTGTCTGTCTTTGTATCTATATTTTTATTTTTGTCATGTGTTTTAACTTCTGTATCACAGATTTTATACTATATACAAATGGTGCAGGGCATCAGATTTTTTGAGGGAGTATGATGGAGCATGTGTGCAGATGAGAATGTCCTACAGTCCAGTTGCACACCTGTTTCTTTTCTTCGTTCAACTGGTATTGAACAAAATATTGTAATGTTAAATTGTTAACTTTATGGATTTATTTCTTTTGAAGTTGAAATTTGTAATTTTAAATTTGAGACTGCTTCAAATATTGTAATGTTAAATTGTTAACTTTATGGCAATTCTTTTGATCTTGAAGTTGAAATTTATAATTTTAAATTTGGGCCCGTCAAGCCCGAGCCCGCTAAATGCTAGCTTAAAGCCCGCAAATGCCCGTTAATTTGAGCCCGCTAAATGCCCGCTATATTGGGCTCTTTAAATTGAAGCCCGCAACTAAATGGGCTCATACCGGGCTTTGCCAAAGCCCGCGGACATTGGGCCCACGCACACCCCTAGACCTAGGGGAGGCACAGCTATGACGCGGGAGTCTTTGCGGAGGACCGAGGAGCGCGATCATTCCCGCAGTTCTTTCCTCAGTCTGGCGAGGGCAGCAATTGTTGTTTGCTGCAGAATTGTTTTTTTTTTAGCAAGGTGAACCGTACGGACATAACATGCATGCAAAGAGGTCCACACGGATTTGACATGCTTTGCAGAGGGGAAATAAAGCTTGCAGTAGATCTGGCTTTTGTTCATCATCTCCATTTCAAAAATAGCAACACGGGTTTTTTCTGCATTTTGAAGAAAAAAGCTCCCTTGGAGGCATGAATTCGTCGTTTGTCTCGGGAAATTTTCCAAAGCTTCCAAAGGAGAAGAAAACGCGTTTCCTTGAGAGGCTTAAGGTGTGGATGAGACATCATTTGAAGCACAACAAATGGGCCTTCGAGGTAAAATTCCAAATCAAGTCCATGCGGTCTCTTAAAGAGTTGTCTCCTGATTGGGAGTTGTTGCGAGCGGCCGCGAAATTTTGGGATATGAGGAGGCACGTATAGCTTCTCCTATAATGAGGTTATGACCACCTTAAAGGATTTCAGGGCTTTGCTCAGGGGGGGCGGAAGTGGAAGTCATCTCTCTTCCTTTGGTCGGGGGTGCGACCGTGAGCATGAATCTTGCGTTCTTTCTTCGCGTTTCTTCAGAGGAAGCACAAGGTATAATACTTGATTCCGGGCATATTGATATTTTTGAACTGCCGTACAGATTCATGAGTGATGATGCGAGTGACATCTTGTGGGACGTGTTTGCTCTGTGTGTGATAGCCACTCTTTTCATGATCAGCTCCCTTGGGATATGTGACAGAGCTTTGCTAGATGTGGTAGGCCATTGCCGAGCGGGTGAGGACATTGTTCCCTTAGTTTTAGGGAAAACTTTCCATGTCATATACCGTTTGGCAATGGGGGACCGGTTCATGTGTGGGGGAAGTCCCGCTTAGCTCACTTTGTGATTGCGAGAGAGGCTTCAAGCTATGATTGTGTCTCGATATCTTTCAGTCCGTGGACGTTTGCTCAGTGACCTCTAGTTTTGGAGACCGACCAATCTGAGTGGGAGAGGTGGATGGCCAGGCTCGGCACGCATCACATCCGTTGGTGGGTTCCTCATTGGAAGATTGAGACCATGAGGGCCTTACCGGAAGGTTCCTATGTTGTCAGGGTTCTGGGGCTATCTCAGTCCTCTTTCTACATCCCGTCGCTTGTTTCTCGATAGTTTAGGATGAGGCAGGAGCCTTTGTTGGGTTGGAACGACATTGCTACTATGGAGGTAGCTTTTCTCTCTATGGCAGACCCAAATGCTTTCCTTCTTTTTCTGTGGATATGGAAGTATTATGCTCTTCCTCCTAGGGTACTCCTTAGATGCCGGGAGAGTGTTGTTCTGACTACTAAGTACTTGGATTGGTACGAGCAGCATCTGGGACAGGCTCAATTGATTCTGGGGAACAGGCACGAGGCAATTCTGGGGCAGGGTTGCCATTCCAGTTACATCCTTATGAGTGCAGAAGCTTGGGTTAACCCTCGAGATATCACAGGGGATGTTTTGTTTGATTACGAGACTAGAGTTGACAGACTGGCGGAGAGAGGTCCCCTTTTGCAGACTTGTAGGAAGGAGATTCGAGTTGAGGCCCAGGTGAACGAGGCTCTGAGAGCGACCGGATTGCTTGACATGACCGGGAGGACTCCTGACCTAGGAAGGAGGGAGATAGAGATAGTTCCTGTGGAACGAAAGAAGACTCGTCGGGGGCGAGAGAAGAAAGGAAAGAATGACGAAGGGACAAGCGCGAACGGCATGGAATGACCTTCTGAGACTCTGAGTATCCATTCATTGTCATTGCAGGCACATTAGCTAATAAATGTTTTATGTCGTTTTAGCATGTCGTGAGTCGAGAGTAGACCGTGCTTTAACTCATCAAGAAGTGTTTTAACTGTAATGATTTGTGATTTACTTTAGAGTTTTATCGAGACACAAAATTTCTTGCTTGTTTCCTGTTTGAACCTTTGATGGCATCAAATTTTGGAATTTTGTGTATATTTTAGACCGAACCAATGAAGGCTGCCTACGTTCCCCTCTTACAATTGGACTGAGGGGCTCAGGTCTCCGTAGTTCGACTCTTTTTTGGGAGAGAAGGGGGAGAATGGTGCAACCCTGATTTTGCCTAGACTGTCCTTTTAGGGTTTTCAATCTAGCTGGGTATGTTCTTTAGCACCTATGTATGCATTTTTTTGTTTTTTTTTTTAGAGTGTAGAGGGGGTAAAAAGAAGACTCGATATTCTTTAGGCAAAATATCGACGAAGTTTGCTTCCGTTGACTGGGTTCACGAAAGGGTTCCCATCCAGATCTGTTAGTTTTATTGCACCTCCTGAGAAGATTTTCTGGACCACTTGGTTCCCATTGTCCAAGCGGGTTGATTCATGTGGGAGGTTTTTCCTTAAGCACCAGGCCGCCTTCTCTGATATCTCGAGACTTCACCTTCTTGTCGAAAGCTCTAGCCATTCGACCCTGATAGGCTCGAATGTGCTCTATAGCCTTTAGTCGGCATTCGTCCAGTAGGGCCAATTCATCGTGACAGTTTCGAAACCATTCCACTTTGTTGACTTCATTTTCCAACATCACTCAAAGTGATGGGATCTCTAGTTCTATGGGCAATACTGCTTCCATCCCATAGGTTAGGGCGAATGGGATTTCTCATGTGGTAGTCCTAACTGACGTTCGGTAGCCCCAAAGTGCTAGATGTAGTTTTTCTGGCCAATCTCGTCCTCTTATCGTCATTTTTCTGATGATTCTTTTGAGGGTTTTGTTTGCTGCTTCCATGGCGCCATTGGTTTGTGGCCTATAAGGAGAGGACTTATGGCGGGTGATCTTGAATTCGGCCAATAATCTGTCGCAGTCTCCCTCAAAGTGAGATTCGTTGTCTGATATGACCTTATTTGGGATGTCGTATCTGCATATGATGTTTTCTTTGACGAACTGGGTGACTTTCTTGGAAGTCAAAACTTTGTAGAACTTATCTTCGACCCATTTTGTGAAGTAGTCGATGGCTACCAAAATGAACTCGTGGCCGTTGCACCAGGCGGAGTGATTTTCCCAATGACGTCGATTCCCCAAGTGGCAAAGGGCCAGGGAGTAGTCATGCAATAGAGGTCATGAGAGGGAAGGTGGTTAAGGTTGGAGAATCGCTGGCATTTGTCACAGCTTTTGACAAAGCGGATACAATCTGCTTCCATGGAGATCCAGTAGTATCCCATTCGAAGAATAATTTGCATTAGAGCTCGAGCATTAATGTGGGGAACGCAAGCCCCATTGTGGACTTCATTCATGAGTTCAATTGCCTTAGCGTTGCTGATGTATCGGAGGAGCAGTCCTTGGTAGCATTTCTGGTACAGCATATCTCCCAGAATGACGAAATGGGAGGCAAGGCGCTTCAAGGCTACCATGATTTTGGCTTTGACTCCTTCTTTGTATTTTCCTTCCTCATTCATGAAAGAGGCGTCCCCGCTTTTGAGGTACTGGTTGTTAGTCAAATATATGTATAGCTTTAGAATTTCTTAATCCCAATCATAATAAGCATTATTGAGGACCCCTAATTTTAACTAGACCAATTAGAATTTTCTATGTATGATAGGTTCCCTTTAGTGCTAGTGCCAGTGTTTTATAAATGTATTTTTTCTCAAAGAAAGAAGACTTGAAGACTAAGAAGAATTTCTAAGTTGTAAACTGGTTACTTGTCCAAGAAGTTTCTTCAACCGGTTGACAGCCTCAACCGGCCAACATACTTATCCGGCCAAACCCCTTAACCGGTTGAGACAGTCAACCGGTCAGACCTCCTCAGTTGCTGCTGAACGGCCAAGCTTCTTCAACAAGCTTCCTCAATCATTTAATGTTCTCACCTACTCAGCACACAACTTTGTTAAAGATGGTAGAACAGTTGGCTATGAAGACATTCCTGCAACTTGTCAGTAACTCAAAAAGGAATGTCAAAGTTACCAGTACTCACAACAACCTCCTCTATCAAGTGGAAAATATCTTCATCAAATCTCAGGCATTTAATGTAGAAGATATTCTCATTAAATTCCTGTCAGTCCAAGTCATCCTTTTAACCCCTTCAGAGACAACAACTCTATTTTGAAGACCACAATAAATACCTTCTCCAGAGCATTGAAGAGGGTTGGTGCATTAAAGATCTTTGAGAGTGAGTTGCAAAGAACTACAGTGTTCAAGCATTCCAGTTCAAGTCATTCAAGTCCCACATATTCACTAGACTATCTCTGTTAGGACATGCAGTGAGCACCATCAATCAATTCTTGTAGTGTTCCCATACAAGACTATGTTTGGAACACATTGATTGAATCACACACATACCCTAGAGAAATCAGTTCAACCTTGTGAACACATCTTTAGAAAACAGTTGGTCATTCTTGTAGCACGATCCATTTGTGATCACTTTACTTTTGGCAGCCTTCAATCATAAGGCTTGTAACTTGTAATAGTTAGGTATCATTAATAGTGCAGTTTCACAAATCCAAGTTTTGACCAAACTTGGTAGAAAATGTAGCAGTTATTAAACACTATGAACCTCTTCAAACAACTGTGTCATTTTCTTTATTTGTTTGCTCAATACCTTTGTTATTGTAACCGGTTGATATTCTCTCAACCGATCACAACCTATTGACTCCTATTTACTTCTTGTTTGTTTCTCCATTGGAAAATACAATTGCATGATATTTTAACTTACTATCTTTGAAAATATCTTTGCCTACCCGATCTTGTGTGAGTCAAACCAGTAATATTTTATCTGTTGTGCAACTGGTTTCAATCGGTTAGCTAAGTGATAAGTTACTTGGACAATTTCCAAAGGTTTTGAAAAGAAGTTTCAAGAAATTATAAAAACAGGCTATTCACCCCTCCCCCCTCTAGCCTGTTTTCCTACCAATTGAGCCTAACAATTGGTATCAGAGCTTTCAATTTTGAAAAATATTTCCCAAGCTTAACAGCTTGAATTGCCGATTCCAAAATGACAGGAAAACTCATGTAAACGTGGAACATGGCGACTATTCCCATGTTAAACGAAAATGAATTTCCAGTATGGAAAAACAGAATGATGCGGTATATGGATTCAATTGACGACGGACTAATGACTGTAGTCAGAGATCGCCCTATGTCGCCCATCAAAATCAACACCACACCTAGAGTACCCAAAACTCCTCTCATGGATCACGCCGATAGATCTTCAGAACAAGATTTTGAAGTTTACGAAACTTATGTTCCAAAGCCCCGCGAAGAATGGACTGAAGAGGATAAGATTTGTGCAGCCCTGGATAAAAAGGCTATGCATATTCTAACCTCCGGTCTTGACGATAGGCTGTACAAACAAGTACAATGCTATCAGACTGCTCAACATGTGTGGCAAAGTCTTCTTAGATATTTTGAGGGAGATCAAGTGGCTAAGGACAACTACAAAAGTGTAGCTGAGTTCGAGTCCTTCAAGAAGAACCCAAGTGAGACTCTTAAAGAAACGTACGACCATTTCTGTGAGGTAAGCAACTCTTGTGCTTCTTTATGTAGAATATATACAATGAAAGACCTTAACATGAGGTTCCTCAATTCTCTTGGAGATTTGTGGTATGTCAAGGTTGCTATTCTAAAAGAATGTCGAGACTTGGATAAGACTCACATTCAAAATATTGTGTCAACTTTGTTTCTGTATGAGGAAGAACTCAACAGGCTGGGTGGAGTTCAAAAACAATTTAAAAACTTATCTCTGCCAGCTCAGACTGAGATCTTCCCAGGCTCTTCCATGTATAACAACCAATCTTCCAATGAGTCTCCCATAACCTCTCAGCCTCATATAACCCAAACCAATGTCAACCATAGTAAGCCTACTGAGGAAGATGAATTTACTGCCTTTGCTAGGAATTATAGAAAATTCAAGGACTTAAGAGATCCCAACAACCTCACAGCAAATCATTCCACTCCAAATCCTCATCCTTCCAAAGATCTTGAAATTTCCAAAGATCTGGCCAAACCTCAACCTCAACCGATGGCAAAAATGCCCAGGGTAAACTTGTTTGCTATAACTGTAGGAAATCCGGCCATTTTGCTTCAAAATGTCCTCAACCTAAGTATGAATTTCTTAGGAATAAACCCTTTAGGAAAAACCCAAGATCCAAAAGCTTGGTAGCCGAGGAAGGAACACAAAGCTATGCCAGTTTGGTTTGAGACTAACTCTGAAAATGAGAATGCTGACTCAGATGAAGATGTTGATGTTAGTTTTGTTGCTCTTGATGGAACCGAAGATGGACACATTCCTTTACAGTCACCAATCTTTAAACATCCCAACTCCATTGACCAGTCAACATACAATGACACAACCATACCTGTGAGATCTCCTCTGTCATATTATGACGAACCTATACTTAGGATAGATAATCCCTACAACTTTAAAATTTAGAGTATAGGTGGAGCTCTCTACGGTCAATGCAAAACCGCTCCCACTCTCAGACCTCTGATGCAACCATTACAACAGACCTTTCAAACTCAGGCCCAACCGATCCCCACTCAACAACCTGTGTTTGAACCCCGACCGATCCAATTCAAGAAGACCATGACCGACATAAGCTCCCAACCGATATCCTCCTCACCAAATTTTGATCCTAACTTTAAACCATCATCCTCAACCTCTCAGCCTACTATTGACCCAATGCCCAATATGTCAAAGTCTCAAATGGCAGAGGTGATGAATGAACTCTTCACTGATTTTGAAAAACTAAACGATGTTCATAAAGTTATGGCTATTGATCTTAAAAGAATCACAACTGAGAATGACTCTTTGAAAGCTGAAATAAAAGTTTTGAAAGAAAGTAAGCAAGAGTCTGATCGGTTAAGAAAAGAAAATCAAGAACTCACTGAAAGACTAAACATCTGTCTTTGTCAAATTGCTGATTTAGTTTCAAGAAACAATTATCTCTCCAAGACAATTGATTCTTATTCTAAATCCAGAGTTACTGTTGAGACTATCCTACAAGACCAAATGTCTTTTAGAGACCTAACTGGTATAGGATTTAACTACAGCAGTAATGACAGCAAAGATAAGCCTGTTATTGAGTCTGTCACTGAGAACTTGATGGATAAGTTTGATGATACTCAATCCGACCTGCTAAAGAAAACTACTCGTACTTTTGGTGCTGTTCCACTCACCTATCCTAACGTGAAGGAACAGACCAAGGTTAAGAAGGGTGACAAGAACAAAACCCAATGGGCTAAGGTAGTTGATCCTAAGCTGGAACCCTATGTTCCACTTGGTGATGGTGAGCAAAGTTGGAATTAAAATTGTTGGTCAAGTTACTGGTTTGGAAACCTCAACCGGTAAAGCAACTGCAGCCAGTCAAGGAGCAACTGGTCAGACATCTGTCACCGATAACACTGCTCCAATCGGTAAGAGTTCTTCGATCGGTAAAGGGATTTCCAAATCCATGCAACATGCCAACAAAGGAAAAACCAACACCTTTGTGCCCAAAGTTTTTGTTCCTGCTTAAACTTCTGACCTTTCTGAAGCAATAGGCAAATTGAATATCAACTCATCCACGTCTTCACAACCTTCTTCAAATAAATGTGCAAATTGTGCATTTATCGGTCACAAGGCTTATGAATGCCTCTTGAAGCACCTATCTGGACCCACTGAGTCTCAAAGCTCAAGTGGTGGCCAGGTATGGCTGTCAAAGAGGAACTAACTCTTTGGACCCAAAAGAATAAGGGGGACCATAAGCTTATTGTCTTATTTCAGGAATGCTTTATGGCCTCAACCGATGAAAGTACGGAAGTTTGGATTTTGGACAGTGGATGCTCACGGCATATGACTGGCCATGCTGATCTCCTTACCGATCTTAAAAAAGCATCAGGTCCTCCAGTTGTCTTTGGTGACAACGCAAAGGGTAAAATAGTCAGTCGTGGATCCATCAAAAGAGGTACAGTTACTGTACAGAAGGTATCTTTGGTGGACGTTCTGAAACATAACCTTCTCTCCATATCACAATTTTGTGATAAAGGTATGTATTGTATTTTCAATTCTTCCAACTGTTATGTGAAAGACATTGCTACAGGAGAAACCCTTCTCACTGAACAAAGAAAAGGTAACATATATGCTATAGATTTAAATACTGTTTCTAGTTTTACTAATGTTTGTTTTGTAGCAAAGAACATCAGTGAGAATTCATGGCTATGGCACAAGAGACTCAGTCACTTGAACTTCAAGTACCTATCCATGCTGGCAAATGCAAATTTTGTCACCGGCTTACCTCAAGTGTCTGCTAATCATGGAAGGAAATGCAGAGCCTGCCAGCTAGGAAAGAAGCATAAAGAATCATTCCATAGCAAGCTCTGCATGTCCACATCTAAGTGCCTTCAGCTGTTACATATGGATCTGTTTGGCCCCACAACAACTGTCAGTTTAGGGGGAAGCAGATATGCCTTAGTTATTGTAGACGATTATTCAAGATATACATGGGTGGAAACCTTTGCCTCCAAAGATGACACTTATGGAGTTGCCACCAAGCTGTTTCGTCTACTTCAAACTCAAAAGGAGAGTGACATCATCAGTATGAGATCAGATAATGGAACGGAGTTCAAGAACAATGGCATTGCTCAGTACTATGATGATCATGGAATCGGCCACAACTTCTCAGTCGTTGGAACACCACAACAAAATGGTGTTGTTGAGAGAAAGAACAGAACCTTGATCGAAGCTGGGAAAATGATGATATCTGAAGCAAGGCTTCCCAAGTACTTTTGGGCTGAAGCTATCCATACAAAATGCTTCACTCAGAATCGGTCACTGGCCAACAAGTTTCACAACAAGACCCCTTACGAGATTTGGCGTGGCAGAATTCCCAACCTCGGTTTCTTCAAGAGATTCGGCTGCAAGTGTTATGTTCTTTACAACGGTAAAGAGCATCGAGGTAAATATGATGAGAAAGCCGATGAAGGTATCTTTGTTGGTTATGCCAAGCAAAGGAAGACATTTAGAGTTTTTAATAAACGTCTGTTGAAAATTGTTGAATCTGTTCATGTTACATTTGATGAATTTGATTTTCTAGAGTCTGACAAGACTCCAAATAGTACTAATAATTTTGGTGTTTTTGAGACAGGTGAATCCAACAACTCTAACTCCAATCAAACCACCAGTAATAATGCAAATCAACCTCCAGCTCAGTATTCAGTTTCAAGTGGTGTAACCAATAGAGCCCTAGTTGATGACTCATTCTTCCCTTAACCGATCAGAGAAACAAATATTCAAAATCCCTCAACTGATTCTCTACCAGCTAGCCCCTCTACAAACGTTCCTTTTACACCACCTGAACCAGTTTCAAACATTCATATACCATTTCCTTCACCACAAAATGATCATCAGTCAGCCTCACCTCTCCCTAATAAATCTCCCCAACCGGTCACACCTCCCTCAAATGGTTCTGCTCCTCCCTTAGAAACTCTAAGAAAAGAATTGGTCAGGCAGGATATCCCAAGGGAAGTGAGACCAGTTAGAGATCACCCAATAGAAAATGTTATTGGTGATGTCTTTGGTCCAAAAATGACTAGAGGCCAGTTAAGGAGCATGGAAGAACAACATGATTTATTCTCCTCTGTTATAGTCTCAAATATAGAACCAAGGAAGACTGAAAAAGCACTAAATAATCCCAGCTGGGTAGAAGCTATGCAAGAAGAGCTCAACCAGTTTGATAGATGCAAAGTATCGGAACTAGTGCCTCGTCCTAGTGATCAGACAGTGATTGAAATGAAATGGGTTTTTAGAAATAAATTGGATGAGTCTGAAAAGATAACAAGGAATAAATCAAGACTCATGGAAAAAGGGTACAGACAAGAAGAAGGAATAGATTATGATGAGACTTTTGCCCCCGTAGCTAGACTAGAAGCCATTAGGTTGTTTCTTGCCTATGCAGCCTACAAGGAATTTAAGTTATATCAAATGGACGTGAAAAGTGCCTTTCTTAATGGAGAACTTCAAGAGCTTGTTTATGTAGATCAACCTCTAGGATTTGAAGACTCCAAGAAGCCTAATCATGTCTACAAGTTAAACAAAGCTTTGTATGGCCTCAAGCAAGCCCCAAGAGCATGGTATGAAATTCTCTCCAAATTCCTACTTAGTGAGAAATTCAAAAGAGGTAAAATCGATACCACCTTATTTATTGCTAAGCATAATGGTCATTCATTATTAGTTCAAATATATGTTGATGATATTATATTTGGATCTACTAACGAAAAATTATGCAAGAAATTTGAGGAACTTATGCAAAGCAAGTTCGAGATGAGCATGATGGGAGAGCTAACCTTCTTCCTTGGACTTCAAGTCAAACAAATTCAAGAAGGAATCTTCATCAATCAAGCCAAATACACCAAGGATCTTATCAAGAAATTTGGTCTTGATTCTGCTCATCCTCAAAGCACTCCTATGACCACTAATGTACATCTTGATAAAGATGAGTCCGGTAAGAAAGTAGATATGACACTCTACTGAGGTATGATAGGATCTCTACTTTACTTAACTGCTAGTAGGCCAGATATCATGTTTGCCGTATGTGTATGTGCTAGGTTTCAAGCCGACCTTAGAGAATCTCACCTTCAAGTTGTTAAGAGAATAATTAGATATCTTGTGGGAACTGTTAATTTAGGTTTATGGTACCCTAAAGATTCATCCTTTACACTAATTGGATATTCAAATGTTGATTTTGCAGCTTGTAGGGTCACAAGGAAAAGTACTAGTGGAACTTGTCAATTTCTAGGTAACCGACTGGTTTCATGGTCGTTCAAGAAGCAAGCTTCAATTTCCACTTCTACACCCGAGGCTGAGTACATAGCTGCTGGAAGTTGCTGCTCACAAATCCTATGGATGAAGCAACAACTGGCGGACTATGAAATTCCCCAAGAAGTGTGTCCCATCTACTGTGACAATACCTCAGCCATCTCAGTCTCCAATAATCTTGTGATGCATTCCAAGATAAAGCACATAGACATCAAATATCACTTCCTCAAGGATCATGTTAAAAAGGGTAATATTGTTCTCTTGAAAGTTCATAATGATTATCAGTTAGCTGATATTTTGAAAAAACCCTTAGACATTAAAAGGTTTGAATTCCTTAGAGGAGAACTAGGCATGATTGATATTCGTTGATAAATTGTGCTAACTTTTCTACTTGTGTAAGCTATCAACCGATTAAAAGGTGATATCCCAATCTTGCCTTCTCTCTACTATTGCTGATTCAAGCTAACTGATGGTCCCTTAACTGATGGCTCAAGCTCTCAATCGGTCATTGCACATGATCGATCATATCTCAACCGGCTACATCTTTAACCGGACAAGCCTTCAATGGTTTCGCCTAACCGGTCATCTAACGCTCAACCGACGATGAACCGCGGCCGCTCCTATTTGGCCAATCCATTTTAACCAACTCGTTCTATGACCATGCTGCCCTACCTGTCTTGTCAGCCGCTTATTTGACACTCTACAGTGTCCTATCACCAACTTTTTCTTCTGGGTTGATCAAAATTTTAATTTTGACCAAAAAGGTAGTCTCTGTATCACTCCGATTTATCAAAAGGTTATCTTTCTGTTCATTATTGTGTTTTAGTTTAACTGCTACACACACGTACCTATTTTTATGCGTCTATATTTAAAATCATGTTTAAAATATTTAAATATCTGTGCAAACCAGTAGAAACGTTTAAATTTTGTTTCGCCCAACAAAACCTCTTCGCCTTCACCTTCTTTTTCTCTCTCCCTATAAAAGAAAATCAAAAGCTTCATTTGAAACTTTCGCTCCTTTGAAATCTCTCATTCTCTCTGCAATCAACCTGCATTAAAATCTTCAAATTCATCCGTGTTCTTCAAATCTTCATCTGTTCTTCATTCTTCTTCATCAACTTTCAAACTTTTCTGGTAAATCTCGAAGAACACTCAAAAGTTTTCTAGGTTTGAATATTTTGTTTTGTTTAAATAATTTTTAAATGTTCTAACTTGAAATGTTGTGTTTTATCCTTGATGTTTGATTTATACAGATGGCTCCCAAATCTTCTACCCCAAAGAAAGACATCTACGGAGGTTACATTCTACCCAGCTTCTTCGAATCTGAAGAAGGAAAGCTGCTTCAAGCCATTCTGGTGGGTGCTGGTGTTCTTTCATTTCTGATGCCTGATGGGAATGAAGATATTTTGTATGAGTTGGTAAATGAGATGTTTGACAAAGGCAGTCTGAATGATGATGTCAATAATGGAGAAATGGCCTCTATTATCTCAACCGTTGCTGGAATACCCATCGTCTTTAACCCAGCCTCCATAGCCCAAGCTTTTCCCAACCGGCCCCTCATCCGTTCTTGTTAAGGACATGGAACTTGCTTGGTCCACGATCAGAGGCACTGGACCATTCGTTACCGGTGAGGGTAACAAAAAGTCAGATCTGGATGCTGTTAACTACGCCCTAACCGAAGTTGTGGACCGGTGCATCATATGCCGGTCAGGCTCTCATCACTACATCACCATGGTTCAGTGGGAAGCTATGGCTGCTATTTTGGTCCAAAAGGATTTCAACTAGTGTTCATTTATCTACATAATAATTCTTGTAGCCTTCAAGAAATTTCAAAAGGAGAAGCCATTGGCTAGAGCAAACAAGGCCAGGCCTTGTCATTATTTGCTAATAAGTAGAATGTTGAGGAGGATACCCGTTGTTCTTGCTAAATCAACCGATCAACTAGGGGTGTAAATGGTTCGGTTTAGCTCGGTTTGGACAAATTTAGGAGCCAAACCGCTAGTATCGGTTTGGAAAAATTCCAAACCGAGCTGAGCTAAAAAAAAAATCGAACCGAGCTGAGCTAAATCGGTTTAGCTCGGTTTAGCTCGGTTTGAACCGCAGTTTGAATCAACCAAACAAATTTACAACAAAAAAAGAATAAGAACAAACACAACTTGATCACTTCTTAAAAAAACCAAGTGTTGTGACCCAATTCCAGTCCTTAATACAAACAGTCATTAATACAAACACAACTTGAGAATGAGCACTGAGCAAACACAACATGTAACAAACAGGCATTAATACAAACCAAGTGTCGTGCAAACTGCAAAGTGCAAACTGCAATGTGCAAACAGGCCTTAATAAACAAACCAAGTTATAAGAAATACAAATCCGTAAAAGTACAAATTTATACTTTCAAAAAAATAAGCTATAATTTTTTCCCTCTAAATTCTTTCATGTTCAGGATATGATAGTTTTCTATCTCATTGTAAACGAGCAACTTTGATTTTTTATTTTTTTGACATTCACAGATAACAGGCTTTCAAATCTATAATGTCTCTTATCAACAGGAATTCAAAAACATCCATATAAATTCATGCTAATACAAATCAAACCACGGAAACAGACACTGAGATTACAAACAGTGAGACAGCCCAAGCAAATAATAGCAAGTATGACTAGTTAGTGACTCAAAAGCAAGGAGAAAACAGTTCAGAATTTCAGTCTAAGAAACAACAAACAAACATAGGTTATTCAATAAAAAAAATTAAAGACGAAAATTAAAGACGAAAATTAGGAAATTTGATAAAATTGAAGGGATATTAAGAACACATACACTGAGGTTATCCATGGATGCCTTCGTTTTCGACTATAGAAGAGAGAGAAGGGGCAGTGAGAGTGAGCGACGTCGTTGAGGCGATGTTGAGGCAGATGTGAATTCGCCTGCGACTATAGAAGAGAGAGACGGGGGCAGTGAGAGTGAGCGACGTAGAGGCGGCAGTGAGATCTACGTGCTGCGACGTTGAGGCGGCGCCGGCGAGGGTGGATGAGGGGCAGTGAGTACCGAACCGAAGAGTCGAGAGAGAAGGGGAAGAGAGAGAGAAGGAAAAGGGATAGTAATTTTGTTCTGTGTAATGACTAATGAGATTGAGATTTAAGAGGCAGTTCAAATGTTAGGCATTTTAGGGTTTTGAAATAATTAAAGGTGGGGATTAATTTGATTTGGAATGAATGGTTAGGATTATGGTTTTTGGTGGTTTGGTTTGACTTCATAGCTCGGTTTCGTAGCTCGGTCTCGTAGCTCGGTCTCGTAGCTCGGTTTCGTAGCTCGGTTTCATAGCTCGGTCTCGTAGCTCGGTTTGAAAGCTAAACGGTTTAGCTCGGCTCGGTTCGGCTCGGCTCGGCACCCTCAAACCGCAAGCTAAACCGAACCGCTCGGTTTGGCATTTTTTCAAACCGAGCTAAACCACTCAAATAAAAAAACCGAGCTAAACCCCACGGTTTAGCTCGGCTCGGTCTCAAACCGCGATTTGAGCTAAACCGCTTACACCCCTACGATCAACCAAGCTACCCCCAATCCTTCTGCAAAGCCTTTGACAAATCTGATCAAGCTAGGATTGCTAAGGAAGCTAAGCCTTCAACCGGTGCTGCTACTATCGGTGAGCCCTCATCAACCGGCGCTCAATCGGTTGTTGAGAAGAAGAAAAGAGTTTATAAGCCAAAGGTGAAGAAATCAACCGATGCTTCTAAACCTTCTCTACCGGCTACTAATTTGCCTTTACCGGTCAAGAGAAAGCAAACCGATGAGCCATCAGCCAAATCTAAACCTGTCACTATCCCTCAATCGATTGCCTCAACTGATGCTCAACTATCAGCCTCTATTTCTCCTCCTGCCCGACCAAAGAAGACAGCCAGAAAATCTGCCCCTCCACCTGTCCAAAAATCCAAACCGATTCAAAAATCTTCCTCTCAAATAGCAAAGGAGAATGCTGAGAGAAAGAAAAGGATTGAAACCGATCTAACCACTTTCATCCCCTTCATCCCTAAACGATTATTCAGTCATGATTTCCTAACCGATGCAGTTCCCATAACCGGTCATGCATCCAATCAATCGGTCACCCATTGCCAACCGATCAAGAACCCAACCTTCCACATTTTTTACTGCAATCCTTGGGTCGTTTCTCATAAGCTTTCCCCATCTAACTGGGTTTATCCCATTGACCATCTACCACCATTCATCAGGAGATTGCTTCAATTCCACGAGATCAATAAAGATGCTGTCCCAACAGGTGAAGCAAATGATTATGTAGATTATGAAAATATTCATGAAGAAAAAGGCATCTACTTCAGCAAGCCTTGTCTATTAAGAAATTATGATATTTCCTTGTCAAAGCATGATCTTGTTCGGTGCTACAACCGATATTTTGATCAGCTTCCAAACTTATGGAATACAATTTACTTGGCTCAAGATAGGCTGCGACAAGACATGATGGTACATGCTGTGTGGGCTGATTTTGCATTGTTATATGAAGCCCAAGACACACTAATGGAGTCTGACCCCTACCAGTTAGGGAGACCTGAGCAAGCTGGTGATTAGCTTCCAACCTTTGAAACTCATCCGGTTGACTTGGGTGCCAGGGAATATCAGTTGATTAGAAATGTCTTGGATGTGTTGCAGAATATGGTGGAGATTGATAAAGAAATACAAGGTATGGGAGATATTGCCTTAGTTGATTTTTTCTCATCGGTCCAATCAAATAAAACCAAGTGGACAACCACTACCGATGAAGAAATTGAGGAATTGTTTGAAGATGATAGTGAAACCGATGATGGAAAAGATGGAGATGATAAGAGTGTTTGGTCAAGCTCAAGTTCCATTACCAGTTCTGATGATGAACGATCTGAAAGAATGGAATTTGTCACTCCTCAAAAGATGGCAATGGTTAGAAGTTTGGGAGGAGGCATAACCGAAACTTCACTGGTTACGACCTTAGGAGGAGGAGCCGCTGCTGTAATCGATCCCTCAACGGTTACTCAACTGATTGAGATGCCTCTAACCGATATGTCTACTGAACCAGTTAAGGAAGAGAAACCGATTGAAGATAAAGCTGAGGAAATTGAACTGCAAAAGGCTATGGCAGCTAGCCTGTTTGATGCTGAATTGGACCATCAACGGTTGAGAGATGAGGAGATGGCCACTCAGCAAGCCATTCAAGCTTCTGTGTTGGATAGACAAGCCAGTGCAATTCATTCTTCCATTTTGAAAGGGAAACCACTGGTTGAGGAGGAGCCTTTGATTATGCTTAAGGCTGATTTACCTTCATCTGACTTTCTTGAAGATGAAGAAGAGATAGAATTCAAAGCAGCTGATTCCTTTGACTACAACCCTTTTGATGTTGCTCATCCACCGGCTAGCTTTGATTTTACACGTGATCAGAAAGACCCCATGTCTACGCTCAACTACTATACAACAAAAGCTTCCATCCCCCGATTATCAAATGGGATGCTTTTCTTTGAGCCTCATGAGAAGATTGTTAGCCATTCATGCCTTCAGCCAATCCCAATGCCTCCACCATTACCCAAACCTGATGCCGCCTGTGAGACTAGTCTTGATATTGCACCATTTATCCTTCGATTAAGAAGAAGATCTGCACCGGCCAGAGATGCAAAGTTTATACCTGGCAAAACCGACCAGCAGTTGATCTCTGATTTTTCAGCAAACCGGAAGCCGATCTACAATCCTCTGCGTAGATATCAGCCAAGGGCTCTCCACATTGGCGGTCAGCTTGTCCAACGGTTACCTCGACCGGTTGAATGCTCTCTCTCAATCGGCAACTTATTCATCAAATACTTATCCCTGAATAACTGGATGACCAAAGTTTTGGAACTGAAAATCTTTAACTGGTCATTCGAGGTGACCAAGTTGGTAGGATTTATGCCTCAAGCTCACAGGCTATCGGTTAGACAAGAAGATGGAAAGGTCAAGCCACAAAGCAATATTAGGCATGCCTTCTTACTACTGGACCTTCTGAGGATGCTTCACTTGATAAGGTGAAGGCAGAGAGCCATACCTTTAGCTCCTACTGCTGCCAGTATGGTTATGGATGCTTTCGATGAAGTCTCTACTATTGAATGTGCCTTGGAGTTGAGTAGAGAAAACAATGGGTTTGTGACCCCAGTTTTGGCTGTTTCTGCTAATGAGAAAATGTATGAAGATATTGTGATCTCTCCCATCGGCCAAGATACCTCTTCCAATCACCCTTCTATTACCGGTCAAGCCATTCCTTTAGCCGATCAAGCCTCAACCGATCAAGTTGCTGCTCCAACCGTTCTAGTCCTGACCGATGTTGCTATTCCTCCGACCGACTCACCTATGACCGATGCCTAAAAGTCTCCCTTCCAACCGACCTCTAAATCGACTGTTTCTGCCTCTTCCACTAATAATGAAGATGACCCTCAATGGCCAGTTGTTATGCATGATCTTATTGAGTTCCATGAAGCACTACTTGAGGGAGTGACTGGAACAAATGCTGAATTAATTGCTAACCTTGCTAAGTCCAATCAGGAGGAGGAAGAGCAAAGGTTAAATAGGATTGAAATTGGGTTTGCTAAGTCCATTAGCAATGTTATGGCTCAACTGGATGATAAAGATGCCATTATAACCGATCTGATCACACAGCTCAATGACTCAACTCATTCAAACCAAAAGTTATATGATCATTTCGTAGCCATTCAGTCCGACTTGAATGAAGCAACCGATGAACTCAAGAAAGCAAATCTCAAGATCCGTGAATTAACTGGCCAACTGAAAGATGCAAATGCTGAGCTGATCAAAGTCAAGGCTCAAAATGAGATTTATCAGAAATTATTTGCAAGCGGTCAGTTAACCAAATCTGAGAAAGAGGCAAAAAGAAAGAGAAGAAAAGAAGAGAAGAAAGAGAAGAAAGCCAAGGAAGCAAAGTGATCAAAGTCTGAACCGGTCATCTCATCGGCTACACCAACGGTTTCAAAGGACAAGGACTCTACCGACGATCCTGCTCAAGAATAGAATGTAACCGATGATGTACTTGTCTTTCACTTTGTTCCAACCGGCTGCAGCTTATATTCCAATGAGAATTTCTTAACCCTCAACTTGTTCATTTTAAATGTTTTGCTTTCTTAAATTTTCTTTTATATTTCTGAATGACTTCACTGCTACTAACTATTTAAATTTGCAGGTTGCATCATTCATCCATTTTATTTTATTTTATAAACTTTCATCTTGTAAACTTTCTTAGGTTACATCAAGTTATCACTTGACTTAGGGAATGACATAATTAAAAGATAAACTCTTAGTCATTCTATTACTAAGTTAAGATATATGTTAACCTAGGACGATTGGACTTAAGCAATTAGGAGGAGATAGTTAGTCAAATATATATATATATAGCTTTAGAATTGCTTAATTCCAATCATAATAAGCATTATTGAGGACCCCTAATTTTAACTAGACCAATTAGAATTTTCTATGTATGATAGGTTCCCTTTAGTGCTAGTGCCAGTTGACAGTTAACCGATCAGACCTCCTTAGTTGCTGCTGAACGGTCAAGCTTCTTCAACAAGCTTTTTCAAGCATTTAATGTTCTCACCTACTCAGCACAAAACTTTGCTGAAGATGGTAGAACAGTTGGCTATGAAGACATTCCTACAACTTGTCAGTAACTCAAAGAGGAATGTCAAAGTTATCAGTACTCACAATAACCTCCTCTATCAAGTGGAAAATGTCTTCATCAAATCTCAGGCATTTAATGTAGAAGATATTCTCATTAAATGTCTGTCAGTCCAAGTCATCCTTTTAACCCCTTCAGAGAAAATAGCTCTATTTTGAAGACCACTATAAATACCTTCTCTATAGCATTGAAGAGGGTTGGTGCATTAAAGATATTTGAGAGTGAGTTTCCAAGAACTACATTGTTCAAGCATTCAAGTCCCACATATTCACTAGACTATCTCTGTTAGGACATACACTGAGCACCATCAATCAATTCTTGTAATGTTCCCAAACAAGACTATGATTGGAATACATTGATTGAATCACACACACACCCTAGAGAAATCAGTTCAACCTTGTGAACATATCTCTAGAAAATACCTGGTCATTCTTGTAGCACGATCCATTAGTGATCACTTTACTTTTGGCAGCCCTCAATCACAAGGCTTGCAACTTGTAATAGTTAGGTATCATTAATAGTGCACTTTCACAAATCCAAGTTTTGACCAAACTTGATAGAGGACATAGAAGTTATTTAACAATGTGAACCTCTTCAAACAATTGTGTCATTTTCTTTGTTTGTTTGCTCATTACCTTTGTTATTGTAATCGGTTGATATTCTCTCAACCGGTCACAACCTATTAACTCCTATTTACTGGTTGTTTGTTTCTCTATTGGAAAATACAATTGCATGATATTTTAACTTACTATCTTTGAAAATATCTTTGCCTAACCGATCTTGTGTGAGTCAAACCAGTAATATTTTATCCGCTGTGCAACTGGTTTCAATCGGTTAGCTAAGTGATAAGTTACTTGGACAATTTCCAAAGGTTTTGAAAAGAAGTTTCAAGAAATTATAAAAACAGGCTATTCACCCCCCCTCTAGCCTGTTTTCCTACCAATTAGGCCTAAAAATGGTAAATTTGGTTGTACAATGACTCATTGATCGGCTTGGGTTCTGCCTCAATTTCAAAGCAGTAGGCCGGGATTTCTTTCCTTCCCTCTTTGAATGGCTTTACCGACTTCCCTTCGGGGATCTCCACAAGTGAGCCAGAGTGGCTAGATCGTCCGCGAACTGGTTCTGGTCTCTTGGCAAGTAGTGAAAAGTGACCTATTTGAATTGTGCAATGAGATCTTCCATACATGCGTGATATTTTTGCAAACTGGGGTCTATTGTTTTCCATTTGTTGGAGACCTGGTTAATGATCAAGGCTGATTCCCCGTAGACTTCCAATTCTTGGATGTTCCTTTTGAGGGTAGCCTCTAAACCGGTAGCGCATGCTTAATATTCGACCGCGTTGTTGGTAACCTCAAAATTCAGCTTTATGGCGATTGGGGTGTTCTCGTCTTTTGGGTCTACCATGAGCATTCCAATGCTATTACCTCTCTTGTTGGCTGCTCCGTTGAAGAAAATCTGCCATCAATTCTCGCCTTCAAGCGTGAAAATTCCTTCATTTGGAAATTGTGGCTCGGGACCTTTGGCTTATTTACTTGGAAGTTGGCCAACTGTTCAGCCATTACGCGCCCTTTAACTGACTTCCTGGTCACGTATTTGATGTCGAACTCTGCTAGGAAGAAAGACTATTTGACTAGTCTCATTGATAGTGAGGGTTTGTTGAAGAGATATTTGACAGATCCATCTTGGAGATTAGATGCACTGTGTGCGATTGCATGTAGTGTCCCAATTTTCCAACCACCCATACTAGAGCAACGCAGGTCTTCTCTAAAGTTGAATCGTTGAACTTGATACCTTGGAATTTTCGACTCACGAAGTAAATGGCATTCTCGATTTTTGATTCTTTCTTTTCTTGGCCCAACATGGCTCCAACTGCAGTGTTGGTTACAGTTAGGTACAGCAAAAGTGGCTTTTCTTTGTGGGGAGGATAGAGGATTGGAGGATTCACAAGATACGCCTTTATTTTCTCGAAAGCATCTTGGCATTCTGGATTCCACTCGATGTCTGCGTTCTTTTTCATTAGCCGGAAAATTGGCTCGCACATGGAAGTCAATTGATTCACGAAGCGGCTGATGTATTGCAAGCACCCCATAAAGCTTTTTACCTCTGTTTGGGTTGTGGTAGTCTCATCTCAGCTATGGCTTTGATCTTCTCGGGATCGACCTCGATGCCTCGTTCTGTGACCATGTATCCCAAGACTTTACCCCGGGTTACTCCAAACGTGCATTTAGCGGGGTTCAACCTCATTGAATGCTTTCGAAGACGATCGAAAATTTTCTCAAGTCGGTGAGATGTTGTCCGTCTGACCCTTTTGAGTGAATGATCATGTCTTCGACGTACACTTCGATTTCCTTGTGGATCATATCGTGAAAAAGTGTTGTTGCTGCCCGTTGGTAGGTAGCCTCAGCATTCTTTAATCCGAAAGGTATTACCGTGTAATAGTCAGTTCCCTATGGGGTGGTAAAGGCGGTTTTATCTTGATCTTCTTCGGCCATCTTGATCTGATTGTAGACGGAAAAATCATCCACAAAAGACTTAACTTCGAATTTGTCGTGGTATCGACCAACATAACTATGTTTGGCAGCGAAAAATTGTCCTTTGGTCTTGCTTTGTTGAGATCCCAGAAATCTACGCAACAGCGCACCTTCCCGTTAGCCTTGGTGACTGTGACTATGTTGGAGAGCCAAGTTGGGTATTCGATCACCCTTATGAAGCCGACGCGAAACATCTTTTCGATTTCTTCCTTGACTTGCAAAGACCATTTGGGCTTGATCCTGCGCAACTTCTGTTTGATGGGCTTGGCCTCGGGATTCAAGGGAATCCGGTGTTCTACTATGGCGGGGTCCAAATCGGGCATGTCTTGGTAGGACCAGGCGAACATGTCTATGAATTCTTTGAGCAGCGCAGTCAATGCTTCTCGCTCGGTATTGATGAAGAACTCTCTGATTTGTGTCTCTTTAGGCTTTTCAGCAGTCCCCAAATTCACTTTGGTTAAAACTTCATCGGCAGCTTGGGCCCCATTTTCCTCTCGTTTAACAACATGCTTAAAGATTTCGTTAATGTATTGTTCATTTAGTGTGTCTGCATCTTTATCAAGTGAATCATTATTAACAGTTCTTAGTTTGTTAGTTAATTTATCATTTGTTAAATGGCAATGAGGGGATACTCAGAAAGGTCGAATTTTTCATTCAAAGCGTAGGGGAACACAATATCTGGTACAAACTCATAATCTTCAGGCGTAAGGCCGTCAGTTGACTCGAGAGACACAAACTTAAATACAACAGACTCTGGATGTTTTCGAATTTTGACTCTAAGAAATGAGGGGTTTAGTCCAAGCTTCTCAACCATTTCTTCTTTACTGGTTGTGGGTCCGGAAAAGGTAACCCAGTTCTTCATCGGCATTTTTGATGGGTTTGAGAGGGAGCGAGGGTCAAAAGGCTTTACACTGTTGTCCCAAATCATGTCTGTCATTGAGTTATCAGAAACAAAATCGATTAGATTCGGCATTTCGGTCTCTTCACTGAAAAGCTACTGAAGCAAAGGCTCGTTCCAGATGTCTTCTCTGAAGTCTTGTTTACTTACTTTGGGAATTGTTAGCTCAAACATTGATTCTTCCCGCTCGTTTGCGGCAGGGGCGATGACAGAGAGTTTCTCAAACTCCTCCACCAAAACAGGGGTTCCCTTGAACCAAAATTCATTATGAATAGTGGTGGTGGTGGGTCCCGGCAGGGTTGGTGCGTCGAGGAATGCTCTCCTAACGGGGATTGTCTCGAGGCCTCTGAACTTCCCAAGGCTTTGTTTGAGCTTCTCCCATTTGTCCATTGTTGCAGACCAACCTTGTCTCGTATCGATGATCTCTACTTTCTTCTCTATTTCCTCGTTCAAGTCATGGGTTATCTTTGTAAAGTATCAGGCCATGTCGAAACAGTAGGGACGGAGATTGGAGGTTGTGTACGGGCCTCTTTTGTCAACAGCCAGGTGTTTCCCGCACGTGGTCTTTCTATCTTCTTCAACGTCTTTTGGAGTAGGAACATACCCTAGACCACGGCGGGTGGTTTGTTCTTTAACTTCAATGATCTTATGGGTGCCTTGATGGCGTCTGGCCAAACCTAGCTCCGGAACATAATTCATGAGTTTCATCATTTTCATTGGGGGAGGAATTCGGTCCCAAGACAGAGGGAGGTCTATGCATCATACTTGCGCCTTTGGGCCTTCGACTGTGAATCCTGTTAACATCATGCCCTCATCATCATGCCCTCATCATCATGCTTAATTTCTAGGACCAGGATGCCATTTGTATTTGTCCCTTCTATGGTCACACTGTCCTCGTATATCGTGATGAGGTCGCTTTCTTGAATGAATTTCACACATTGGTGCAAAGTCGATGTCACTCCGTTTATTTGGTGCAACCAAGACCGGCCCAAGATGGCGGTAAAGGTGATTGGAATTTCAATAACATGTAAGTCTGTTGGCATCATCTGCTTTCCGAACCAAATATTCAAAGTGGCTACCCCCAAAACCGCGTGAGACATTGAGTCGTAGACTTTGATTGTCTGAGCTGAAGGCTTCAAATCTGTTGGCTTGATCCCTAACAGATCCATCATTTTAGCAGGGAGGACATTCATGGCCAATCCTCCATCTACAAAGACCCGAGGAAGGCGACGCTCATCGAGCTGAATAGTAATGTAGAGAGGCTCGTTATGGTTAGCCCCAAATTTTGGCAAATCAAGCTCGGTGAAGGTGATGATGTTACCATAATGAACATTGCCGATCATTTGTACCGCCTCGTCCGGGGTTACATTGATAGGAACCATGGTCCGGGCTAGTCTTTCTTCCAACTTTAACTTATGAGGGTACGAGGAAGTGAGCAGGGACCAAAAGGATATGTTGGCTTGAGTGTGCTTTAGTTGGGTTAAGATTGGGTCTTCTCCCTTTGGATCAAGCACTTCAGTTTCTTTGGCGTAGGGGCCCTTCTCGGTTCGAGGCTCTGGCATTGTCGGCCTTTTGTCCATCCTTGGAGGATTTGTTGGAATTTGGTCAGAACGGGTCAGCACATTCACTTCTGGCTTCGCTCTTCCTTTGCTTGCTTCTCCCAATTCTGTCAAGGATGGGCTCCGATTAGCATACGTGCATACATCACTCCTTAGCTCATTCCCCGTTATCGCTTTTGTTGGGGGTTTGGCGGCTGTCCTAATGTCTTCCCAAGATAAAGGCTGAGGCATCAAAATGTTTAGATCGTTGGTTTCTTTGCGGAGTTCGTTCCAACTTATCATGGAGCAAAAGTGGTCGCAATTTTGAGTTGACCCTTTCCAGAGGATAACATCGTTCTCTTCGTCCATCTTGCCCTGGTTACTTGCTGAAAGCACAGAGGACTCATCCATACAGGAGGTTTTGATGAATGCCACCATATTCACCCTATCGTTTATGGGGAATGGATTTCCGACTGTGTTGAGACAATGGGGGCATTCCAACTTTCCCTCTTCGATTAACCCTTAGACCACTTGCTTTAGCACGATCCAATGATCGGTTGTGTGGCTGGGATAGTTGTGGAAGGCACACCGCTTGCTCATGTCCGGGTTAGGATGGGGATTCCTTAATTGATAATTTTCGAGGGGCTTGAGCATGTTCCTCTTCACCAATGCCTCGAACACTTGGCTTAGGGGCATTTTGAGGTTATCAAAGTGCTGAAAATGCTACTGTCGAGGAGGATTATTATTCCTTATAGGCGCTTGGTCGCGATTTCCTTGGACTCCATTCTGGATGTAATGAACTACTCCGGCAGCTTATTTGCCTTTACTTGGGACATGGGCTGGATTTGGCGGGGTAGCCCGGTAGCGGTAGGAAGAAGCAGGAGTGGCCACTGTTTTCTGTAGGCTCAAAGTCTTTTTGAACTTGATCCCGGCATTGACCATGGCGCGTAGGTCAGGATAGAAATGGTGGCTAATCAAGGCCCTCAGAGATGGTTTGAGGCAAGAGTGGAATATATCCATTTGCTATTCCTTGGAAAGGGGATCCATTATCTCGCTCAATTTCCAGTTCCATCTTTTGTAGAATTCCCACTGGCTCATCATCCTTTTGCTCGGTGGCTTGCAGGTCATGGCGATTTGTTTCCCACTCCAGGTTGGCACGGTATTTTTCCAGAAAAATATCACTGATTTGCTCCCAGGTGGAGCGGTTTTCTGCTTTTACGTTGCAGAACCACCTCAAAGTCGTAGACTTTAGGGAGTGCTGAAAGTAATCCGCCATTTGTTGAGGGGTGGCCCCTTTGGCTCTCATACCTAAGATGTAGGTATCGATGTGAGTCTTAGGGCATTCTGTCCCATCAAAATTCTCCATTTCCGACATTCTGAACTTCGGGGGGAGAGGAACCACCTTGCTTGGATCCGTGGGCACGAGCGAGTCTTTTCGAGAGTTGGTCATTTTCCCTTGCATCTCTTTTATCTGCTCAACCATCCAATCCATATGGGGGTCATTGGGCGGAGGTAGGTTGCTATTTTCTGGGATGGAAATCGAAGATGGAGGTGGATTAGCTGACGGGATAGCCATTCGGGAATCCTGGGGAGGTAGGTGAGTGTATACTGATCCATATCCTTGATTATCGAAACTGGAGCCGAGGATGTGATTATCCGGACCATGCTGGACTGTGTTTAGGAACCGAGGGAATGTTTTATTAGCCCCAAGAGGCAGTCTGGCGGGTGACAGATTCGAAACATCGGGGTATCCGCTCGGTATGTCCGTCCCTGACAGGCATTGGGACTTCAAGTTGTAGCTTCGGGGATCATACATAGGCAAAGGATTGAATCCCAGGGGATATTAAGAGGCATTGAGATCTGGTGGAACGGGCCCATAGGTGTGCTGGTGATATTGAGTTTGCGGAGTGGAGCCGGGAAACTGGTTGTAAGCTTGGAAAGTCAGAGCTACTTGACTGATTCTTGAATGAAGCTTTGAGCGGGAGCTTCTTTGCATTGCTTCGTTTTCGTAGCTTTGAGGAGGAGGGACTTGTTGATAATTTTGGGAAGCTGGGGGAGCTGGTACATCTTCGTCTTCTATGAGGACGAAGGTCCCATCTGGTTGGGGGATCGCAACTATTCCACGACGATGCATGGTATCTACTATCCAGGCTTGTTGCTCTTCTTAGCGCTTCTTAAGGGTTTAGAAAGCTTGCAGCACCTCCTCCATTGTTTGGAGATTTCCCAGAGGCGGAGTCCCATTCCCTTTACTATTATCAGTCGACCCTGCCATTGGGGAATAACGGACTGTTCGGACTGCTGAACCGGAAGGACTGTTGGACCTGGTGACCTTAATGCTGAAAAGATGACAATCGGGGACCCTCAACCACTCTCGGTTCACTGTAGTAGGCAAAAGGCAAGGTTTAGACTCGGGAGGGTTTTTTGGATGAATGGGGAAGCTCATGCGACATGCATTTCTGTAAGTACGCCAATCCAAATTCGCGACCTTTCCAAGATGCATTTTAAATAATAAAATTGCATTTAGGGGCGTTTTGGTAAATTCCCGGTCCATCCCGAGACTTCCGGAAACATTTCATATGTTTCTCGCGAAGGAAGTACTTTTTTGTACTTTGCTCGAGTTAAAGGACCTAGAGGGAATAAAACTGTTTTGGACTTTTCGGGTATTACCTAGGAAGCTTCCAGAATCAGTTTTGGCGCCAAAAACGGTTATTGTCACCTTGTGTCACGCGACAACTTGAAGCATGGAAAGTGGTAACGTTACGTCGTGCGACATATAGTGACCATAGACAGCAGCTATAAATAAGACCCTACCCCTCTCAGTTTTGGATCCCTTTTCGACCTTCCTAAAGTCACTCTGCCCAAATTACGCCAGAAACTCTCTCTCTCTCTCTCTCTCTCTCTCTCTCTCTCTCTCTCTCTCTCTCTCTCTCTCTCTCTCATACCAAAACCTCACAATTCCCCTCTAATTTCCATCACCTCTCATCTCTCTTCAACCCAATTCCATCTCTACTCCCCTATACACTTGAAGCCCCTTGATTCAGCTCTCAATCAGTGCTCAGATCTCCATCTCGAAGTTGAATTGAAGGCTCCTACACCTAACTTGGTGTAAGAGTTGAGGACTACAAGGGTAACACTCTCCCCCTCTCTCTCTCATCCATTTTGTTCTAATTACTCTCTCTCTCTCTCTCTCCACTTGATAATCAGGCCTCTTCTGCCTCAGATTATCAAGTGGCAACTGCAATCTCTCTGTTTAATAGCTTATACTTGAGTCCAATTGCTTGATATTGATGTGATCTATTTGGATTTGCAATTTGGGCATCAAGGGAGTGTGGATCTCCCATATCCACATCCCTTTGATTGATTCGTGTTTAATTCGTGTTGTTATTACTGTCTATGATATAATCGTTGTGTTATTGTTAGATTTGCATCTCAATCTGTGAGGTACCTGCAGATGGTAAACATATGTCACGCGACACATGTGGACATGAGGAGTCCTGTGTCACGCGACATGTTGTGACCATCTGCAGGGACCATATTTCAGTTATAGCTTGTTTTGTTCAGTTTTCTAGAATGTAGTTTTGTATTCATGTTGCTTAGTTCCTAGATCTGGCTTCTGTTCGTTTTATCTAGTGATTTGGTGATCTGTTTGATTTGTGAGCCTCTGCAAGGTGAACATATGTCACGCGACATATCGGGACAAAGGAGTCATATGTCACGCGACATATGTGACCCTTTGCAGAGGACCTTTTGTTCTTGTAATCTGTCTCTAGTTTATGTAAAGGGATGTGGCCTCCCAGACAATTGGTCTACAAGTTGTAATGATCTCTTTTATTCAATAAAATGCATGTTTATCTCACTTTGTTCCATTATCATTGTTTGCACGTCTTTTGAATTATTTGGATGTCTAGATTAGAAAGACTCGTCTACGAACGAGGCGTGTTGGGTGAACTCTCGGTTCTTCCCAACACGTAACCTGACCCCCGAACCCATTTTCTCTCTTAAAAAGGTTTTCAATGTTTCCTCTTAAAAAGGCGTGGCGACTCCTTTCCTTTCCTTTATATCTTATTTTTCGGGCGAGCGCACATTCAGTGGCGACTCCGCTGGGGACTATGCCTTTTGGAAAACCTGTTTTTCAAAACTAAGTGGGTCATGCTTTCGTTCGTTTAGACATCCAATGTGTTCATTCTATGTGCATCCTTGATAATCATGTGCGATACATGCATTTTAGGTGATCTTGCAATTTGTAGACCATTGTTTGTGGATTGTGTTTTATATTTTGTTGCCTTGCTGTTTGGTCTCATTCCTTGCCAACGAAAGGCAGGGGCTGGTCTCATTCCTTGCCAACGAAAGGCAGGGGCTAATCTCAATTTTGCAGGGGATTGATTCAGTGACTTGCTTAGTCGTGCGACAGCTCTGTCTTTTGCTATCCTGTGTCACGCGACAAGTTTAGTCACTGGACGGAGTTCGGTTACGGTTTGAGCGAGTCCCTTGAATCAATGAGGAGATCGCTCAGCTGACCGTTGTTCCCTTTCTTCTTAGAGAGTTGTGTGTGTGTTTTCCTTTTTCTTAATAAATAAAATAAATAATTGAAAAATTTTGTTTTTTTTTTGAAATAAAAGAATATAGACATCCGCACACTACATCACATAGTTCTAGAACCCTCGGGTGCGACGGACGGCATCGCGGACGGTGATAATATTCGCCTACGCTTGAGCGCCTAATGTCAAACCTATCCCCCTAGCGCGTTTAGGTGGCACCACACTATAACCTTACCCACGGTTGGTTTTTGACATAATGTTTTAACTACACAAAAATGGTTTGTTTTTTGAAATTTCCAAATAAGTTCTATTACCTCCCTCAAAACCCCGCACCCTGTGGGCATGTTGCCAATGCAGCATGGTTTCACGTGAGGACATGTCACTTCTGTGGCGTGTCCTAAACGAGAGGTCATGCCACATTGTCACCATGCACCGACGAGAGGTCATACCGGATTTTTTTCTTGGAAATTCACCAAGAATACCCGTTATGCTGCCCAAATTTCCCTAGAAATTGGGGCTACTCGTCCGTCTCATATCGTGTTAGGTTTTGGCTAGGTAACATTACTTATTATTAATTTCAAATACAAAACATTTAGTGTAATTTGAACGTTGCGTCCCTAGGTTTCCACAAGGTATAGTTAGCTTGAATAAAGGATTAGCCCTTCCCAACCGTTCTTAGGATTTAAACCACCGATTTATACTTGAAGATAAATAAATTGTTTGTGTGGGTCTGTTCTCTCCGTTTCTTCTCCCTCTCCCGTATTCACTCTTCCTTCCCTACCTCATAAACCCATATATATACCCCTGCAGCTACGGCGAGTTGGAGTCGATCATCCGTACCGGGAGTTCGTTTAGTTCGGGTTGTCAGAGAAGTTTTAGCAGTTTCAGAAGCTTTAGTCAGTACAGAATCCGAAATGGCAGGGAATGGAGATACATCGTTTTGCTACTCAATCCGCTGGAGGTTCAAGTCCGATGAATCGGCCAAGCTCGAATGATTTGTCTGAGCAGGGAGTTGAGGTCGAACTTGGAAGCCGCTTGACCCGAGAGCGTGAAGCCCGCCAATCGGCTCGCCCGTAACGCTAAGATCCGAGAAGAAAGAGGCCCATAACCGTTTTGTGGAGGCTATGAGAGCCCGAGGGATAGCGGTGCTCCGTAGAGAGGATGGTTCCTATGAGGAAGTTGCGAAGAGGGCAACAATGAGACCGGATCTATTTCCCTATCCACTGCTCCAACCAACTACAATGCTATGCCTCCTCCTACCCGGCCTATGTTCCTCGCCCGAACAAGTACCATCTTCGGTATTAATCCCGAGTGTCCAAGGAAAGTTTCCTTCCCCTTCCTCCCAAGCATATAGCCAGGTGGCTCAAAGTAGTCCTAGCAAGAATGGTGGTCATCCGGTGAATTTCTTCGACCTTACTTCTTCTCAGGCTCCCAATGCTCCGATGCCACAAGTTCAATATGGGTCTCGGTTTCGAGCCGCTTACTCCCAACCTCGGTGCAGTGTGTATCCCGAAGGATATCGGGGTGGTCGAGTATGGTGTGCGCGGAATGGTCGGCACCGTCTCTCGGAAATCGGATAATTCAAGACGGAGTTCGAAGTATCGGCGATCTCAACTCCAAGGCAAGTTTTCAAGACGGCGGTGTGCTCTACACTGCTCGGCATCTCTGTGGCTCCACCCCGTATTCAGCTCACAGTGTGTTAGTGCGAGTGTGTCTCTCCTTTTGGTCAATTCGGGGATCGGCTGCACAATACAGCGCTCCTGTAACCCCATCATGCAATTTATCATGGCTACGAGATGTAACCGGGAACAGGTAATCCCTTAGCTCGCTTAGTTTGTTGGACAAGCAATATTGGCATTTCCGCACCCGGTGCCTCCTCCGGCCGCTTTTACTCTGCTGGGCCTAATTCCAATTTCCCTATACCTTCCTCAACAAGGCTCCACGCCATCCCCGCATTTCGGGATCGACTCGTAAGCAACAACTGCTTGCTAAAATAGATGCGGCAACAATGTATAGACAAGTCGACCGTCGGGTCCGGGCCGATCTCGTAGCAGTAGATCTAGCCTCCAAGTAACCTATCAAGCCTCACAAATTCAAGATGCCGAAAATGGATTTTGATGGCACTGCTTGTCCGAAGACGCATGTAGATACTCTATGTGATGACTATGGGTGCAATGGGTTGTACGCCCGAGTTCATGGCTTCCCACTTCCACTTGACTTTTGGAAAGGACCACGGCTCTTACACAGGTTTTTAGCCACCGGAAGCAAGAATGTCGCTCTACTTGGAGTCGATTACAGACTTCCGGAGAAATATAGGAAGGTAACTTGGAATGAGCGCACTACTCGGGACGATTTGGTGGGAACTATCCGTATGCTGATGAGTCGCATCACGTAGTTTTACAAGCGATGGAATGCTAAGCTTCAATGAGCTAATGAGTTAGCCGGAATATTGTAATCCCTCCGTGACCAAAAGGACATATTTCTCGTCATGCGTGAAAGCCGCTGCTTAGAGAAGTACAGTGGGAAAGGATGGTATCCAAAGCTAGGGAGATGGTCGGCATGGGAGCCGAGAAAGCTAAAATAAGGTTGTTTAATCAAACCCCGACAGTGAGCGGAAAGCAAAGGCGGTAGCGGTGGTTTCGTATAACCGGACAACAACTAGCCTCTTCACTTACTGCACCAAGAGGAAGGGAAACAAGTTGAAGGATAATATCGTCAACAACTCGTAAGGAGGAGTTAATAGCAATTTAATGGAAGGAAAATTCCACCCGGAGCCGCAAAGAAAGTTTGATGATTTGGGAATGACTACGAGGAAAGTTCTACAATCGGATTGCTCTCAGACAGAATGATAAAGCCACCGGAGAATTACAAACCTTTTAATCCCAACCCTAATTTGGATACATGCTAGTATTGTCAGGTTTCACCAACTCGAGGACATACCACCAACATGTGGCCTCACTCTCAAGAGAATCATTCAAGGGCAATGTAGATGAGAAGAAAATTGAGAAATCCCCTCGTCCCCAATGTCGTCAACAACCCGTTGCCCAACAACACCGTGAACCTCATGGATTTTGGCCAAGATCACTATGTTAATGTAATAGAGTTTGAGAAGTCGATAGTTGAAAATTATAATGCTGGTTGTAATGAGAATGTAAATGATGTAATCCTTTTTTCTGGTGAAATGAAAGATAACTTCTGTTATGTTTTCAGGGTATCTCTAGATTGGATCTTTATGTTTTGAATAATGCTGCTTAGATTTTGATGATTATGAAAGAGCACGTGATTGCCACCACTATGTCCTCGTGATTCCTAGAGATTCTCCGATCTCTCTAGAGGAGGCTCGAGGCTAGCGGCAAACAGTGTAGAGGCGCCATTGTCTATAAATGTAGATAAGGCGAGCTGCGTAGCCAACACAACTCCGTCCTATTCCAATTTCATTAATAGAGCTCAAGGGAAGCCGTAAAGATTTTGTGGTTGAAAAAGATTCGTAAATTAATTTGTTGACTCCATCCCGGAAGAATGTTGGGAATGCAGAGATAATATAGATCCATCCGGGAAAGGTAAAGCTCAGTTGCCATAAATGCGAATCTCTTGTGCTTCTCAACACCAGCATCACGAGATCAACCAAGGATGAAGAAGTTCAGGAAGATCCAATCTTGACACAATCAAAGATAACCCAAGCTTCGATATTTCCTTATGGTCTCTCCTCACATCACCGTATCCTCACAAGTTGAAATTAGAAGAAGCTTCTCATCTGAGTGCCAAAACAAAAAGTTTCTTCAATGTCCAGTCGCCGGAAGGTGTTCTGCCACTTGGCCCGGTCGAACCGCGCAGATGGGAACATCATTAGTTTTATCGCTGCACCTTGATTACGGTTGCTCACTTTAGCTGCGCAAAACATAATGAGAATCAGGTGCACATCACCAGTACCCCTAGAAGGATGACGACGTGATTCCCCATGTGTTGATAGAACTTGATGGGTCGCCAAGGCTATGAATGTGTTCCTAGGCTAAAAATGATGAAAGTGATGTTGGATATCACCATGCTAAGCAGTAACCTTAAACCATCCAACCAAACCATAAAAGCCTATGATTCCACGCCTAGGGCAAGATCGGGAATAATCTCTTTGAATTTGATGTTTGGAGTGTAAAGAGATGACGGTAGATTTTCAAGTTATCGATATTCCGGCCACATTCTCGCGTTAAGCATCGCGCACCCTTGGATTCACGAGATTGGAGCCGTAGCCTCTACTCTTCACCAATGCCTAAAGTTTGTGCAAGACGGAGTCCCGACGACCATTTATGGTGATAGTGTTACGATTGGAGAAACCAAAGATTAATACCTTGCCAGTGATGGAAATTAAACTCGATCAGGATAACTTGATGCTTAGCGGTTTTATGATTGAGAAGCCCAAGGGACAGGTTTGCACTATAGATTTGACGACTTACTCTGACAAGATCCCTCCAGTATTAAAAATGATGAGAGGCATGAGTTATATCCCTGGATTGGGGCTGGGAAAGCGTCAGCAGGGACCATGTCACCTTATGATGCCAGAAGCTAAGAGGAATAAACGAGGTCTGGGGTATGTTGTGACAAAAGAAGATAAGATGTATGACAGAACTGAAGCTTTTAAAGAAAAGATGACCTCAGCGGCTGGAAAGAGGTACAAGAGGCTCGAGATGCGCCCGTACAGTTGGTCTTTAAATCAGCATTTTGTCAAAGAAGATGGTGATATGTTTGTCTGTCCTGAATCTAAGTTGAGTCAAGTGGAAAATAGAATGAGGATGATCCGGAAGTTTGCCAGCAGCCAAAACCCGGTGAAAGAAATGTTAGACAGTTCGCCCAAAAGGCCAGGTGTGACCGCCACCTATGAGAATAGTTACCATGTCTGGGGGCCCGAATACGTAAACCAGCTTGAGAAGCTCGCTCTGGATGAACCTGTTGTGCAAAAGATCCGTGGCGCAGATCCTTTAGATATTGATGGTGATTTGGCATAATTGTTTGAGAATCAGGGGCTGTCAGAATTCGAGAATGATGTGTCTACAGAAAAGTTGCCTGCAGAAGGGGTTATTCTGATTGAAAATCTCGGAGATTTGATTGACTTCTCCTCCGATGGTGAGGTGGTAGCCATGCTGGAGTTTGAAGAGGGGCTAGTGTCAGATTTGAATGGTTTGAAGACCGTCGCAGAGGAGCCGCTGCGTAACCGGACTTCATTTCAGTGGACCACAGGCATGTGGACAGGGAGACTATGATCGAAAAGCCGGGGCTCAAACCTCGTCCATGTCCATCTAAGTCTAAATCCGTCCCCGTGTCCCGAGTCGGCTCCCGAGTCTCTTGTGATTGAATTTGAGTCTTCTGATCGATCCGATGTCCTCACGACAGAAGATCGTCTTCGAGTTGTAAACACTGTGTTTCCCTATGCTTTGAATAAAATGATCGATCTTTCTGAGTATCCCGTAATTGCCAATCTAACAATTGATCGCTTAAATAAAGTTAATCATCAAGATTTAAAAGTAATTAAGCCAGATTCAATTGAAGATAATGCAGACCTAATAGATGAACAAACTTTAGAAAATAATTCAAAGCAGGTTTGCGAACAAAAGGAAAGCCGGCCCAAGCCGCCGATGAGGTATTAACAATAGCGAACTGGGAACACCGAAGAACCCAAAGAAACACGGATTGGTAGCTTTTCTCCTGTGAGATGAACGGGTTGCCCAAGTTGAATCGCTTAAAGAGTATATGGATGTCTTTGCTTGGTCTTACAAAGATATGCACTGGGCCGGATACTTCCATTGTAGAACACCGGATACCCCTCGATCCGTAAATCAAGCCGATAAAGCGTAAATTGAGGCGGATCAAGCCCGAATGGTCCCTACAAGTCAAAGAAGAGATTGAGAAACTCTTACGGGTGGGTTTTATCAAGGTGATTGAATATCCGACTTGGGCGGGCCAACATTGTGACAAAAGACAAAAGCGAATGGGAAGGTTCGAGTTTGTGTAGACTCCGGGATCTTAACAAGGCTAGTCCCAAAGATGACTTCCCCGCCGAACATCAACATCCGGTAGATGCAACCGCAAACTACGAAGTCAAATCCTTTGTCGACTGGTTTCGCATGGGCTATAACTGCATTAAGATGGCGTAAGAAGATCGTGGTAAGACAAAGCATTCACTACTCCTTGGGGTACTTACTGTTACACTGTGATGCCGTTTGGGTTGAAAAATGCTGGGGCTACCTACCAGAGAGCAGTCACCACCCTGTTTCACGATATGATCCACAAGGAGATTGAAGTATATGTGGAAGATATGATTATTCATTCGAAAGGGACGGATGGGCAGCATTTCACAGATTTAAGGAAGTTCTTCAACAGACTCCGGGAGCATTCTATGAGGTTAAACCCAGCCAAGTGTACCTTTGGGGTTATCCGGGGTAAAGTTTTGGGATATAGGGTCACGGAGCGAGGCATCGAGGTAGATCCCGTAAAAGTCAAAGCGATCGTCGAGATGAAGCCCCCTTAACCTGTCTACGAAGTGAAGGGTTTCATGGGCCGTTTACAGTATATCAGCAGATTCATCAACCAGTTGACCTCTATATGTGAGCCGATCTTTAAGCTATTGAAGAAGAATCAGGAAGTGGTTTGGAATGAGGAATGCCAACTAGCTTTCGAGAGAATTAAAGCCTACCTTGTTAATCCTCCTATTCTCTGCCCACCTCACGGAGACAAGCCTTTACTTCGTATCTCGACGGCCACACACAAACTATCGGAGCCATGCTAGCGCAAGAGAAGAAAGACTCTAAGATCGAGAATGCCATATATTTCGTTAGTCGCAAATTCCAAGGGAGTGAGTTGAACTACTCTACCCTCGAAAAGACATGCGCAACGTTAGTTTGGGTAGTCGGAAAATTTAAGCACTATATGTTATCTCACACAGTACACTTGGTTTCCAAGATGGACCCGATCAGATATTTGTTTCAAGGTGATAGAGGCAACATTTCCACCAGATTGGCGAAGTGGACCTTCTTTTTGGCTGAGTTTGATATCAAGTACGTGATCCGGAAGTCAATCAAGGGACAAGCTCTGGCAGATCAATTGGCTGATTTCCCCAGCACAGAACCCCGAGGACCGGACCTCCAGTTTCCAGATGAAGGGATTCTTGTTATAGAAAATAGCAATCGATGGCAGTTGTTCTTCGATGGGGCGGCAAACAAAAGAGGAAATGGCATTGGGATGGTACTTGTAGACCCAAACGATATGCATACCCCATCGCTATCAAGATTGAATTTCTCGGTTACCAACAACGCGGCCGAGTACGAAGCTTGTATAGCCGGTCTAGAAGCTGCCCTTGAGCGACATGTGGAAGAATTGGAAGTGTTCGGGGATTCCCAATTGATAATCAACCAAGCAGCTAATAGATGGAAAACCTCAGACCCATGTCTACAGAAGTACCATTCTTACATTATAGAGCTCGTCGGCCAGTTCAAGGAAGTGTCATTTCAATTCCTACCACGAGACAAGAACAGATTTGCTGATGCCCTGGCCACCTTAGCTTCTTTGGTAGAAATCCCGGAGGGAAAGTCGATCAAACCATTCAGGGTCGGTAGGCGAGAGAACCCTGCATACTGCTATGAAATAGAGGTCGAAACCGTCGATGAGCCGTGGTACAATCAGATTTTCCAATATCTCAAGCATGGTGAAGCATCTTTCCCCGTTGATAAAGAAGGAGACCTAAAAGATATTCATGCCAAGAGTCTGCAAGCGTTGAAAAGGTCAGCCGACTCAAGACGTTATACTCGGCAATGAATTGTGGAAGAAAAGGGAAGGTTGCCCTCTCCTACTCAGACGGCTAAGGAAAAGGCCCAAAGAATAATGGAAGATGTTCATAACGGTGCTTCCGGACCCCATATGAACGCTAGATCTCTTATGCATAGCATTATCAGCCGGGCTACTTCGGATTACTATGGAAACCGATTGTATTCAATTTGTGCGGACCTGTGATAAATGCCAGCGCTTCTCCAACTTGAACCATATCCCTCCTCATGACCTCTACTGTATGACAACTCCCTGGCCCTCGCAACATGGGGTATCGACGTCATTGGGAAAATAACTCCATCCGGGAGCAATGGGCACTCATTCGTGTTAGTTCTTTGTGGATTACTTCACGAAATGGGTAGAAGCCGCATCTTACTGAAAGTGCTCACGGCTAAAAGTAGCCCGCTTCATAAAAGAACAGATCTTACGCTACGGAGTCCCAAATGAGATTATTTCCGACAACGGAACCCATTTTGAGGAGAAACCGATCGCCCGCTTAATGAATACAGAGTCAAGCGCCACAAGTCCTCGCCTTGGCTGCACTCGACTAATGGTGCCGTTGAGGCTGCTACTAAGAATTTGGAAAGGATCATTAATAAAATGGCCGAACGTGGAAGGGATTGGCCAGAGAAGCTGCATTTAGCATTATGGGGCTACCGCACTTCTATTCGAACGGCCACCGGTGCAACCCCTTACGCTTTGACCTATGGAATGGAGGCGGTCATGCCAATTGAGTTAGAAATTCCATCCCTCAGAGTGTTGCTTGAGAATGAGGTGAATGAGATTGATTGGCTCCAAAGCCGATATAATGAATTGGCTCTGCTAGATGAACACAGATTAAAGGCCATGGAGCATAATCGGGCATACCAGAAAAGAATGGCCCGTGCTTTTGACAAGAAGGTAAAGCCCAGAGACATCAAAGTCGGTGATTTGGTTCTCAAGATGAAGCCTGCAAATCAAAGTAGTGCGTTGGGTAAATGGGCACCTGTTTGGGTCGGACCATTTCTAGTCAAGAAAATATTCTCCGGAGGAGCAATGCAGCTAGCAGATCTGGATGGTAATCCCTTTTTGCACCCCGTCAACGGAGATAAGTTGCGGAGGTATTATGTGTAATTGAGTCTCTTCCCCTCTATAAAAAATATATATATATATATAAAAAAAGAGAAATAAAATGAAGGCGCAACAAAATTGTCCCAGATGAGACTGAAAACCTCTGAAAAGGCAGTCCATGCAAAAATAAGGGACGCACCCGGTGCTAAAAGAATATACCCAGCTAGGCCGAAAACCCTAAAAGGGCGGTCTAGGTAAAAAATAGGGTCGCACCATGTCCCCCTTCTACCTTCCCCTTTCTTAAACACCAAAGTTAATTGAGTCGAACTACGGAGACCTGAGCCCCTTAGTTCTCTTACAAAAGGGGAACGTAGGCAACCACTTGTGGTTCGGTCTAAATTGCTGCAAAATTGTATATCTTGCCAAAATGTGTTTTGACTACAGTTCTAAAGCTTTTTCAAAGGTTTATTTGGAGTTAATATTCTTTTTGATGAGTTCAAGCACGGCCTACTTTTGATTCAAATAACTTGCTGCGAATAAAAAATAATAATAATAAGATCTCAATATCTGTTTTGTCTGCATTAAGGTAATTAAGGGATACTCAAATTCTCTTCAAATAAATATCTCTCTCAATGAGCAAGTGAAAGAAAAATAAAGAGTCCTTCATCTCTCAGAAAAGCGTCTAGAGGCTCGTTCCCGCTCCCGAACTCGCACCCCTATCTTTCCTCTTCCTCGGTCCCCGGGAGGTCTTTGGTTTAGGAATGTCGAATAAATCGGTTTGAGCTCGCCCCAGCTCTGGTATACTGCGTGTTGGTGGTTCGATTAAGCCAGTCTCCCTCAAAACAGCCCTGGCAGCCCTCTCTTATCGCAAAGCCTCTCTGCGAGCACTCACATCTGGATCATCCCTCAGAGCAGCCCTCCGGATCTCTCGTTTCTCATAATCCCCCACAGTATCGCCGGTAACATTATCTGGATTCCCTCTGGCTTCTGCATCTCGAAAGGATCAACTGGATGGATATTCTGCTCCTAAGTATTCCCTTCCAACTATCAGCTGCTGCTTACCAATGACGGGATACAGAATGAGGACACATGTAGCCCCGGCAGTCTGACTACTACCGACCCATCCTGAACGTCTCTCATAGTTTTTAATCCCCATGTTGGAATCCAGAAGTTCAGATCAGCAGTCTCGTATCGTATCAATCTCACCTGCCAACTATCAGCTGCTGCATCCCTCAGTAATCTGCGTTGTCTGGTCACCCAAGGCATTGCTGTTTGACCCTCCGGTAATGGCCCAATCAAGCGCAGTCTCTCAGAAAGCCATAAAGATAACAGAGTGGGGCTGCCCGCGCCCATGAAGTCAGATCCTCCGGCTAGTCTATCAAGGCCGTGATAAGTCTCAGCTAATAGCAGGGGTATAATGTCCATCTCCCCTTGGCCGAACCGAATTTGAGAAAGATCCACGCCTCAGTCACCCCTAAGCTGTCTGACAACCTCCAGCAGCGCACCTGAGCAGACTCTGACATGACCGCAGAAGTAGTATGCCGACAAGGTGAACAATACATACATATCCAGCGAAGTAGAGAGATTGAACAATGCCGGGCTAGAAGACCGCAGACGAGCCATCCGGGTCAAGTCTACAAACTCACTGTTTAGAACCATGGGAGCCACCTGATCTACTGGCAGGCACAAGAAGTCTGATAACTGCTCCACAACTGGCCGCCTATCCCGAGGAAATGCCGCAGTTGCCACCTCACTCAAACCCGTCAATGCCCAGAAATCCTCTATGGTTGGCGTCAGATCATTGTATGAGAAAGTAAACACATGCCTCTCCGAGTCCCAAAATTGCGAAGCTGCTCGGAGCAAGTCCCAATCTACTCTCCAGTTCTTCAGAGGCCAGAGGCACGGCATACCATATCGCTTACCAATGATTTTCCCATGATGCTTTTGGTGAAATTGTGAAACCTCGATAAAGTCTTGGCAAAATTGATGTTCCCAAGAAGCTATTTCCTCGTTATATTGCTCCATGATGATTGAAAGTTCCAACCTTTGTTGCCAAAGTCGCCTATTTGTCAAGCTGAGACTGCTATTGCCCTTTTGCTGGAAAAGCAATGACCTGCAGATTTGGGGCCGGCACTGATTTTAAATAGACCCTGTCGTGAGCCTCGTCTAGTCGTGCGACGTATATTGATGTACGTACACATAGTGTGGGCGACATACTAGGTATGCATCAGGAAACACCAGGGTCCTGCAAGTGATCTCCGTGACATCCTTTAACTCGCCGTCGCTGCAATACACCTTGCACCCATATGTTACTGCACGGGAGAGGAACCTTCCCCACCATATGTACCACTATACACAATTACCCCGAAAGGAAATTCCAGAAACTTATGTACAAAGCCGACAAAGCCGACCTTTCCATATAATAAACTGAACACCTTTCTCTCGCTCTCAGAATGAACAGACTCACGCACACAAGCTAACATAGTTTAACCTTTGCTAACAAGCTAGCATAATTAGACTATAGTGTTTCGAGTGTCGCTTTCCCCCTGCAGGGTACCACAGTTAACTGAGCAGATCTACAAGACTGCCCCTCAAAGCAGAGCCGAGACGGAAAAGTCCACGCCTACCTGAAACTCCTAGAGCACGTCAAAAAGCCATAAGCCCCACCGTCAGCCATCAACAAGAGTCGCTGCCCAGCAAGCAAAAGTCCTTGTCAGCAGCAGTAGTAGCATCAACCCCTCCGGCAGCCATGATTACAAGCAGTAGCATGAGATCCCTCCGGCAGCTACACCTATCCCCAGCAGTAGTAGCATCAACCCCTCCGGCAGCTACAGATTCCAGATACCAGGTTCAGACGCCTCAAAATAGTCTCTCCACCAGGTCCAGATGCCTCAAAACAGTCTCGCCACCAGGTTCAGACGCCTCAAAACAGTCTTCCACTGTGTTCGTACGCCTCAAAACAAGCCTCGCCATCGAGTTCGAACGCCTCAAAACATTCTCGCCATCAGTTCGACGCCTCAAAACGAGTCTTCCATCGTGTTCGTACGCCTCAAAATGCCTCCCATCAGGTTCAAACGCCTCAAAATAGTCTCACCATCAGGTTCAGATGCCTCAAACTCAAAACAGTCTCACCATCAGGTTCAGATGCCTCAAAACAGTCTCGCCATCAGGTTCAGACGCCTCAAAACAGTCTCGCCACCAGGTTCAGACGCCTCAAAACAGTCTCACCATCAGTTCGGGACGCCTCAAAACGATCTCTCACCATCGTTCGACGCCTCAAAACAAGCCTCACCACCGTGTTCGAGATGCCTCAAAAACAGTCTCGCCATCAAGTTCGACGCCTCAAAACAGTCCTCGCCATCGGGTTCGTACGCCTCAAGCGATCTCGCCACCAGGTTCAGACGCCTCAAAACAGTCTCACCATCAGGTTCAGACGCCTCAAAATAGTGTTCAGACGCCTCAAAATAGTCTCGCCACCAGGTTCAGACGCCTCAAAACAGTCTCGCCATCAGGTTCAGACGCCTCAAAATAGTCTCGCCATCAGGTTCAGACGCCTCAAAACAGTCTCCCATTAGGTTCAGACGCCTCAAAATAGTCTTCCACCAGGTTTAGAACCCTCAAGAAGTCACAGGTAAGCACAGCAAAGGTATGAAGATACATCTCTACCCCTTTCTTGCTTATAGTTATTACGAACTACGATTTGGCTTGATTCCCTCCCCGGGATACGTAGGAATCCTTTCTCAAAAGGTCCAGCCATCCTTTCCCCCAGCTTACTTTCCTAGCCCTCCGCTTCATTTCCCAGCCGCTCATTGGGATTGGGTCTTATTTTATCGACAACCTCACTTCTTTCATAAGTGACGTTGCCGAGGGGCTCTGTAAGTACGCCAATCCAAATTCGCGACCTTTCCAAGATGCATTTTAAATAATAAAATTGCATTTAGGGGCATTTTGGTAAATTCTCGGTCCATCCCGAGACTTTCGGAAACATTTCATATGTTTCTCGCGAAGGAAGTACTTTTTTGTACTTGCTCGAGTTAAAGGACCTAGAGGGAATAAAACTGTTTTGGACTTTTCGGGTATTACCTAGGAAGCTTCCAGAATCAGTTTTGGCGCCAAAAACGGTTATTGTCACCTTGTGTCACGCGACAACTTGAAGCATGGAAAGTGGTAACGTTACGTCGTGCGACACATAGTGACCATAGACAACAGCTATAAATAAGACCCTACCCCTCTCAGTTTTGGATCCCTTTTCGACCTTCCTAAAGTCACTCTACCCAAATTACGCCAGAAACTCTCTCTCTCTCTCTCTCTCTCATACCAAAACCTCACAATTCCCCTCCAATTTCCATCACCTCTCATCTCTCTTCAACCCAATTCCATCTCTACTCCCCTATACACTTGAAGCCCCTTGATTCAGCTCTCAATCAGTGCTCAGATCTCCATCTCGAAGTTGAATTGAAGGCTCCTACACCTAACTTGGTGTAAGAGTTGAGGACTACAAGGGTAACACTCTCCCCCTCTCTCTCTCTCATCCATTTTGTTCTAATTACTCTCTCTCTCTCTCTCTCCACTTGATAATCAGGCCTCTTCTGCCTCAAATTATCAAGTGGCAACTGCAATCTCTCAGTTTAATAGCTTATACTTGAGTCCAATTGCTTGATATTGATGTGATCTATTTGGATTTGCAATTTGGGCATCAAGGGAGTGTGGATCTCCCATATCCACATCCCTTTGATTGATTCGTGTTTAATTCGTGTTGTTATTACTGTCTATGATATAATCGTTGTGTTATTGTTGGATCTGCATCTCAATCTGTGAGGTACCTGCAGATGGTAAACATATGTCACGCGACACATGTGGACATGAGGAGTCCTGTGTCACGCGACATGTTGTGACCATCTGCAGGGACCATATTTCAGTTATAGCTTGTTTTGTTCAGTTTTCTAGAATGTAGTTTTGTATTCATGTTGCTTAGTTCCTAGATCTGGCTTCTGTTCATTTTATCTAGTGATTTGGTGATCTGTTTGATTTGTGAGCCTCTGCAAGGTGAACATATGTCACGCGACATATCGGGACAAAGGAGTCATATGTCACGCGACATATATGACCCTTTGCAGAGGACCTTTTGTTCTTGTAATCTGTCTCTAGTTGATGTAAAGGGATGTGGTCTCCCGGACAATTGGTCTACAAGTTGTAATGATCTCTTTTATTCAATAAAATGCATGTTTATCACACTTTGTTCCATTATCATTGTTTGCACGTCTTTTGAATTATTTGGATGTCTAGATTAGAAAGACTCGTCTATGGACGAGGCGTGTTGGGTGAACTCTCGGTTCTTCCCAACACGTAACCTGACCCCCGAACCCATTTTCTCTCTTAAAAAGGTTTTCAATGTTTCCTCTTAAAACGGCGTGGCGACTCCTTTCCTTTCCATTATATCTTATTTTTCGGGCGAGCGCACATTCAATTTCCTTTTTTTTTTTGGCTGTTTCAATTTACTTAAAATATGTTTTCTCAAAATCCTAAATGATTGGAAAATATTGCTCTTATTTTTCGCAACTATTCTATATCCTGGGTCAGTGGAAACCATCACTGCGTCTATAATCCCCTCATTTTTCACCTGTATTTCGACCTCCCAGGGCGAACAACCCCGAGCAAAGGTCCTATAGGGCAAGCGGTTTCCACCGACTGAAAAGAGAAACAAACCTAAGGACCGAGCCTGTCATGTAAGTTTCAATATTTCCGCCATGTGAATAGTGAACAAAGACAACATCCTTGAGTCAAGATCGGGTCAAAAATTTGGCATGACCTCTCTTTGCCTTGCTTTCACAAGAGATCTTTGACTTTAAGTTTTGACTAGTTCATATTTCTCATGGGTGACGCATTAAGGACTTGATGACATGGTGTCACATTGGGCATTAACGTATATCCAATATAGGTCAGTGTCTGAGTTAACGCTATAAGTCAAGATCGGGTCAACATGTGATTCTGCCGAGCTTGCTTTCGCAAGTGACCTTGACTTTTAGGTTTTGACTCAGAAAATGATTGACCTGGGATATATATCTAGGCTTTATGACACAGAATGGGTCAAAAACCAACCAAGTCTGGGACAGAGTGTGACGCAAATAGTGCATGGTTGACACTGGCTAGGATGGGATGTTTGGAATGATCCTGTGCGTGCAAGAGAGGCATAGAAACACCTTTCGAACTACAACTGAGACCATCCTGGGTTTGGGGTTGTAGTGTGCAAGTGTACATGATAAGAGTGCGCGTAGTGTGCGTTCACTAGAATTCCGCTACAAGAAAAAAGGTATTTTTGTCACATTTTATTTGTCACGGTCCGTTAACCGTGGCAAATAATTTACTATAAACCACGATCTTTTTAACCGGAGCAAATAAATTTTTTTTGCACCGGTTTAAGAATTGACCGTGGTTTACCTATTAACTATTCTTTTAATTTTATTTTTACTCCAAAATTCCAAACTCCAAAACTCCAGCGCCTTCCCCAAATTCTCCTCCCAAATTTCCAAATTCCCTTCAAAAAATCCCTCTAAATCCAAATCCTAATCCAAATCCAAATCGTTTCCCCTATCTATTCCTTCTAATTGCCTATGCGGAGAGCCATAACTGTCGCGGCCACCGCCAAGAAAACGTTGATGGCGCATCAACAACCGGCGGCCGAAAAGACGAACAATGGATTTGGATTCATGAAAGAGATTAGATTCAGAGGGGTTAGAAAAAGACCATGGGTAAGTTCGCTGTGGAGATTAGAGATCCATGGAAGAAGACTAGGGTTTGGCTCGGTACTTTCGATTCGGCGGAGGGTGCTGCTCGAGCTTACGATGCCGTCGCCTGGAGTCTCCGTGGAGATAAAACAAAGACGAATTTCCCTGTGTTGTGTAAGAACTCCAATGATCCCAAACCATTTTGAGACTTTACCTTTAATTTTTGTGTTTACTTTGGTCAAAATATCATAATTTTGTGAACCTTTAATTTATGTGTTTTCTCTGTGTTGTGTTTATTGATATGGGTTTTTTAATGTCGCCCTATCAATTCCTTTAGATTCGTTCTTATATACATCTATTTTTGTTGGTATGTGTGGTTTTATTTTGATTATTACATATAGCTTTTTTCAGGCGTCGACCAAAATGTAGAGACTTTGGGATATAAGTCTCGATCTGTTGAAGTTGTCGCAAACCTAGCATGTTTGGTACACTTTTGACACGTACTCTCAACTCTCTCATTTTTCCTTTTACTTAAAAACTGATGGATTTATTCTTAAAATCTTATCACATCTTACTCTTTCCATCCCAAATTGAATGATTGATTTTTAAAATGGAAGATTGCATATAGCTACGAGGGTTATTGCAAGAACATGGTTAATGATAGTCAAATTCTGAAAGGAGCAAATGATTCATTGGCAGTACTATGTCATTGGTGTCTGGACTGTATCAAAATGACACCAGCAGTAGTACTCACAAATTCATGGTTCTAGTAAATATATTATAATTCAGAAGGAGTTGAAGGTGGAAGAGGTGCATGAAGTTACACATAGAGTAATTCTTGATGTTGATATTGATAAGCAACGTGTAGGTACAATACATATCCTAATAGAGTTGCTAATAAAAATAGCCTTTGTATGTTCCACAATCACCGTACATGATATTTTCTGATTGACCTTCTCATCATCTTGTCCGCAAGCTTATGCATGTATCTTCAAGTTGCAAGAACGCTATGGTGTAATCTTATGTCAGTATATGAAGTATATATGCATGTTTTTTCAGACATCCATCAGATATGGGATGGATTGATATGAAAAACACTGGAAATCAGCATGAGGCATATGTACTTCGTGATGAAGTATAACTCTTCTGCTCTCATTTTTGCTTTCTTATTTGTATAGTAGCCCACTGAAGAATGTATAATGTCACGATGTATCAAGGGCCGAGCTTGAAATTTCATGAATTTGCACTCCCATTTATTAACTGATAAATAAGATGACTAACCTTGTCACATGCAGTTAGATATGCTACAAGAAGAGAATGATATTGTCATAGATAAGATGAGCAACAATTTTCTTTTTGTTTTTTCCCGACCTCATCAAACTGGAAGCAACTATAACAGGCATGCTCAATAGAGTTAGTTTCGTTCATATCCTTATCACTGTTTTCACTTCAGCTTCGCCGTGCAGAGGAAAAGCGAGAAGAAGCAGAAGCTAGGGCAAGGGTGTTAGAGAAACGGGTAGACATAGTCGTGATTTTGAGTTGTTATAGTAAAGTTGTCTGGGGTAGAGGGAACTGAGTTGTTTGATTCAGTCTACCGTTGTATTTCTATGTGAAAGAAGGGTTTATTATAGCCTGTCACTACAAGATAATACACTATTTACAGCGGTTAAAATCCGCCGTATACAGTGATCGGGGCCGCCGTATATAGTATTTACGGCGGATATACCACCGTATATTGGGCGGCATATAAATTCGCGACGTATATAGTATTTACGGCGAATATACCGCCGTATATAATATTTACGGCGGAAATACATCCGTCGTATATAATCAAGGGCAAATACGGCGACTGATGTACCACCGTATATAATGAAATACAAATACGACATATGTATTACAGCCGTATTTGAGAAAGTTTTATACGGCGCTGAGGTTACCGCCGTATATAATGACATATAATTACAGCGGGTCTAGGCCGCCGTATATAAGAGACGATTCGTCCATCACAGCATGAATCATCCCCATTTTAACTCTCTTTGATAACCTCGTCCCCCTTTGGGGGCGAGTCGTCCATTGAACTTATTTACGGTGGATAAACGAAGTCGCCGTAAATAACTAGTCTATTTATGGCGGCTTCGTTTATCCACCGTAAATAAGTAGACTTTTCTTCCCAGTGAGCCCTGTATTATTAGTTTTACCCAAAAATACACCAGCAGAAACAACATAGAGCACAAGCTGGAAAATCAGCAGGAATCCAAAACAGGGCCAATAAGGGATAGCCCATTTGCAATTGTCAAAAACTAAATACACTACATATAAAATACATGTAATAGCATTGAGCACCAATAGGTCCATCCATGTCTCATGCCATAAAATCTAACCAATAACAAAAAGATTGTACTTATGTTTTATAAATTACAAGACTGTTCCGGTTATTGCTGAAGCCAATGGTGATGCCAGATAAGCCGCAGCATTTCCCACCTCCTCTGTTAGATGAATTACCTCAGATCAGTACTTATGAAATAAATAGGTGCAACATTTAATTTGGAACGGAGGGAGTATAATCTAAGAACATGTTACCTTTGTATCACTCTCCAAAGCGGCCTTGGCTGAACTCATGCCTCCACCATATCTGCTCATAAAGAAGGTATAGTTAAAGGAAAATGTCAGAAAGATGCTAAACAACTACATACTATTGTCTCTGCACACAGGTTGTATGAAAAGACTGTAGATAGAATAAGATACATTAAAGAGAATAAAGATTTACGATGTTTAATTACATAATTCATTGAAAGAAAACATGGACAAGATCGTCTTCGATATCCACCTTCTACTATTACTACTTAAAAGAGAGAGAGAGAGAGAGAGAGAGAGAGAGAGAGAGAAATTGAGTACATAAACCTCTACTACCAAGAGGCCCAAGACAAACGGATTGATACTTTCTACTGTCTCCACATTATTTAATAATACTAAGCTACAAACAGACTGGGCAAGTGAAATTGACCCAATACAAGTTTGTAGATGTGTTCTTTCTTTCCAGGGTTTTTTCTTTCTATTTTCAGATTAACAAACAGATTGCAGTATAAAGAAATGGAAATGAAAATGGGAGCAAGTAAACAGCCACTAGAATAAACAACAAACATAAATGTGACCAGAAGAAATTGAAAAGGATCTGTCTCTCTAGTGGTTCAAACTTGATATGGCAGGTTCCATTGTAGCATGACCCAATTCAACAAGAATTCTAATTAAATTAGACAAATGAATTATGAGTCAACAACCAGTGATATTAGATTTATAGGATTAAGAAAACATACCACAGCCCATTATTGCCATTTCCATGTTGTTGCATATAATTACGTTGCAAAGCTTCTATCATTTTTTGTTGAGCCTCAAGTTGCTTTGCAAATTCTGCTCGTTGGGCCTCTTGACGCCTTTCAAAATCAACTTCCATGGATGAAACTTTCTACTCAAGTGCACAGACTGCATCACTTTGAGATGTTGAGGCTTTACCAAACACCCTAGATTTGGTAAGACCTTGTCCTATATACAATTCAACAAAGAAAAGAACAATTGCTAGAGAATCATAAGACTTTTGACTACTTACTAGTAGACGTGGCCATTTTATAAACCGGACCGGTCAACCGGACAGTTTTCAACCGGTCAAAACCGGTCAACGCTGGTTAAACGGAATCGGCTATCCGAAACCGGTAAATGGGAGGTTCGGTTAAGGTTTGCCTTTTTGAAAAACCGGTTACCCGCCGGTTACCCGCCGGTTTTATGAGTTGCTCGGCCGAGCCATATGAGTTGCTCGGCCGAGGGGGTCATTTCCAGTGTGTAAATTTCCAATAACGGTCATGCTCGCCCGAGTCATATGAGTTGCTCGGCCGAGCAGAACGCCAGAACCCATTCCAACGGCTACTTTTACAAACTAGCCGTTATGTTCGTCAGAACTTTAAATGGGGGCTGACAAAAATTTAAAAAAAAGTTTTTTTTACCTAATTTACTAACTATAAATATCATCTTCCTCCACCCATTTTATTTCCACATTATTTCTCTCTACTCTTTCTCTTCTACTCTCAAATATTCACATATACTCTCACTCTCATCCAATTTTCAGTTAAATATTGTCCCATTTTCAGTTAGTTTTCTAACGAAATTAGTGCTTTTCTTCATTTTCATCCATTTTTAAGCTCCGTTCCGTTCCAAAGTTCATTTTATCTTACACAAATGGCTGGAAATCAAAGAAGAAGCAATTTAGGCAAGTCACATATTGGTTCTTCCTCCCCCAACGATGATTTTGATCATCAAAATCCAAATATTCAACAAAATGAGAAAGAAGAACAAGTTGAAATTGAAAGTGGTAGTGCTAGGAGGGGTAGGGGAAGCCGAGCTACTAGGGGAGGTGGTCGGGGACAACGACAACCTCCTACAGAAAGAGCGCCGCAATCCGATACCTTCGCCATCCATTTCACCAAAAGAAAAATTAATGCCGATGATGATTATAATCTTCGAGAATTTTGCAACTATTGTACCACGTCTTACTCATTCAAAAGAGGCGGAGGGTATGGGAGGCTCAACGGGCATACGGCGTCAAAACATCTCTAGAAACTTGGCATTTCCGCTACGCAAACTCAATTACAATTTCAACAACGTAGTTCGGGTTCGGGTGCACAAGGTTCGTCTTCCCCTTCTTCCGTCCTATTTAAATTTGATAGGTGGGTTTATAGGGATGAACTAGCCAAATTTATTTGCGTTAAAGGCCTACCTTTTAATTTTGCGGATTGTGATTTTTATGAAAATTTTGCTCACCTTTCTTTAAATTTCGCCGCCACGAGAGTACCACGTACGAATCTCGTACGTGATATTGCTAGAGTGGTTCAAAAATATAAAAAAGGTTTAATTGGTATTTTATCAAAATTAGAAAATAAAGTTTCAATTTGTGCCGATGGTTGGAGTGATCATTGGCAAAGAAATACTTATTTGGGCGTTACTTGTCATTGGATAGATAATTCATGGAAAATTCAAAAAAGATTAATTGCTTACAAAGATTTTGAGCCACCGCATTTCGCGAAAAATATTTGTGTGAAATTGCTTGAGATTTTTCTTGAGCATGGTATTTTAAATAAAATATTTACTATTTCATTTGACAACGCAAGTGCTAATACGGTTAGTTTACCTGATTTAATTACCGTTTGTCAACCCTCACTTGGGGGTAAGTTTTTTCATATTAGATGTTTATGTCATATAATTAATTTATGTGTTAGAGATGATTTAGATGCATTAAAAACTTATATTAAGCCAATTAGACGAGCTCTTCAATTTATTTCAAAAAAAATTCTAATACAAAAAAATAGATAAGGTTTTTAAGAAGTAAAAGTGTGACGAACAAATATTTTACTTACGATGTTCCAACTAGGTGGAATATCACCTACAAAATGTTAACCGATAATTTTGCTTATAAAGATCTCCTAACGCAATTTTTTATGTCAATTGGCTATCATGAACCTCTATTTACTTATCATTGGAATGCATGCATTAATTTATGTGAATTGTTAAAGATTTTTAATACCGCTACTTTGGCTTTTTCGGAAGTTTATTATCCAACTTTCGTTTTGGTGCTAGAGCATTGTGTTGCAATTGTTACTATTTTTGACAATTTAAAAGAATGCCCTATTTTAAAAGAATGCATTTTTAACATGAGACAAAAGTGGCTTAAATATTTTGACACTATTCAATCTCTTTTCTTGGTTGCAAAGTTATTAGATTCTCGAGTTAAATTAGATGATTTAGAGTCCATTATAACTTATTATTATATGAAATTATATCCCGATGGTGACGGTAGTAATGAACTTCCGTCAATTATTGTTAATGACACAAAAAATAATTTGATTAACCTTTTTAATGAGTATAATGCCTTATATGAAAACACTTCTCAAAGCCAACAACATGAAGATGATTCCTCTATTTCTCAACCAAGTTTTACTAGTGGGGATTCATATAGTTTTTTTTGCAAATTTGTATGTAAAATATGGTCCTTCTCGAGGTTCATCTTCATCATCATCAAACATTCCCTTGGAGTTAGAAACTTATTTCACTACAAACTTTGAATTAAACCAAGACTCAAATTCAAATGAATTTGATATTTTACAATGGTGGTCAAGAAGGGAAGACATTTATCCTATACTTTCCATAGTTGCTAAAAAAGTCTTAGCCTCTCCCGCTTCAACGGTGGCGGTTGAATCGGCATTTAGCGTTGGTGGAAATGTTTTGGATGAAAGACGTTCCCAACAAACAAGTGAAAACTTGAAACATCAACTTTTACTTGGCGATTGGGTTAGAGCGGAAAAAAGGCAACAAGACTTGCCTTATGATGAGGATCTATTGGATCCAAGATATCAATACGATGTCGAGGACTCCACGAAAAGTAGTGATGAATGAATGATGTTTTAGATTAATTTTTATTTTAATTAGATTAGTTTAGACTTTAGATTAGGTTTATTTTTATTTAATTGTAATAGTTAGGTTGAGGTAAAGGCTCCTAAATGTCTCCCCTTATTTATAAAAGGGTAAGGTTGGTTGTCTCCCTCTTTGTAATTTTATTTTAATTAATAAAATTTAAGGGTACCGTCCCTTTTTTATTTACTTTTATTTATTTAAAAAATCTTAATTTTTTTTGTATAATTTTTTGTAAAAAATTTCAGGACAAAACAACATCTCAAATACGTTTCTTTATCCAAAAAAAAATTGAAAAAATAAAGAAGTTAATATACTATATACAAGTTAACGAAAACTGTTAAAAAGATAATTGTTTTCTTATCTTTAAAAATTCTTAACTTTTTTTATATAACTTTTTCTAAAAAAATTTAGGACTAAACAACATCTCAATTAGTTATCTTTATCCAAAAAAAAATAAAGTTGATATACTACATACAAAGTTAACGAAAACTGTTAAAAAATTAACTGTTACAAGGTTGAAAAATGATATGTTCGGTCGAGCACTACTATAGACTCGACCGAGCATATGAGAACAGAAAGTTGACATTTTTTTGAAGGGTATGCTCGACCGAGCAGTATATATGACTCGGCCGAGCAACCCTCAACCCCAAAACCCTAAAAGGGTATGCTTGACCGAGCAACACCAAAGACTCGGCCGAGCAGATTCAAACCGAATAAATCAGAGGTTAATCGGAAAATCGTTAAAACCGTATAACCGTCAAATCGTAACCGGTTTATCCGGTTATCCGGTTCGGTTCCGATTGAGGTTTTTCCAAGGTTGAAACCGCCGGTTTTTAACCGTGAACCGGCGGTTAAACCGAACCGGCCACGTCTAGAGTTACTAGAATACAAAACTAAAGCTAAGAAAAAATAATCAAGTAAACATGAGATTTATGTAAGAAATATGGATTACAACTTACTTGAACATCTTTCCATATGTTCTCTAGAACTGTACGTTCCATCTCATACCAATCTTTAGTTAATGAGAAATTTTCCCCATTTCTCACAAAATACCCGAGCCGAGTAGCTAGTTGAGCACTTTCGCCACCACAGGGTTGTCCAAATTCATTAAATATGACATTAAGCTTTTCTTTACCCCATTTCTTTGTTTTTTTTTTGTCAACCCTCTTCCTTTTCTTGATGAGACCTCACCTATTTGCTTCCTTGGCGGCATATCTGGCTAAAAAATATAAGAAACATAAAAATACATATTACAAAGTCATAATAAAAAATGTGAGTAAAATTGCATAGTAAGCAAATGAGATCTAAACAAATACATATTACAAGTAACAATATTAATATTCAACCATACAAAATAACAAGTTTGATTGAAACATGAAACATAAGTAATAAAATTGTCTTAGTAATAGTAAACAAATAAGATCTAAACAAATACATATTACAATTAACAATATTAATATTCAACCATACAAAATAACAAGTTTGATTGAAACATGAAACATAAGTCATAACATTGTCTTAGTAATAGTAAGCAAATGAGATCTAAACAAATAATACTCAAACTAATCATCATCATTATCGGCCATATCAACATCATCATCATTGATATTAGTAGTTTCAATCTCGACCCCATCAACTCCCTCTCACACCCACGATGCTTCTTCGTTAGTAACATTTTCATCCAGATCTTGTGAGCAAAATGATACCAGTTGTGGAATCGAATCTGAAACTTGTTTATCATCATTTGAATATATGTCAAAACTATCTCTTGGTGTAATCCTCATCACAACTTTCCAATCACTTTCTATATGATCTTTAACATACCAAACTTGCTCAGCTTGAGATGCTAATATGAATGGTTCATCACCAACTCGATTATCCTTATACAACTTGTGATTGAAGTTTACAAGAGTAAATTTTTGCTCATCTTCCATCTTGCCTGTCCGGTTATCAACCCACTCACATTTGAACAATACAAATCTTATTGAGTTGCTATAACGAATTCCAAGGATCTCAATCAACTCCCAATAGAAGTTAACATCCCCTATAATTGGATTATTATCCTTTCGGCTTGCAAAATTTGTCACACTTGCATTTAGCATGACTCCACTATTTTGGGTTTTCCTCCATCTATCGACATCCTTCACTCGAAATCGAAAACCATTTATTATGTAAAACTTAAACCGCCTCGCATCCATATGAGGACCCAATGCAAGACTTTTAATTCTTTTGGGCACTGCATCTTTCGTCATACATACCTTTTATAAAAAACAAAATTTAATAAGAAAATATTTATAACAATAAAAAAAGTATCATATGAAAGTGGTTTCATACTTACATAATCTTTAAACCAGCTAACAAACTTATCATTATGTTCTTTCTCTATAAGATGTCATTGATTACGAGGTAGTGTCTCCCTCAAATGTGCACGATGCATTATGAGCATATTGGAAATATGAATTAAGTATTAATTTAAAATATAAAAGATATAAGGAATGTAAGCCTCAAGTAAGGAATCACTTACTCTAGGTATTGTTCAACATCTTTAGTATTGAAAAGCACATATCTATGCGCTTGTACTCGTGTGATGTAATCAAGGGTAATTTCCTCTTCTTTCCTACAAAGCGGCCTAACTCGTCACCTTCATCATCATTTCTTCTAGGACGATTGGACTTTGTCTCAATGTCATTCAAATATTGTGTACAAAAAAAAAGTCATGCATTCTTCAGCCACAATTGCCTTAGCTATGGAGGCCTCGGGGTGGGTGTGAATACCCCGTCCCGATGCAACGCGCATTCGGAGGTTTGAAATAATTAATCATATAATGTCGGACCGAAATGGGATATTCATTTAGTGACACTCGCTTTAAACCATATTAAAAATATTAATTTAAATTTTGAGAGTCGCCACGCCACTTTGATATAGCCCAAAGCTTTGAAAAAAGGCTAAACAGTTAATTGGGTTCGGGGGTCAAGTTACAACAGAAGAAGAAACGCTATCACTCCTATTGCCCGACGGATCGGTCTTTCTAGCATGTGGGGTGTTGGTTGTGTGCGGTGTTTACAGGAATAGATAGAAGAAACGGGATCATGCATAAGGAGGAGGGGAGAGAAAGAATTAATTGATGATCACACCCTAGAACCTTTGAGTTAGGCCCTCGGAAGGTGCACTAATCAACGTTCATCCTTGGGGCATTGTTGATCATGGGATAATTATAACTAAGGTGGAAGGTAAGAAATAGTTCCTAGATCCATTGGGTTCCTTGGGCGAAACCTTAGATCATCCTCGGCTATTGCATATTTAAATATATTAAAACAGTCCTAAATCTAGCATAAAGGAACAATTAAAATATAATAAGCATGCAAATATAATAAGACAATAATAATAATAGGGAACAAAAATATTAAAAAGAGTCTTACCAATTGTAGCAAGACTTTGGGGTCGAATCTAGGGCAATTCGAAGAGAGTAAAAAGAACTGTGGGTAAAACAAGAGTAGTCTCGTTTCTCCCGAGTAATTTGTGTCTAGAATGGGAGCCGGGCACACTTATTTATAGTGCTTCGGTATCTGGGCTGGGCCAGAGCAAGGGTCGATCGGCCTTAAAATAAAGGGTCGATCGGCTCAAAACAAAGGGTCGATCGGCACAAGGATGCTAGGTACGATCGGCACAAAATAAAAGGGTCGATCGGCCATACCACGGGTAAAAGGCCGATCGGCACTTTGATCAGCGTACTTTCCACGCAAAGAATGACGGCGCAGGTACGGATGAAGGGATTAAGGGATTTTTAGGGTTTCTTTAATATTAACCGGGCCAAACATTTAAAATGCCTTTTTTCGGACCGGGTACTAACAGTAGCCCCTCGGCGACGCTTCTTGTAAGACGAGTGGGGTCGACGATAAAAAAAAAAAAAAATAGGATCCGTCCTGAAAAAAGGGATTTCAGGAGGTGAAACGATGATCTTGCGGATGTGAGGTTTGGACTCGAGCTGAGTCGCAAAAGGATGACCAGGTAGGTCGAGCGGCTGGACCCACGTCGGGCTACCTACGTATCCCAAGAGGAATCAAGCCAAATCTTAGTTCAAAAGAGTGGGCGTTTAATACCCGAGAGTGGCGGACGTGTGGCGTCAAGGATACGTGACTGCACGGGAGTCACCAAAGGATTTGACTGTACGGGGAGTCACCCAAAGATTTGACTGTACGGGGAGTCACCCAAAGATTTGACTGTCCGGGGAGTCACCCAAAGATTTGACTGTCCGGGGAGTCACCCAAAGATTTGACTGTCCGGGGAGTCACCCAAAGATTTGACTGTCCGGGGAGTCACCCAAAGATTTGACTGTACGGGAGTCACCCAAAGATTTGATCAGACGGGGAGTCACCCAAAGATTTGATCGTCCGGGAGTCACCCAAAGATTTGATCGTACGGGAGTCACCCAAAGATTTGATCAGACGGGGAGTCACCCAAAGATTTGACTTGTCCTGGGAGTCACCCAAAGATTTGATCAGACGGGAGTCACCCAAAGATTTATTGTACGGGAGTCACCCAAAGATTTGATCAGGAGTCACCCAAAGATTTGGTGTACGGGAGTCACCCAAAGATTTATTTGTCCGAGTCACCCAAAGATTTGTACAGTCACCCAGATTTGGGAGTCACCCAAAGATTTGACTGTCCGGGAGTCACCCAAAGATTTGAGTCACCCGGGGAGTCACCCAGATTTGATGCGGGAGTCACCCAAAGATTTGTGAGAGTTTGACTTCTGCGGGAGTCACCCCTTGTGAAAATTTTGACTTCTGCGGGAGTCACCCCTTGTGAAAAATTGGATTCGTGGCTGCCGGAGGACTTAGGCCACTAATGAGGAATAGCTGTGTGAATTGATTGGGATTACTATGGCTTCCCGAGCCGAAGAACCAAGCGATTAAAAATTTGGGATGATCATTGCTAAGACTTAGAGAGGAGTCTTGTCTCCTAGGCTTAAGGCTAGGGTTTAGAGAGGTATTTGTCATCTAGGCTTGAGGCTAGGGTTTAGAGAGGTATTTGTCACCTAGGCTTGCTTGAGGCTAGGGTTTAGAAAGATTTTTGTCACCTAGACTTGAGGTTAGGGTTTTGAAAGGTATTTGTCATCTAGGCTTGAGGCTAGGGTTTAGAGAGGTATTTGTCACCTAGGCTTGCTTGAGGCTAGGGTTTAGAAAGATTTTTGTCACCTAGACTTGAGGTTAGGGTTTTGAAAGGTATTTTTTGTCATCTAGGCTTGAGGCTAGGGTTTAGAAAGATTTTTGTCACCTAGACTTGAGGTTAGGGTTTTGAAAGGTATTTGTCATCTAGGCTTGAGGCTAGGGTTTAGAGAGGTATTTGTCACCTAGGCTTGCTTGAGGCTAGGGTTTAGAAAGATTTTTGTCACCTAGACTTGAGGTTAGGGTTTTGAAAGGTATTTTTTGTCATCTAGGCTTGAGGCTAGGGTTTAGAGAGGAGATTTGTCACCTAGGCTTGAGGCTAGGATTTAGAAAGGAGATTTGTCACCTAGGCTTGAGACTAGGGTTTAGAAATGTATTTGTTACCTAGGCTTGGAGCTAGGGTTTTACATTTGTGGTAAGTCTGGACAAGGCAGTTTGAGCAGAAAGGTTATGGTTTAAACTAGGCGAGGCCGAGAAGATGGGATTAGGTAAGTTTGATGTCCAGAGATAAGGACCGAGTCATCTTGAGAGAGAGGCGTTTTTGATAGACTTGAAGAGTTTGAAAATTTGTGGAGACCAAAGAGTGATTTTGTAAACAAGGTGCCAAAGAGGATAGCATTTTGAAAGCATGTTACTTTGATAAGGAGGCCTTATGATCAATTATATTTCTAACTGACTCAAAGAGTTTGCCACATGCTGATCTTGATGACAAGGGATGCCCTTCTTGCTAGACATGACTTCGTCGGAGCCTCGATTAGAGCCCTTTGGCCTTTTCTGAAGAACCACATAGTCGACCCATTTTTGTTGAGGGGAGCCCCACTGTTTGATGAAGTGACCTTGGCGAAGCCCCAGTCGATAATGCAAAGCAAACCTGAAGGGAATGGCGAAGCCCCAGTTGATGATGCAAAGCAAGCCTGAAGGGAATCTGGTAAAGAGAGCCTGAGAGAACAGCTTAGCAAAAGCCCCGGCTTGGAGAGATTCAATGTGTCCCTATTGCGGACGAGAGTCATCTTGTGGCCACGGGCGATCCTCGTTTCGAACAAAGGTCAATCGCCGGACAAGAATCGGAAATGTATATGTGCAGGGGCACATTTTTCGAAGGTGGGAATGGATCCCGAATTCGTGTATGACACTTTCGCTTTTGGGTTTGACTCTTTTGGGAGAGTGTAAGCATCACAAGGTGTGGAAAAGTGTATGGAAGCCCCTGCTGACAGAAAGACAGTGTTTGGCTCTTCCTAGATTGTAGAGAAGAAGACTTGTCGAGACATTTGAAGAATTGTTTGATTCAGAATTATATTTTGATTGCTCGTGAATGGACCTCACTGATTGGTTTATCAAATTCCAATTATATGAGTAAACAAATAATGACTGTTTTGATTAGAAGCTGGAATTGGGCTTGTCTTTAGAAGGAGTAGGATGTTCCGTTGTTGCTTGCTGCTCTGGGCTGATTGTGATAATTGTGGTGCGGGCTGCCGCTACATTGATCGAAAAATAGAATGAAAAATAGAAAAAAGATTGGGGTGGAAGAAAAGGTGGGAATTGACTGATTATGGCCCCTTCTATTTTTCTGTCTTTCAATTCAAGATTCGTTGCTCCTTTGTTCTCACAAGCCGAGGGGAGTAGTCCCTGGCACGCGTCTCCTTGCTTTTACCGGAGTGCCGCTGAGAGGCACGGATGCGAAGCCCCAGTGAGACTTTTGCAGACAGTGTTTGAGGAGTCGAATGAACGAATTTCAAGAATAGGACGAGTTCCCAAACTTTTGAGAGAATATGTAATATGCTCACGTAGGATAACAAGTGACTCAAAAATCTGAATATGCATTTCTTTTAAATAATCTTTTGAGAATGCCATCCGGTAGCGGTTGTAGCTGGGCTTTGGATTACGATCGATCATTAGGTGATGATTAACATGACCTCTTAAAGTGAGAGGTCGGCTGGGCCTTTTGCTGAGAGGTTGGCTTGAGGGATGTGTTTGGAATTTCTAAGGTGAGGGGATTTTCTTGTTGTTGCTTCTTCAGAACCTCTAAGAGTGAGGTTAACTTTGATTTTGATAAGGTCAAGGGTGGTGATGGAATCCTCTAAAAGTGAGAGGATGGACTTTGGAATTGGTTTACGGGATTTGTCCAAGAGGGAATTTTTGTTGCTTCTTCTTGCGAGTTTGTTGTGATTTCAGCAGGTAACTTGATCACGATAGGACCTTCACTCGATGTCTCGTTTTCACAACCTTTGAGATGGGAGGTTCACTTCGGGGTGATGAAGTTGTTTTTTTTTTTTTTTTTTTTTTAACACCCTCTTATCGAGAAAAGCCTTCGGATTTGTTTGCTCGCGATAGCCCCTAGTGTATGCCTTGGGATGGTTTTACCTTTTCCCTCTTGGGCTTGGAGGTAGTCCCTTCGAGGGAGCCCCTTGTATGAGTTTCTTTCGCATTCCGCCTTTCTTGAGCTTTGAGGTGATTACTTCCTTTGTGAGTCGAGGGAGCCCCTAGTATGGGCTTCTTCCTTAGGGTCTCAAAACTTGTCGATCTTGAAATGAAAGGGTATTATTTAGTGAGGATAAGGTTATGGCTTCCTATGGTGAGAGGTTTAAGCTTCAATTGCTACTGGATAGCATTCTCAAAAGAGTATTTTTTAAAATAAATGCAAACTCATTTAACCGACTTATTAATGTAAGGCAAAATATATTCAGACCATGAGAAAGATATGTGAGCATATTCAATGAAAGCTTATCGATCGAATGGAAAATCAGAGGAGACGCGAGATTGGGGGGTTGGTGAGCCCCAAGTTGATATTCATGCAGCACTTGTGAAGGATAGGAACAACTCCTTGCATCTTCTTTAAATTGCAGTGGCGTGAGCAGCTATTTTCTGATGATGAGCAACAACGGTCTTTGTGCTTGTCTTGATCATATGGAAAGGAGGTCAAGCGGGGGAGAGTGTTTTTGGGGAAGTGTATGTTTGAGACGGTATAACGGGTATGTACAAGGAGTGTATGAAAAGTATATGGTGGAGTATGGAGAGAGTGTATGAGAGAGGGGTGTATAGGGATGGTGTATATGAAGAAGGAACGGTGAGTTGTTTACTCCAATCAAAGCATTCATTCATTGTTTACTTTATTAGCCGGTGAGTTTATCAGTGAGATTAGCAACCAAGTGATAATTATAAATAAAACAATCTTCTTGAAAGTAATGCGAGATTATGTCTCAAGTCTAGAGAGAAAAGAAAGAAAGACCTTTTTTATTATCGAAGTAACTAGTTCAAAGGTGGACATTACAAACCAATGCCCAAAGTGGAAGTAAGAAAGACACACTAGAACCTACAAGACTGAATGAATCTAAATCCTTCCTTGAAGTACGAGGGCTTCTTCATCAATGAGGCCTTGGTTGATCAAATTTTGAATCAAGCGTTTCAGCTGCTTACAGTTGTCAGTGGTATGCCCAATGTACTTGTGGTATTTGCAAAACTTGGATGTATCCAAGTTAGTTTTCGGATTAACAGGCTTGTAATTCTCGAGCGGCTTGATCAAACTCTTTTCCACCAAAATGTCGAAGAACTCACCCACAGGCATTCCTAAGTCATCAAAATGTTCCTTGTTGATCTTCTTCTCGGGTATTGGTGCCTTTCGTTGGTTGGTGGTCACAGCAGGCATCCTGAATGAGAAATTCTGATGTGTAGGACCATAAGGGGAACCATAAGCATGCGAATGGTAGGGACCCTGGAATTGAACAGGAGGAGGAACTCTTCTCAAGTATTCTTGGATGTAGGACAAATGATGCTGCTCAATTCCATGCATGTCTTTGAGGAGGTTGATCACTCCCAACCTCATGTTTGAGACTTCTTTGAGGGCTTCAATGCTTTTCTCCAGAGACATGATGTGGAATTCTGTAAGAACATATGGCGGAGTCAAACCAATGAGTTGAATTAGATTCATAATTAATCTTAAGGCATCCTTGAGAAAATATTTGACCTCCACAATTTTGAGTTTGGCCATTTGAAGTTGCCTACGTAACCCTTACCATTTAAGATACGAGTCTCAGGTCACCGTAGTTCGAGGGGGCCCCGATTGATGATACAACCAGGGTTAAGTTTAGAGAAAGAGAGAGGATGAATGTAAAAGAGTCCGTTTGGTGAAAAAGGGAGAGGAAGATGACTCGATCCTTGGTCAAATGAGGGTGATCTAGGTGAGTTAATTTGGTCTTGGGTGAGGATTGGCCTTGGTTGGTCTTTGGCTGAAGGGTGCTAGAGATAAAGGATCTAAACTATGGATGGTTTAAGAGATGAGAGGTAGAACTTCGAAGGGTCCTAACTTGTAGACCATGGGGGTCTAAGGTAGAGGAGTGGACCATGGATGGTCCAAGAGACGAGAGTGGACCTCGAAGAGTCTCAGGTGGAAGGGTGGACCTTTAATGGTCCTAGATAGAGAGAGTGGACCTCGAAGGGTCCTAAATTGAGGAGTGGACCTTGAATGTTCTAAGATTGGGAGAGTGGACTTAGTATAGGAAGAGCACAACGAAGGGTCAAAGAGTGGACCTTGAACGGTCCAAGATAGAGAGACTGGACCTAGGGCGATCCGTAGTAGAGGGTGTGGACCTTGAAGGGTCCAAGGGATGAGGAGTGGACCTCGGAGGGTCCTAGAAATGGAGAGTGGACCTCGGAGGGTCCTAGGGATGAGGAGTGGACCTCGGAGGGTCCTAGAAATGGAGAGTGGACCTCGGAGGGTCCTAGAAATGGAGAGTGGACCTCGGAGGGTCCTAAAAATGAAGAGCGGACCTCGGAGGGTCCTAGAAATGAAGAGCGGACCCTCCGAGCGGACCTCGAAGGGTCCTAGAAATGAAGAGCGGACCTCGGAGGGTCCTAGAAATGAAGAGCGGACCTCGGAGGGTCCTAGAAATGAAGAGCGGACCTCGGAGGGTCCTAGAAATGGAGAGCGGACCTCGGAGGGTCCTAGAAATGAAGAGCGGACCTCGGAGGGTCCTAGAAATGAAGAGCGGACCTCGGAGGGTCCTAGAAATGAAGAGCGGACCTCGGAGGGTCTTAGAAGTGAGGAGCGGACCTCGGAAGGTCCTAAAAATGAGGAGTGAACCTCGAAGGGTCCTAAAAATGAGGAGCGGACCTCGGAGGGTCCTAAAAATGAGGAGCGGACCTCGGAGGGTCCTAAAAATGAGGAGCGGACCTCGGAGGGTCCTAAAAATGAGGAGCGGACCTCGGAGGGTCCTAAAAATGAGGAGCGGACCTCGGAAGGTCCTAAAAATGAAGAGTGGACCTCGGAAGGTCCTAAAAATGAGGAGTGGTTAAGCATTTTATTTACAAAAAAGCCCTTTATTTTTTTTTATAGAACCTACTCTTGGTTGGAAGGGATACCCCTTTTTCGCAACTAACTAAAGGTCCTAAAGTGGTGGATCCTAACGATTAACCGTCTCATATAGACATTTAATATGATATTTATGGAGAGTACTATAGACCCATGATAGGACAAGATCAAGCATTCAACTTTACATGGCACGTCCTTTAAAAGGAAATCAATTTTTAGTGCCCTTTATTCTCTCTATAGATCTTGACCTATTATTGATTCGTAGTGACTTAACACAAAGACCTTATTAATTGTCTATATAAAAAAGCTAGTCAAACCAACCGGTCACAGGGAGTGTACTCTTAACAAAGTGGGTGACACAAGGGTTAGATTTCAGGCTCCCACCGTGCAGCCGAAGCGCACTGATGAGTGGATGACCAAGTGAGACTCGGAAGGGAGGCGACATGATCACCACGCTTCCCGCACTTTGGCTTCTCCGATGGGTTAAAGGGTGTCTGTGCAGTGTGACACGGACTCTAGTGGTAGTGTGAGGTAAAAAGTCTAATTCTTTTTTAAGGGAAAAAGAGAAAGATTTTTTTTTTATGAGATGCATGCATGCAATGCAACAGTTAAGAATAGGAGAAAAAGAAAAAGGAAGTAAAATACAACACCACACAAGAAAACGAAAGTCTGACCCACTTAGTTTGAAAAAATTTCAAAACAATCCCCAGCAGAGTCGCCACTGTGAATACCCCGTCCCGATGCAACGCGCATTCGGAGGTTTGAAATAATTAATCATATAATGTCGGACCGAAATGGGATATTCATTTAGTGACACTCGCTTTAAACCATATTAAAAATATTAATTTAAATTTTGAGAGTCGCCACGCCACTTTGATATAGCCCAAAGCTTTGAAAAAAGGCTAAACAGTTAATTGGGTTCTGGGGTCAAGTTACAACCGTAAGAAGAAACGCTATCACTCCTATTGCCCGACGGATCGGTCTTTCTAGCATGTGGGGTGTTGGTTGTGTGCGGTGTTTACAGGAATAGATAGAAGAAACGGGATCATGCATAAGGAGGAGGGGAGAGAAAGAATTAATTGATGATCACACCCTAGAACCTTTGAGTTAGGCCCTCGGAAGGTGCACTAATCAACGTTCATCCTTGGGGCATTGTTGATCATGGGATAATTATAACTAAGGTGGAAGGTAAGAAATAGTTCCTAGATCCATTGGGTTCCTTGGGCGAAACCTTAGATCATCCTCGGCTATTGCATATTTAAATATATTAAAACAGTCCTAAATCTAGCATAAAGGAACAATTAAAATATAATAAGCATGCAAATATAATAAGACAATAATAATAATAGGGAACAAAAATATTAAAAAGAGTCTTACCAATTGTAGCAAGACTTTGGGGTCGAATCTAGGGCGATTCGAAGAGAGTAAAAAGAACTGTGGGTAAAACAAGAGTAGTCTCGTTTCTCCCGAGTAATTTGTGTCTAGAATGGGAGCCGGGCACACTTATTTATAGTGCTTCGGTATCTGGGCTGGGCCAGAGCAAGGGTCGATCGGCCTTAAAATAAAGGGTCGATCGGCTCAAAACAAAGGGTCGATCGGCACAAGGATGCTAGGTACGATCGGCACAAAATAAAAGGGTCGATCGGCCATACCACGGGTAAAAGGCCGATCGGCACTTTGATCTGGCGTACTTTCCACGCAGCAATGACGGCGCAGGTACGGATGAAGGGATTAAGGGATTTTTAGGGTTTCTTTAATATTAACCGGGCCAAACATTTAAAATGCCTTTTTTCGGACGGGTACTAACAGTGGGCTCGATTTCGAACATATAATTTTAATGTAAGTAGAAACCTACAAAAACATTTACTTGTGCTAAACCAGATGTAAAAAGGAATTTAACTTTTTTCAAAATAAATTTAATATGGATGTACCTCTCTACCAGATACATCCAACGAAATTGTATTGGGCCTGCTAGCAAGGCCTCCTCGGCTAAATGCACCGGCAAGTGCTCCATAACATCAAAGAAAGCTGGTGGGAATATTTTCTCGAGAGCGCATAGTGTGACAGCCATCTGATCTTGTATCTTTTCGAGATCAGCAAATGTATTCACCTTTGAGGATAGTTGCCTAAAGAAATTTGTCAACTCAATGATGGCTTTTACAACAAAAGTAGGCAATGTTTTTCGAACAGCTAAGGGGAGTAGTTGTTGGAGCAAAATATGACTATCGAGTAGCTATCAGGGACTTTGACTCCCTTTAAAACTTTCAAGAATGTGTCTTTATGCTTCTTACTCATTGTGAACTGAGCCGGAGGCATAATTTCTTTGCGAGATGGAAGCATTTGTAGATGCAATGGTTTCCGAATGTTCATCTCTTTTAGGTCTCTTCTTGATTTCTCATTATCTTTTGATTTCTCCGCAGTACCTAACAGAGTATGTAGAACATTATCACACACATTTTTTTCAATGTGCATAACATCAAGATCATGACGAACATTATTATTTGCCCAATATGACAACTCAAAGAAGATACTCCTCTTTTTCCAATTGTGACACAACTTAGGAACCTTTCTCTTCTCCAACTTGGCTTGTTGCTTCTCCCCCTCTTCTCTTTTCCTCTTTTTAAAAACATCTTCTAATTTATACTCTGTTTCCATATTTCAACTTGTTTAAGCAATTTTATTCCAAACAATAACTTTGGCTTATCTCTCACTTCATGAGTACCATCAAAAGAGATTTTATCCTTACGAAAAGCATGACTCCTAGGCAAGAAGCGTCGATGACCAATATAACAATACTTGCCACCATGTTCCAACCATCGTGCTTGAGGTCTCACATTGCAACAAGGGCAAGCATATTCACCTTTAGTGCTCCATCCAGACAACATTGCATATGCAGGAAGTCATTTATTGTCCATAATAGTGAAGCTCGTAAAGTGAACAACTCGTTCCTTGATGCATCATAAGTTGATATACCATCTTCCCACAATTCCTTCAACTCATCAATTAACGGTTGGAGATACACATCTATCTTGTTGCCAGGCCCTTTTGGGCCTTGAGTAAGCATCGACAAGAAAAAATATGGTTGTTTCATGCATAACCAAGGTGGAAGATTGTATGGCATAAGCACAATCGGCCAAGTACTGTGAGATATAGTCATTGTTTTGAAAGGATTAAATTCATCAGATGCTAATCCCAATCTAACATTCCGAATTTCACTTGAAAATAATGGATAACGTTCATCAAATCCCTTCCACGCACGAGAGTCTGTAGGATGTCTCAGCACACCATCGTCTATTCTTTTCTTTGCATGCAATCTCATGAGTGTCGCGGTCTTAGATGACCAATACAACCTTTGCAACCTTGGCTTCAAGGGAAAATACCATACTTTCTCCATCGCTACCTGCTTGGAAAGTTTATTATTCCCACTTGTTTTCGCACCTTCACCGCTACCCCCTTCTTCTTGTTGCTTATATCTTGAGGCTCCACAAATTTCACATTTAGTAAGTTTTTCAGTTTTATTTCGAAACAACATATAATGATTAATGCACGTATCCCATGTTTTATAACTGAAACCCAAATCTGCAGCCATCTTGTACACCTCACGATATAAATTTGACACTTTTGCTGACTGAGGCAATGCCCTAATGAAAATCTTTAATAAAGAAGTAAATCCCTTATCGGTCACTCGATAATTAGCCTTCCAGTGCATAAGTTCTGCAATAAATGAGAGTACTGTAAACTTATCACACCCTTCCCACAAGGCTTGATCAGAATCTCTCAAAAACTTAAGAAACTTTGCAGTGGCTGCATCTGATTGTACGATTTCTTCAATTCCTGGCTAGTTACTATCCGGCATACCCATCCCTTCATGTACAATTTGCCTCATACAATCTTGCACGCCCAAGTCAATTTCAATGCCATCTTCAGTTGTCCTATCATTATTATCATTCTTATACGACGAAATGTACTCTTCCCCATACCTAGTCCAATTCTTGTAAGCTGTTTCAAATCCCACTTCAATACAATGTGATTTCACGGTTGCACGGTCTTTTAGGTAACGATTTGAGCATTTTTTTCAAGGACAATATATTTCTTTAGCACCAAGAGAATTTTTTGAGAATGCAAAGATGAGGAAGTTGTCAATCCCAGACATATACTCATTTGAAATCCGGTTACCCAAATCAATCCAACTTTTGTCCATATATGATTTGATATTTTTAACGTTAAAATACAACCTATATATAAGACCGAGAGACACAAATTAGTTGATTCAAGATACCTAAGCTTTTTTCTCATAAAGTAATGTGTTGATCCAAGATACCTAAGCTTTTTTCTCAACCTATATATATATAGAAACTGAATCACTGGGATTATGAAATTGAATAGAAAGTAAATCAATATGAAATGAACAGAGAAACATGATGATACATTATGAATGAGGCGATGCAGGGTGGGGTTAAAGACTATCACTTTTTGCTTAATTGATCTGCTTACTTTTATTATGTTCATATTAATTACTATTGTTGGAAGCGACTGAACTAGAGCAGAAAGAGGGCTAAGACAATTTCTGGACATTGAAATAAATTCAAAACTCTACCTACGGTCTATATCAAACTCTTCACATATGAACTAATAAACAACCACCAAAATTAACATGTATCCACTAAGCACATAATACAAAATCTCAAAAAGCACAATTCTATCACACAATTCACTCTGAAGGAAACATTGAGTAGCAAATAACGAAGGAAATGATAGCCAACCAAGAAGGAAAAACCTAGATTAGCAAAATTTCCAAATATTATTTCTGTAAATCTGTAAAAAGCACACCAAACAGAAACAAATTTAGAAAGTCAAATTAGTTAAACTTGTTAAACTAGATCTGTTAATTAACCTCTCATCTGCTTATACAGTAATTAACCTTAAATATGTTAATTAAACTTAAATCTGTCGGAGGCACATAATTTGCAATGCATTTTGCAAATTTCAAAAGTTTCACATAACTAGGACAACACCAACAACAAAATATAACAACATCAGTCAAAATTACCACCAAACCACTCAACCGGAAAATGATTAAAAAATATCTTCAAAATTTTCAAGAGAAAGAGGTAGACTAACCTGGAATTTGGTCGGATGCCGGCTCAGAGATCGACGTCACAAAATAGGGCGATTGATAATCAAACCTGTTGAATATGAGCAAATATTCAACAAAAGGTCAAAATGAGTAGCTACACACCAAGAGTGAGCAAATATTCACATACCTTCAATGGTCACCGGCGGCAGGTCTTCAGGGCGAAGCTAATAGTTTTCAGATCTGCAACCGTCTTCACCGGAGCTGGGTTCTTCATTGGAGCTGCGTTCTTCACCGTCGATTGAGAATCAAACCTAGGTAAGGTTTTGGGAATTTTTGCGGGAACAATAGAATAGAGAGGGAATTTTGGGGAAATTTATTTTACGCGGTATATATTAATATATACGGCGGTTTACGTATATGTCGCCGTATATAAGTCTCTATTTACGGTGGCTCCGTGTTTTTCGCCGTATATAACTAATATATATGGCGGCTACTTGTCAACCGCCGTATATAACTACGATATAAGGTCGGTATATGTCAATTTTATACGATGTACGTATATAAGTATATACGACGCCTCCATGTGACCGCCGTATATAACTTATATAAACGGCGGATATAGCATACCGCTGTATATGCTCTTTATATTTACGGCGGATATAGCATACCGCCGTATATATTCTTTATATTTACGGCGGATATAGCATACCGCCGTATATAACCAACTATATACGGCGGCTTCGTTTATCCGTCGTATATAATAACTATATACGGCGGTCGCGTGTTGCCCAATAACCAACTTTCTTGTAGTGTGTATTGATGAATTTGTGTATTAACTGACTACAATATAATGAGTACTCTATTTATTCTTGTATTTATTTCATAGGATTACTTATGACTAATCCACATCATTTTCTTGTTCACAGATTCCTACAACATCGGGTGATGATGTGTCAGATGAGATTTGTAGTTAGATGACTTTTTTTGTAAGTAAATTTTTTTAATTCATACTCAAGTTTTTTTACATAATTTCTTTGTTAGTTTTTTTCAAACTTATAATATGTCATGTCATCGATTAGTAATTATTATCCATTTGTTTTAAATCTAAAATATGAAGTACTCGTGATTTTGTTTATATTTTCAATTGTCAACGATATTCATTCACATATGAAGATTTGCTTTTCTGTATATGCATGACAGGATTGGAGCCTTGATGATGTCTCTTTGATCTTTAACTTCAACATCAACTTCAACTTCAAAACTTTAATGTTTTAGACTAGATTATGGCCATGATTACACTTTTGTACATGTTTTACTTCAGACAAATGGTTAATAGTAGCAAATGCTTTATAAATAGTTGTTAGATTTGACTTACTAGAATGAATTATTTAGGATTTTTGTTTAAGCACTTGTATCACCATTTGTGGATTTTTATGGAAATTTATGCATTACGGTTAAAATGGTCATTTAACTCTTTTATTCCTACTAAATGTATTACAATGAATATATAGTACATTAGATTTTATAATTAAAAAAATCTATATATCACAGTTTTGAATTGTGTTACAAATATAAAAACACACATTATGGTATCATTTGCCACGTTAATAATTTATATGTCGCACATACAAATAATAATTTATATGTCGCACATAACTTCTATGACGGTTCTAAATTGTCACAAGTATTAAAAATTGCACCGTTTTTAAATGTCACAACAACCGTGATAAATAAAAAAAAATAACATATATCATACTAATTGTATTACGGTTTTTAACCGTGACCATAACCGTAGCAAATACTATTTGTCACGGTTTAGAAACTGTAGAACAGTATAAGCGACGCTCACAAAAGCATCGGACATAAAAACGTGACAAAACAGTGATAAATACTATTAGCCACAGTTTTATCTCTATTTACCACGATCCGACTACTGTGGCTAAAAACCCTTATTCTTGTAGTGTTCCTTTTTTGAGTAAAACATAAGTTTTGCAAAATGTGTTTTAAAGGTGTGTACACAAACATATTATTATACATATTTTTTTTTTTGTATTTTGAATAAGCAAGACAAAAAAAGTAAAACACACACGCACACACAATAGTCAAAGAAGGGGTAAAACGAAAGTTTGACCCACACCATGTTTTAAAAATCTTAGAAGTTTTAAAAACAAGTTTCTTCCCCCAGCAGAGTCACCAGCTGAAATTACCCAATCCGGCTGCACCCGTGGCATGAGGTCGGGGCCTCCCTCCTTGGGAGGGTGAAAAAGTTGTTTCAAAGATTGGACGAATGAATTTCTTTGAAAAGAGAGTCGCCACACCGTTTTTAGTTATGCCAAAAACATTGAAAAAAGGCTTTTTGTTGTGTGATGAGATTTTTTGGTTCGGAGGTCAGGTTACGCCTCGGGAAGAGATTTTTTAATGCTCACCCGAAATGCCTCATATACATGAGTCTTCCTAAACCCTTCTTTGAAAATTGTGTATGTGTGTATGTTTTAAGAAATGAAGTATATTTGAGGATAAATAATGGAAATACAACGGAACAGGAACAAACCACTATCCCCGTCAAACCTCCATTCTTGTGCACATTGTGCCTGGAAGATCTTTTAGGATCATTTAGATGGTTTGGGTCTATGACATATATAGTAAAGTCAACATTTTAAACGATGTGTTTAAACAATAATATTTAAAGATCGGGAAATTAAAGCAGTTATTTAGGGTTCGGAAGGAGATCTCACTAATGTTGGTTTCTTTCTATCTTCCTCGGGGGAACGTGGTCAATTTGTGGTGATTTTAAAGAGGAAAGAAGTTTTGCCATCACATATGACAAAATCTCCCCTAATTAACTCTCGTTCACACTCGCTAAACTTGTGGGTTTTGGCCGCTTTTGAGTCATTGTCGGGTGTCGTTGGTGTTTGTTGGTGTTTGTGAGTAGTGTGGATCTCGGGATGGATCGGGATGAATGGAGATGTGTGTTGATCTTGGGATGGATCGGTAGGTGTTTTCGTGGGGATTTTGAGGGAATGTGGGTGAATATGAGTGAAACTAATGGAGGGGAATGAAGGGGGATGATGTTTGTGATGTTTTTGAATGATTTTGAAGCTGTTGGAGGCTAGTATTTATAGGGTCTGGGTCTGGGCCTGGACAAAGTGGTTCGCACGTTTGAGAGTTTAATCAGTCATTTGGTCCGCACGGCTTTGACTTTAATCAATCAAACATCTTGACTTTTGTGTCATGTGGCGTGTTGACAAGGTGGTCCGTATGGACTAACCATGCAGCAAAGAGGTCCGCACGGCTCACTCTTTAATCTGTCAGTTTTTTGACTTTTGTGTCATTCCTGCAGAAGTCCTTCAAGTTTGTAAATGCCTGAAAGGTCCTTCCTTGGTTTGGCTTGGTCCGTTTGATCCTTAGGAAGCCACGGGACTTTGTGATCGCGAGGAAGTATACCCTCGATGTCCTTTCCACATGATCGGATGGAGAGCGATCCGGATTGGGGTACTTACAAGTATGACCATCAGACACCATGTTTGTGGTTTAAGTAAAGTTTCAAGGTCTAATGTTTATCGTTTCCCGGCAATGGAACCAAACAGATGACGTAGAAAATGATCCAGATCAGCCTTAGTCCAGCAATTAGGTTGATCTCCAGCTAATGTGACCTAAAACCACGAACAAACGACTTGTCGGGGTGGTTTCCGGCTAAGACCCTCCGGCGTGATGATGAGATATGGTATATTGAGCTTATAAACTGAAATGAATAACATATATTCAGAATAGCAAATAAGACATTATCTTTTAACGTTGTATGTTGTCTGGTATTTATAGTGGTGTCATGGGATCATTGTAAATTCCTAGAATCACGGAGATGTGGTGGGCCTAACTGTCTCCGAGAATGTAGGAGGTGGTTACAAATAACGACGTAGGCGGACGTACGTGTTGGTAGGTCGAGGTCGCTTGAGTATTCAAAGTCAACCTGATATTGTGCCTTTGCTTGATAGAAATTGTACAAGTAAATAATCGTATGTCGGACGAAGCTATGTCGGGACCAAGGATGGTCGGACAATGAGCTAGGTTGACTGATCTTTGTTGTTGGGCCATGGGCGTTGTATCAATTGGACTAGCCCACTCCATAGTAGTGTCTTGGTGATGTCTGAAATGTTGGAATTCATAATTCGTTGGGCCTGGCCCGTCACTTTTTTTCCGTTCACCAATCATTGTAACAAGAAGAAGAAATATAAACATCTCACAATTGAGAGAAGAAAAAGATTATCGACAAAAAAGAAGACAAAATTTCTCTACTAAGGATACATACAATATAACGAGAAGTAGGACCGACCCTAAATCTTAAATTTATGGACCCATCCCTGATCCGACCCAAATACTTAAGAACTTCATGAACGCTCCATTCCGACCCGAGCTTATATCAAAAGTTATTTTTTTGGCCCAAATTTATTTGAGCCAAATTCATTTTTTAGCAAAATGTTGAATGTTCAATAAAGAATAGTTTAAAATAATAAAATTCTCACTCACAAAAAAAATAAAAAAAATATATAATTTAGGAAAATATTAAACAATATTTTACTTATATTTTATATTAACCTATTATTTAGGGTTTGGGTAAGATTGGGTCGAGTCGGGTCGAGTTTTAGTCGGATCAGCAGCATTATCCGAACCCGATTCGACCCATCCGGGTTTAAAATTTGCAAACCGAACATTGAATCGCATTCGGTTCATATTGAGTTCGATCAAATTGTCAAATTGCCGTCCCTAACGAGAAGTAAGACAAAATAATAATTTTATTAGAAACTCACAAAATTATAAATTAAATATAAACAAAATGAACAATACCCTCAACCTCTTTGTAATTATAGGGTTTAAATTATTAGTTGATGTTTATCATCTTTTTAAATCTTAGACGCGAAAGTAACAAAAGTCCAGGGGGCTAGAAGTAAGGGTTTAAGTTTTTTTTTTAACAATGATAGAAGTAGATTTTTTTTTTCAACATGAAAATTGGCAAAGATTAATTTAAATACTTCAAAAAAGAGCTTTTTCTAAAATGAGTTTCTCTTTGAGAATTGTTATTTATCCCCGCAACATTACTGAATATCCCTACAATACTAAGTCTATCAAATATTCAACACTAGTCACACCTCCCCTTTCCCTATTTTACCCCTTTCTTCTTCGGCCCACCACACCGCCATTCTTCCCCATTCTTCACCTCTGTCTTCTCCGTCCCTCTCCCTCCTTCATCTCTTCTTCCTCCATGAACCAACCAACCACCCACCCCACCATCATCTCTTCTCTCCTCCTCTCTCACTTCTCTTTTTTCATATTAATCAAGAAACCTCCAAATCTAGTCCTATAATTCGAAAACTCCAAATCCAAGTATTTAGTATTTGTTGCCCCTGCCGCCTCCGATCTCTTCCCATGTCTAGATCTGGACTACCCCCCCTTCATCTCCATTGCCGCCGATGTCATTTTCTCCGGCGTCGTCTCCCTCTCTCGTATTTAGATCTGGAAATAAACCTTTTCACCTTCTCTTCTACGACAATATGTGAAGGTGGGTTGGTAGGTTGGAAATAGTCATATGAGTTTCCCTTTTGATGTTCTAAATTAATTCCTTAAAAAAAAAATCGTTCTTTCAATTTTTTTTCAAATGTTTCTAAATAAACTCCCAAAAGAAAATCGTTTTATACATTTTTTTTTGCAAATCTGCTGTTGATTTTTTTTTATTGGGTGACAATTATCGAACCTTTTATGTTAGGAATAGTTTATGCAATTTTTTGATGATGAAGTTTCCAATAATGATAGTGGTGAAGGTCATGGTGAGATAGTAATGGTGGTAGGGAAGATGGTGGTGATGAATGAGCAAAGGAGATGTTGAATGAAAAAGAAGGGGTAAAATAGGGAAAGTGGTGGTGTGACTAGTGTTGAATGTTGGATAGACTTAGTATTGCGGGGGTATTCAGTAATGTTGCGGGGGTAAATAACAATTCTCGTGACGGTAAAGTATAATGAAAAAAATATTTTTGGACTCCGAGGTGATTCTAGGCCCTAAAAAATAACTCCAAACTTTTATAAGCCTCCAAAATACAAATTTGGAACTACTACTCATTCTCGTAATGATTTGCCGCAGCGTTCTTATATAATAATAAGATTTTACCACGAAACATATTTTGAATAAGTATCGGTCAAAATTTACTTAGGGTATGTTTGGCAACCTCAATTTCAAGACTTGAATTTGAAATTAGAAGAACAAAATGAATTCCGTGAAACTAATTTAACCCTTTCAATTTTAATTCAACGAATTGAAATCGAGTTGCCAAACATACCGTTAGTAAATATGATCCCATCAAAATACTTTGTACAACCACTTTATACAATCGATTAATCTCAATCGTTAATTATTTTACAAAAAATTGTGATCAAATCTCCATTAATCGCATAAGAAGTGCTGCATCAAAATGGTCGCATAAGATTTACATAATTACATATAAAACCATAATGCCAAACTCCCTCTACCTTGTAATTAATGCATACCCTCAACCTCTTTTTTGTAAATAGAGGGGTTTAAGTTGTTGGTTGTTGGTTGTTGTTTGTCGTCTTTTAAACCTTAGCGCGAAAGTAACAAATGTCTATAACTTAAGGGGGCTAGAAGTAAGGTTCCCTTAAATCTCTCTCTCTAGTTTCGGTCAAACAAACCATATCGATTTCCTTCTTCCTCCTAGTCCACCAGTCCAACTCTACTGTTCCGGTAGACTCCGCCGATTATTGCGCCGACCAATCCCCATCCAATTTCTCTCTCCTTCCACCGGTCCCCTCCGTAAACCCTGAACTAGAGAAAATGGCCGACGATAAGGAGTCAACGTCAAATCCGCCGGGTCAGGGTGAACTTGTTGAAGATCCCGATGATACTGCTAAGTCTCCTCCAAATTCCCCCAATTCTTCCACTCGCAAGGTCCCCCTTCTTTCTCTCTCTCTCTCTCTCTATAGATATACATACGCGTGTCTGATTTCTCGCACAATTTATGTTTTTGGTAGATCTGTATTCTTAGATTTACCCTCTTTTTTACATCTGCTTGGAATTTGGAACTAGCTAGCGGATGCTTCATTTGGTTGGTGTAATCCTGATAAATCTATCACTCTGATTAGGATTACCATTGAGAACGAGATCATTAATTATTTCATAGAAATTCTGTTTCTGCACCAGAATGTGGTGGTGAATTTATTGAAGACCTTATCATTTTGCAACTCCAACAAACATCGGTTGGTCGTTTAGCTTTTGTATGCAGTAAAGCAAAGATAAATGCTAAAACCTGCTAGCGTTTTGTTTAAATTTCCAAGATCATACCGTTTGACAACGGATATGATCAATCGACTGGGTAACACTTGATTAGATTATAATCTGTAACATAATATGTTTATCCAATAATACACCAAATTTTAGTGCATGCTTGTTCGAAGTTTCAATCTTAATACAGAATTGGAGTGTATTTATAGGGGATAAAGTAGTGTTTAGAAGTCAAGTAGGTATGCCAATGGGGTGTGGCAGCACACTTACACGAGGTTAAACTTCTTGATTCCCAACTGGGTTGAGGAAAGCTATTTCTATCACCACCCCAAACATATCATTGGGTACCTAAGATCGGTGTTTATAAGAAGACAAGTTTCTCTAACCATCTATGCCCAAGCCAACTTCATCTCAGTTACTTTTACGTTTATGAGGATATGTAAAGTCAACAACCAACTGATGACCACTTGGATAGACTTTCTAGTAATAACTAATTAGTAAACGATTTATAATAACTTTGTAGATGTTTTTTTTTTTTTTTTGGGGTAAACACAAGGAAATGGACCCTCTTTTTTTTAATCATTTCGCGTACAAAAATCTCTTTCAAGTAGTGCTTATGTATCTGGTTGAAAACTTAGTTGGCCATCAGGATTCCTGATATCTGGCGATGTTCTTATAATGATGTATTCTCTCACCAAAATATTCTATACTTAACTCAAGTTAACTAATGCACTTACCCATACCAGCAGTGCTTGTGAGAAAATAATACTTGGAGGGGTGGCTCACTGGGAATACCTTGTGTTGCACCTTCAACCCTTTTTAATTGCGCTTAGAGTCATTCCCTTACATAGCTAGTCCCAAGCCGTGCAAGCAAGGAGGGTTTCATTAGATAGCGTGATGGCAAGTGTGAAACTTTATTAGATCACTATGAACATGAATCTGAAGCAGAGATGACTTGACTCTGCTATTTAAGTTACCAGACACCATGCTGTTGAGCAGGTTGGGTTGAGTATGTCTGGAAGTAAAGTTGCTATTTGGCATGTCAATGAGCCTTTGATGGTTGTACGAGCATTAACTTTCTAACCATTTGTTCTGAGAAAAACAAACTTCTTATGGGGGTGTAATGGTAATGCCATCCCCTCCCCCTCAAGAATCCAGAGTCCTGTTTGCATTTCATGTAGTTTTAGGTCTATGAAAATTTGGGGCATCCACCCTCTTTATACCGTTGATCTGCATGGAACTAATAGCCATTCCACTGTAAATGGCACGTGCAGACTCATTTATTCCTGCACTTTAAAAAATCCTAAATCACAAAAGAACTGTTTATTTGTTGCCCGTTGACAAATTATACATTGTTAGTTTTTATGTGTCTGATTTTGATTTGACTCTTGAATTGATTCAGGCTTGTTATGCTGTTCTCCAAAGCTGGGTTTCAAAGAAGTTCATGACTGGATGGTACTAATCTTAGCAAATAATGCCCTAAGGTTTCAATTTTCTTTCTTTCGGTAACTTTTCTTTTACTTGAAAATTTGCAGTGTCGTTCTCTTTCCAGTGGCTGTTACATTTTTTGTCACATGGTGGTTTGTACAATTTTTTGATGGTTTCTTCAGTCCCATTTATGAGAGGCTCGGGATTGAAATATTTGGTGAGTCATCAAACCATAAAGTATCTTGTTTGGTTGATTACAGGCTTCCAGTTTTACTATTTAACCTCCCTGGGAATGCTCCTTGTCTGTCTTTGATATGTTGAGTTCAAATTACTATCCATGTGACCTGGAAGCAACCATCCATCTCATTTGCAACTTTTACTTGATGCATGTCACAGTGACTAACACAATCAACATGACCAGAATATTGGTAGCTCAAAGTTAAATGTTCCTGGGTTGCTTAGGAAAATCTGTTTTTATGCAGTTTCCTTCTCTCTTCTCTCTCTCTCTCTCTCTGTGTGTGTGTGTTGTGTGTGAGTGTGTGTGTCTCTCTCTCTTTCTCTCTCCCACGCACACACACACACACACAGAGACACACGCACACACACAAAGTTAAATGCCGTACTTTGCTTTTTGGTCCATCCCAAACTAATTGTCGCGTTTCTAAATAAGGAAATAGTCATAGTGCAATTTTATCTTTGTACAAGCGATGTATAAACGAGTAAAGCTTGTTTCTTAAAAACGTTGACAAGTCATTTATTTTGGGACGGGGGACTATTAGATAATAATAATTTAAAATTAACATACCATTTACTCCATCTGATCCAAAAAATAAGTGTTCACATTCCTTTTTGGCATCAACTAGTTTTTTTTTATTTTAAATGAGCCAGAAGTTTTCTTAATTTGTGTGTAGTCAAAGTGATCACTTGTTTGAATCGGAGGGAGTATAATAGTAAAAAAGATAAATTAATTTAACTGGAGGGAGGTAAGGGTTGTAGTTGGAAAAGTAGGATAAAAAGAGTGTTAAATATAGAAAGAGAACATTTAATTTTGGAGGGTAACAAAGAGTTTTAGCGGGAGGGAGGTGAAAATTTATGGGTGTAATTGGAGAAGTAGGATGAAAAAAGTGTTAAACATAGAAAGTGAACTTTTAGTTTTGGGACGTCCCAAAAAGAAAATGAGAACGTTTAATTTGGGATGGAGATAGTATTATTAAACAAATACTCCCTCCGTCCCACTTGAATAGTATTATTAAATAATTACTCCCTTTGTCCCACTTGAAGAGGTGTGGTTTGTCCAACCACGCAAGGAAAGTGGTTGACATTGATTAATTCTTTAAATTTCTCCTTAAAAACATTTGAACTCAAACAAGGAGGCCACATTGGAATTCAAACTAGATAGGAAATATAGGTTACTATAAAAGATTGATTAAGAATGACGACTCAAAAAGGGAAGCTGCTCAGGATGGCCCAAAAAGGAATACGCACCTCTTCAAGTACCGATAAATTCCAAAAAAACAAATCTTCAAAGGGTTCATTACAAAAGAATCCCCAAAGAAAGTTAAAAGGGGCTTGTGGCCTGTGGGTATATATACGCAAGATATGTATTTCATACATTACATGGATCAAAAAGTCAATATGGGACTAATCAAAAAAATTTAAAAAGATGCAAGAGGGAAAATGAAAAATCTGCTTTGCCACCAAAAGAGGGAAAGTAAATTTTTATCGAGTCTCTAAATTTTCAACCTGTTGTGAAACTTAGGGTCTTAAAACTATGGATCATTAAATGATTATGTCTATACATAAAAAATGATTATGTTTAATTTATCTACATCCAGGTATGTCAAACCATCGTCACAATCTACTCTAGAGTAGAGCCTCAAAGTGTTTGCAAATAGTTCTGAAAAAGTGAAAGAAATATATTTATAACTCATTTGACGACAGGTAGAAATCTTATAAGGGATATAAAATTGTATTTTTATTTGACAATATTTAAAGGTCATAACAATTTTGCTGGCCTATTTACCTTCCCTGAGCAAGGTAATTATGAAGTTATGTTGATATTTTGACTTTCGATACAAAATAAAACATTTATTTTTATTTTTATTTTTTTGGCACAAAATAAACCTATGATCCAACAAAATTAATTGAACATGCACAATATTTTCAAAGAGCATCAAAAATCGTAAAGGCCCTATCAATTAATGAAGTGAGATGACCTTCCATTACTCTCCTTCTTCCAAAGTAGGGCTGTAAACGAGTCGAGTTCGGTCGAGTTTTTCACGTTCGAGCTCAAGCTCACTTGAGCATTATCGAGTTCGAGTTTTTTTTTTTAGTTCGAGTAGGTCCGAATTCGAGTTGAATCGTGTTTCGGGTTGATCGCGAGCTGCTCGCGGACAGCTTGAGCCATTATTGAACTCGAGTAATAACGAGCCGAGCTCTCGCTTTTGCCCATTTTCTTAGAAAATATGAACAATTGAGTTCATAAAGAGTATTCGAGTCGAGTTTGAGATCTTCAACAATGAAAAAAAAAAGAATTTTTAAAGAACTAACTGTGCCGAGCTCGAAAAATAATTAATAAGGAACAAATAAATTTTTGAGTTTTTGCGAGCTTTTCAAGCCGAGTTCGTACGAGACTCGTCGAACGCACGAGTCGAGCACAATCGTCTCAAAAATCTAAATGAGTTTTAAGATCTTGTTCGAGCTTGAGTCGATCAACAACTCGAGCTCACTCGAATTCGAGTTTTTTCGAGTCGAGCGTGCAGCTCGCGACGATTAACAACCTTATTCCAATCACTCATTTCGGTTTGTTTTCAAACAAGTCTTCAAGTCTTTGTTTGAGTGTTCAAACTAAATATCATAAAAGGTATTCAAATTTGAAACATACTTATGATTTCTTTCATCTACATTCTCCTTTACTTTTTAAATGTTTTGTTTGATTTTGTTTTGGGTGTTTGAATAAAATTGTAGATGGTTGTTGCTCCAAATTCTTAGGACACAAAATGTTCCATTGAAGTGCAAACTGAAAGAGGAACTGTGAGATCTTCGAGAATGAAGGCGCGTGCACCCAACTTCCTCAGGAATCCCGGTATGAGGCACTATATATCTGGGACGGATGAGAACTCATCTGTCTTCGAGGTTGCGTCCAATAAGGATCTAATGGAGTTTTGCATCTTCCCATAATGTTCAAATATGGACCATTACTCAGTTGAAGTGGTTTGTAAGGCTTGGAGCGCTTAGAAAGTCATGAGCACGTTAATGATCACCTAGGTGGAGAGGACATGATCTTTGAGTTCATGTATTTTTCATAGTTATAACAAAATATAAAATTTGATCCAAACGATATTACTTACTCTTTAATCCTAAAATTCAGGAACTCTCGAGGAACTCTCGCCAACCCGGTCAATAAAAATAAATCATATCTTCTCCACCTAGGGTGATCATCAACAAACTCACGATTTCTAACCACCACTGTCTTCCAAGCCTTGCAAACCATTTCAATTGAGTCATGGTCCATATTTGAACACTTTGTATCCTTAGAATTTGGAGCAACAATCATCTACAATTTTATTCAAACACCTGAAAGCCAAAACATTTGAAAAATAAAGGAGAATGTAGATGAAAGAAATCATAAGTTTCAAAATTGAATACCTTTTCTGATATTTAGTTTGAAGAATTATTTGAAAACGAACCGAATGGAGTACTTTGGAAGAATGAGATTATTGGGAAGGTCATCTCACTTCATCAATTTATAGGACCTTTCCGGTTTTTTTTTTTTTTTGCTCTTTGAAAATGTTGAGTCGGTTCAATTAATTTGGTTAGAGGATGGGTTCATTTGTACCAATAAATAAATGCTTTATTTTGTATCGAAAATCAAACTATCAACATAAATTCATAGTTACCTTTGTTGCGGCCTTCGGGAAGGTAGATAGGCTGCCAAAATTGTAATGAAATCTAAATATTGTTAAATCAAAAAACAATAAGATACTATTTTTTTCAGAATAATAAATCTATAACAGCATTGGATTATTTTGTATCCCCTATAAGATTTCCACTCGTGTTGTCAAATCAGATATATATTTCTTTAAATTTATCTTAACTATTTGACACACTTTGAGGATCTAGAGTAGAATGTGTGACGATAAGGTGAAAGTGCCGTATGAGAAGAATAACGGGCTCACGATCAGTGTTCTAAAAGACCCCGCCTAAGGGCGCCTAGGCCCCGCCTAGGCGCTAGGCCCCCTCCAACGCCTAGTTCTAAGCCCCGCCTAGGTCCCGACTAATCCCGACTAGTTCCCGGCTAGGCCCGGCTCCGCCGCCTAGCATCCGCCTAGCGCTTTTTAGAACCTTGCTCACGATAATATAAAAGAATTGTTTTTATACATGAAAATGAGTATGTTTAATTTTTATTTTTTTTTAATATTATACTCCCTCCGATCCACAATAAGTAAGCACTTTGATCGGGCACACAAATTAAGAAAACTCATTTGACGCATTTAAAATAATAATTAAAAAAAAAAACTAGTCGATGCAAATGCTTTATTTACAAGTGGGCTCCCTAGAAAACTTGTGGACACGAGTGATTCTAGTATTCCAAAAAGGAAAATGAACATGTTTTGGATCACCTTAAAAGAGAATAGTGAACAATTATTTTGGATTAGAGGGAGCAAATGGTATGATTATTTAGATTTATTACTTAATAAACAAATGTAAAAAGGGTAATTTTAAAGGGTAAACTTGTCATTATGGCCAAAAAGTGATAAACCCAATTTGATTCACCAAACAGACATCCAAAGTTTTTTCTCCTGTTTCCGAATTGCATGATTTTAGACTGCTATAGTTCAAATCGGTGCAGTAGATGAGTCCCAAGTGTGCATAGATAATTTTCTAACCATATCATGATTTTTTTCGTTTTCTTGTGCCTGCACTCTCGAGCCTTTTAATAAAAGAAGGTCGCCCGGTGCACAAAGCATCCCTGCGCCAGCGAGGGTCCAGGGAAGGGTCCCCACCACAAGGGTGAAATGTAGGCAAACCGTACCCAAGCCTTTCAATATCTGTGTTAATTGGCAGTAGGATGATGCAACCTGATTTGAGTAGATAGCTCTAGATAGTGTAGTTCTGCTGTTCTACCCTTAGGAATGCTGATCCGCACTATGGAGCTCTATACGTTCACATGTTAAAGCAATCATTGGCGGGAGAGTAGCTGTTTACTTTATAAAATGTCGAAGAATTTTCTTTTCGTTTTGAGTATATCTTTTGTGGTTGTTGTCGGTTGTTTTCTGGCTATAGGAGTTCACTTTTAAGTCTATTCTGGATATGAGATTTTAAATTCTTATCTGGTTTCCTTCAGCTCCAAATATCCTGTGGTTACAGAATCTGAAGGTGCTTCTCTAATACGAATACAGAGCTTTCATGTGTTCTTTTCTCGATCCTACTTTCCTTGGAGTTCAGATAAATGCTCAAGATTATTCTTCTCTCAATCTGTACTTTAATTCTTCAGTGTTAAAATACTTTACCTATCTTATTCAGATTCATTTTTAATGTTCGCGCAGGCCTCGGATTCGTAACATCATTAATCTTTATATTCTTTGTTGGAATATTTGCATCATCATGGATGGGCTCAACTGTCTTCTGGTTAGGGGAATGGTTTATAAAGCGAATGCCCTTTGTAAAGCACTTATACTCAGCATCGAAACAAATTAGTGCTGCTATTGCTCCAGGTAATTCCTTCTTATTATTTTGTCTTTTATAATTATTTGCTTAAAAATTCGTTGTCATCTGCTCTGCACATAAATATCTGTTAGGTGATCGGCTTTACAATGGGAAATAGTTCCATGCAGCTGATCCTACACATTGTATTTTCACATTCTAGCTGGAGTTTTGTGTGATGGGTTCTCATATTTGATGGCTATAGACTAGTTGTGGTTCTTAAATTTATGATTTAAGAATGTAAACTATCTAACTATAGCTATGTACTAGAGTTTTATATTTGATTTTAAAGCACCTTCCTCTTTGCGGAATAATGGAAATTAATTTACTTTTGCTAAATTATGGCCATCAACTTACTTTTGATGCATTGCATACAATGCAAAAATAATTGTAGCTGACTGATAGAGAAAGCCTAAGTGAAATCTGAGGAAGGCATTCAACTGTGCTGGTAGTCCTCCATAGAAAACTTGTTCAAAGGTGTTTAGTTTCCAGCTCATCTAAAAGCTTAAGCTGTTAGTAGGGGCCCAAAAATGTATGTCAAGCGACTCAATCTTAATTCCCACAGTCCGCTCTGACACGGAGAGAATCATCAGAAACCAAACAATGTGTAAACATGTGCACTCATAAGACTGCGGGTGACAAATGCAAGTGGGATGACTTGAAACCACGAACAATCATACCATGTTAACTTACGATTAATCTTAGAGCTTAAGCTGTTAGATAACTTTGCATGGATAACTTCCAGACAAGTGGCATTAGAGCCAATTGCAGCTGCAAAAACAAATTTCAGCCTCAGTAGCTTGAATTGCGAATGTCCACAGCCTGAATCTAGTGATACATGCTCGCTCTTCTCTTATGTTAGGCTCGCAAGATTATTTTACATGCTTTAGTTCTTGATGAGTGAAAAGTTATAGTCTCTAGCTCAGTCGTATGCATACTGTACTTCTTCCATAAACTGCTTTGCTTACCTCGAACTTTTTCCAGATGATCTTATGACTGCAATTTCTTCTCTAGATTATTGTCACTGAGGGTTGAATCATTGACTTTAAGAAAGTCAAGAAGTGACAATTAAATAAGGACAAGCTTGAAAGGCTCATTCATTAAAGGATGGTGGTAGTCTTATGTGTTCAAATTTTATGCACGCTTTCTTGGGCATCACTTGTGATAGATCCAAATTATTGATCCTTGCTGGCAGTAACATGAATTAATTAAAAATAGAAAATTTATAGCCAGCATGATAATGTGTGGCGAAAGATGATATCAAGTCATGATAAAATCTTATTGTTTCTGTAGCCTTTTTGTGTCCTGTTTGTTTCTTGCGAAGAACTGCAAACATATGGTGATTGACTGAAGTAGGTAGGATTTTTTGTCTCAATGGATACGCTAGTTCAATTAGTTATAATCCCTTCTTTTGGCTACAGATCAGAACACCACTGCTTTTAAGGAGGTTGCTATCATCCGTCATCCTCGTCTTGGTGAATATGCTATTGGCTTTATTACATCATCTGTTGTGCTTCAGGTACTCGCAAGGTCTTCATCAAAGGTCTTTGTTAGATTATATTCTGTGTTATATACTACGGGTTTTATATTGAGAGTTCCATCTGAACCAGCTTGTATGACTGCTTTTATTTTCTATTGGTCATATATAGTAATCAGTTTGTGGCACTGTGTCCTGCTTTACTCTTCTTTGGTGACTTTAAGATGAGTGCAATGCAAGAATCTTTGGGTCTCATTCTCTTTTTTTGCTTTCGTTCAGAGTACAAGTTATTTGCATGGCTTCTTTAGTGCTACGCGATGAGACACTTCATGCAAGACCCTTAGATTAAGACAGAGAGATTGGAGACCTTTGGTCGGAGTTTCTCTTTTTGGTTTTAATAATATTTTTACTCCTCTCTTTTCCTCTTTCACTTTTTCTTGGTTAATACTTATCCACCGTATCCTCTTAACTATCACATCTTGTGGAGAGAAGAAAAGCTTGAACTGTTGATTGGTAAGAAAATCAAATTTGAGTACATTATAATCTGGGGTGGCGATTTCTGGCCAATGGGTATACCCATTAAGATTTTACCACGCTTTGAACGACTGTACATTGTATTATGTAAAATAGTTTAAAGCATGATAGTTTTAATGGATAACACACATTAGGTAACCGAAACACCCATTTTGCCACCCCTAATTATAATAGGAAAAATCGTTTACAAAAATGCACATGAAGAGTATGCAATTGAGAATATTGAGCTATTTGATTGCCACCCCGAGAATGTCTTGAATAGCTCTCCAATGTAAAAAAGCCATTAGTTGGTAAAGTCTATTTCTGCTTCTCTTAACGTGATTAAAAATTGGTCAATTTCAGAGAGATGATGGAGATGAAGAGTTATGTAGTGTCTATGTCCCGACAAATCATCTGTACATAGGGGATGTGTTTCTGGTCAACTCTCAGGAGATCATACGACCAAATTTATCCATACGAGAAGGCATAGGTTGGTTTTCTTACCCTCCCCTCTTTGGTTTAATATGATTAGCCTGTTTTTAAACCATGAAGCTTTCAACTGTGATTACGCATGCATACAGACACAAACACACGTGCCTAAGTTTCTAAACACAATTCTTTTTATTGTTGGTTAATTGTATTATAGCAATTTAGAGATTTTCTATTTACCATGCTCTATATAGAAAAGGTCAAGCATCCTTAGCTTCAGCTTGCCCCCCCCCCCTTGGTTAGAGCTCGACTTGTAAGCTAAATAAGCCAAACTCCAACATGATTTGAGCTCTTCTTTTTTCCACGCTGAACTCAGCTCGATTCACTGAAAAAGAGAACGACAATCCAAGCAATGGTCAGTTTCATTATACACAGAATCATCATGAAAAAGGCCAAACTAGTCGAGCTTCAATTTAGATGAAACGAGTTGCATTCAACCTTTTTTTCCCAATCATGATTTTAATTCTTTCAGTAGAGATAATTGTTGATGATGTATTTCCCTTTTGTATTTTCCTTTTGATTGATGATGTATTTCCCTTTGATTGATGATGTATTTCCCTTTTGTATTTCAGAGATAATTGTTTCAGTTGGGATGTCGATGCCACAAGTTATTTCTCCTGTAGAAAGGATTCCACGGCAGAACGAGAGGGTCCCACTAAACAGAATGATGTAGATGGAAAACCAAGCATCATTCCTCTCAATGCATTGTATTAGTGGTGATTCCCATACAGGCATTGTTGTTTATACTTTCTCTCGTAGTTCCTTTGTCGAGATGAATCAAAAGGAGAATACGAGTTATATGTATCATTTACTTTGTCAGAGGCTTATTTCATTAGCTTTTCTCGAGAGTATTGGTTTGTGAATGATGCTGGGATAGGTTTCTCTTTAGCTGGTGTAGTTGTTTCCGGTGCGTACATTGTAACACTGGAAATGCTGGAATATGTTATGTAGAACTTCTAGATAAGTTAGTACAGTTTGTAATATAATATATTTATTTTATTTTACTTGGTTTTTCATTTCTACCTGAGAAAAGAGGGCTTCCCATTAAAACCTACTCCCTCCGTCCCACCAAAATAGATACTTTTAGTCAAAAGGGTGTAACTTTGACCAATAATTTATATAAAAAATAATGATTCTAATAAAAATTTAAAAATTATTATTGTATCACGATTGATAATACTTTCAATAATGATTTTTAGATTTTTATTAGGATCATTATTTTTTTATATAAATTATTGGTCAAAGTTACACCCTTTTGACTAAAAGTATCTATTTTGGTGGGATGGAGGGAGTATATATTAAATATTGTCCCTCTTTTTTTTTTTTTTATTAGTTTAAGAGGAGTTGGTTTTATAAAAAATGCGTTTTTTTTGGCACTTAGAAAAAACGTGTTTTGTGTTTCCCCGTACGTGTTTTGTGTTTTTCCGTTGTGCCAGTTCCAGTTTAACAAAATGCCAGTGTGACAAAGTGCCAGTGCATGTGTAACAAAGTGTCAGTGAAAAAAGTGTCAATACCAGTTTAACAAAGTGCCAGTGTAAACTGGCACTGACACTTTGTTAAATTGGCACTGGCGCTTTTTACACGAGCACTTTTATATACATGAACTGGCACTCTTCACACTGGCACTCTGTTACACTAACACTGACACTTTGTTACACTAACATTTTTCCTGGCTCTCAATAACACAAGCACTGGCATTCAAAAACACATGCACTGGAATTCAAAATCACATGCACTGGCACTCAAAAACACATACACTGACACTCAAAAACACTGGTAATCATTTTTGCTGGCTCTCAAAAACACAAGCACTGGCATTCAAAAACACATATACTGGCACATCAAATCCCCCACCAACAGCAAATTCCCAAACTGGTACTCAAATACATATACACTGGTATTCTAAAACATATACTCCCTCCGTCCCATAGCAATGGATACCAAAAAAAAAGGGCACACATATTAAGGAAAGGTAAGAGAGAGAAAAAGTGGAGAGAGAATGTTGTGAGTGTAAAAGTAAAATAGGAGAGAGAATATTGTGAGTGAAAAAGTAAAATAGGAGAGAGAATGAGTGGAGTAAATAGTGAAGATTCCTTTCCATTTTGGATAAGTATCAATTGATGTGGGACGGACCAAAAAGGAAATAAGTATCAATTGGAGTGGGACGGAGGGAGTACACTGGTACATTTTTCCGGAGAAACGTATATCTTGTTTTGGTCAAATTTCAACAAGTGTTTCAAGTGACAAGAAAAATGAATAAAGTGATATGAATCAGGGTACAATGATTATCGGATTGAATAGAAATGAACACAAGGTGTTTGTTGACTAGGAAAAGCCCTTGAACAACTTGTTCGCCGGCATAAAACCCCGGGAGGTTTTGGTACCTTCCTCGATCAAAAGTTTACTAAAGATTGAGATGATTACAGAGCTAAGAGCGTATGCGAGGGAGCTTAAGCTAGTAAAAAAACGTGTGTGCAAAATACAGTGTTTCTCCCTTTTTATACCTCAAACAATGGCTAAAATACAAGGAGAAAAATAAGCCTAGAATCTCGGAAAAGAGGTTGATCTTTGTTGAGATAACTTCGCCATTTTGTTGATGAAGGAGATAATGGTCCGTTGCGGGGTATTTGCATGGTGAGACTGTTGGTGTAATGCCCTAGGCTTTAGTTATGTTTAACTGAAAACCGTTATGTATCATCTTTATCGTTTATGTTTATTATTTGATTATTATATAGTTTGCATATTTATTGTAATAATCTCCGTCCCTGATTATTAAGAGAATAATTAGTATAGTTGTCAATGGATAATCATATGATGATTATATGCATAGAGATGCACATTGAAATTATGGGTACTTGTTAGAGAACAAGTGACTGGACTTGACCCGTATGAGATTTATGTCATGGTCAAATGTCATAAATCTCATAAGGTTACTTCATTTAGTCCCTAGACCTGAGATTATCATGACCTTACATATGATGAAAAGTTATGTTTGATTTTAGTCAAACGGTATCTTAACACGATATCTATAAAGGCTATCTTTGGCATGATCGGATTCATGATGGGAAGGATGATAAGTCAAGATGGAATTTGTCCCTCAAAAGAGAGATGTTTTGCTTGGGCCCCTCGATGAGTGATAATGATGAAAGCGTGTGGCCACACCCCAATATGATTGGACTATCATTATACTCAAGATCGAGAAAGCATTGAACAAATACAAGTTGACGTGGACCATGACTTGTGTTCAATATAACATCGTGAGACAAAGGGAAAATGGAGGTGTACCATTGGAAACGTGAACTCTTACGTTGTGTTATTTGGGTGGACATAATGGCTTGCTAGAGTCCGCTTATGTCTTATGAGGGTCGATATGATCGGACTCATTGCCAACATAATACAATCCTATTGGGTCACACACAAATAGAATGAGTTGGTTGAACCAAGGGAAGAATGATTGAGAGTTTACGTATTTGGCAACTTATGTCACGCGACATAACTAGCCACCGGCTAGTTATGTCACGCGACATAACTAGCCACCGGCTACTTATGTCGTGCGACATAACTAGCCACGACGCTTTTTTGACTGTTCTCCTAATTCGATTAGGAAACATATTTACACTAAAGTAGTATAAATATGTGAGGTACGTCAACCCTAAGGTCTGGCCGAAATTTTAAAAGGAAAATCATAACAAAAATACTCTCAATATTCTTCCATAAGTTTTTAGGAATCTAGCAATTCCCAACCCGAGAATTGTTCTTGACATTCATATTTGTGTGGATTACCAAAAGAGGGTCTTAGTTTTGTTCAAACAAATCAAAGACCTAGAGTTCAAATACAAGATCCAAAGGAGTTGAAGATTCGAAGATTTGAAGATCAAAAGTTTGTGATTACGAATCACATAATTATCCGTTCGATAGCTCAAGACCGGAAAGCAATTTAGGTTGGTAAATTCTATCTCATAGTAATTCAATTTAATCGTATAGAACGGATCTTAGGGCTTGGGTTTTGTGTTAATTTTATGCTTAATTCCGCCGCGCATGGATCCATAAAACCCAACAGTGGTATCGTGAGCCCCGTTCGTATGGTTAAGTTTGAATTAACATGCTAGAATGATTATATAAATTGTTTATATGTTCGTTGCATGTTTTTGTATGCGATAGAATTTTGATTGTTTATGTGAAACAATGTGAAAATCGTTTTCGAATTATGTTGAATTAAATCTGTAAAAGGGTTGTTTTATATGATTTAATTGCATGTAATCTGAATTGATTGAAATCTGGAAATCTCGCGAATCGGCTACCTATGTCGTGCGACATAGTAGGCCACAGGAGGAAATCTGGTCACTGGCAGTTATGTCACGCGACATAACTAGCCACCGGCTAGTTATGTCACGCGACATAATAAGCCAAAACCGGCGTAATCGGTTTGTTCAATTTTTCTGCTATTACGTGATTGTGTTTACAACTGATATGTTCATATGAAAATCTGGATGTTATAAAATTGAGTTTATAAGTCCGCGATAGATTGATTCATTGATATACATGATTAATTGATTAAAATGTGATTTTAATAATTATTGCAATGTATATGAAAATCTGGATGTTATAAAATTGAGTTTATAAGTCCGCGATAGATTGATTCATTGATATGCATGATTAATTGATTAAAATATGATTTTAATAATTATTGCGATGCATGTTTTATTTGTTCTTACATGTTAAGAATTTTTTTTTAAATTAGATGTTTAGTTGAAACATGATATTTAGTTTCCTAATATGTTTAGATTTAGACATTGTAAATTTTGGATTTTATGATTGTTTATGGAAACAAGTCATAATTACGCGAAATTTTAAAAGGAAACTAATTGTTTATAAAAGGTAGTGATTATGTTGCCAAATCAGAGTTGATTTCTAATTGTGCATGACTAGGAGAGTTCTGTCTAAGGAAGAGTTGGTACTTAAGTAGTCCTTGTGGCTCACCTATCTTCCTGGGAACTTACCTGGTGCATGATTATGACTATCTTTGCTGATATGCTTATAATCTACCTTAAAGAACCTTCATTTAACTTTTAAGTTCTTTATGCCAATCCATGATTTAAACACTTGAGACCACTCTGATAGTTTTGGGTGGGCTTGCCATAGCAAGGTACTTTGATTCTATTCCGTTTGCGAGCAAGATGAGGAAATGGTGGTTCCTATACGTTTAATATGAATGAACTTAATTGGGTTATCAAAATGGTTTTGGACCCAAGGCATAAGATGAGATTAAAATATGCTTAGACATATGATGTCTTAAATAAATCTCATAAAAGATCCTAAGAGTCATATACGATATGATTGATGTTTTCTACCTAATTAGTTTAATCTTGAGCGGTGCGCCATAGCATACTTGAGATTAAATTAAAGTTGGATCTTAGTCCTAAGAGTCATATACGATATGATTGATGTTTTTCTACCTAATTAGTTTAATCTTGAGCGGTGCGCCATAGCGTACTTGAGATTAAATTAAAGTTGGATCTTAGCCCATTAAATGCATATTATGCTTATTAGCATTAGAAGGTGTATGATTTAGTGGGAGTATTTGTAAAATACATTATTTGCTCTTAAATGATAAATGTGTTGATATTGATATGTGTTCATATAATTTGTATATTTTGTTGTAGAAGTAGCATTACATAATGATAATTGCGATTCGTCCTTATGAAGGACAAAGTTCGAAATGAATGATACAAATAATTTTGATTGGATCAAAAGCCTAAAGAATGGTTCTTAGGTAAATTTGTACGTTCATTACGAATCCGTTCCTATTGAACCTATTGCAAATGTTGCAAAGGGCAAATAAGGAAGCAACATTAGAAACATAGTGATGATTCTGACAATATTGCTTGCCTTATATTTGTCACCATGTTCAAAGGCACTTATGAAGAACCTTGTGCACATGATAAATACTTTTGTTCTAGCACACCGCAAAAGGGAAATGTTCCAAGTGCAAGCTAAGCAAAAGATATATGTTGTGGTGAAAGCTCTTAATTCATATGATGAAAGAAGGAGCAATCCGCAAATTGCGTTAATGGTTGACACAATAAAAGGGTTCATAAAGGAAGGAAAAGAAGGTAAAGCAAAAGTTGCTAAACCTAGGACAAATGTTGTCATAGCCGAAGAGGCTAAACCCAAAGTGTCTCAAAAGGATGCATTTTGCTATCATTGCAATAAGATTGTCATTGGAAGCAAAGTTGCAAGGCTTATTAGGAAAGCCTAAAAGGTGAAGAAGGGCAATATGATTGCTACTACTTCAAGTATCTATATGATAGATATTTTCCTTTCGACTTCTTGTTCTTGGGTATATGATACAGGATTGGATCCCACATTTGTTTAAATGTGCAAGGAACAAAGAATAGAAAGCTACTCAAATAAGGTAAATTAAACCTATGCATGGGAATGAAGCAAGAGTTGCAACATTAGCCATAAGGGACTTATGAAGTCACTTTACCTTGTGAAGTAGTACTTGTTTTGAACAAGTATGACTACGTTCCAGATTTGAGTAGGAGTATTATTTCTGTTTCTTAAATGGATGATGAAGGATATAATTTTCTTATTTTCAATAAGAAGTTTTATATTTATTTAATAATATGCCTTATTGTAATGCATATGTCATTAAATGGTCTTCATATCCTTGATGATGAGAAACAAAATAATATTGAAGATATCTATGATATAAATGGGAAATCTAAACCGAACAATATGAACAAAGCGTTCATATGGCATTGCCGGCTTGGTCAAATAAATAAGAAACATATATCTAAACTCCATTAACATGGACTTTTAGACTCATATGACCATGAATCATTTGAGGAATGTGGATCTTATTTATTGGGAGTATTGACCAAACCACCCTACACTAAAGTAGTGGGAGGGCTAGTGACTTATTAGTCATTATACATAAGATGTATATGATTATTAAGCAGCATTGCTAGGGAAAGATTTCGGTATTTCATCATATTTACCAATGACTTATCTAGATATGACTATGTCCATCTGATGAAGTCCAAAGGTGAATCGTTTGAAATGTTTTAAACATTTCAAGATGAAGTACAAAACAATTTGGCAAAATTATTAAGTACTTCGATTAGATCGAGGTGATGAATATTTGAGCCAAGAGTTTGACAATCATCTCAAAACTATGAAATTGTTTCAAGAGTTGACTCCAACCGAACACCACTATGAATGGTGTCTGAAAGGAGGAATTGAACCTTGTAGGACATGGTTCGTTCGATGATGTGTCAATCAGACTTTCCTATTTCCTATTTCCTTTTGAGGATATGCATTAGAAATAATGCGGTTACACTGAATTGAGTCCCTACTAAATCGGTTCCTAAGGCCCCACATGAGATGTGGCATGGAAGAAAACTTAGTTTGTCTTTCATGAAGATTTGGGGTTGCGAATCTTATGTAAAGAAGACTTGTCTCTTATAAGTTAGCACCAAATCTGACAAGGTTATTTTCGAATATTGATTTTACAATCACAAAGAGAACAAAATGTTTGTTGCTCTACACGATTTGTTTCTTGAGAAATAGTTTCTCAATAAAGAATCTAGTGGGAGTAAAATTAATCTTGAAAGAAGTTCAAGAACCCGAAAATAATATGGAACCAAGAGTAGAGACAGAACCAAGTTCACAAAGGAGTTGTGAAACCGGTTCAAGATGCACAAGTCCATCGTAGATTGGATAGGTTACGATCCGAACTCAAGAAATAGTGATTTCTCGTTGCGGAAAGTGATGAAGTGGAAGTCATTAAGAATGACGATCCTACTTGCTATCAAGAAGCGATGTCCTCTCCTAATTTGGATAAATGGTTAGGAACCATGGAATCCAAATTACAATCCATGTTAAACAATCAAGTTTGGAACTTGATTGGACTACCTAAAAGTGTAAAAACTAAAGGGTGCAAGTAGGTCTTCAAAGACCGACATGGATGTGAAGGTGTATACTTTCATGACTAAGGATTATAGCAAAGGGATTTAGGTTAATTCATAGTATTGACTATGTTGAAACCTTTTCGCCAGTTACAATGTCGAAGTCTGTTAGAATTTCAGTTGCCATTATTACATATTGTGACTATGTGATATGACAAATGGATGTCAAACGACTTTCTTTAAATGGAAAGATTATTAAGGATGTGTATAGTACACAACCCGAATAGTTTGACGATCCAAGAAACTCTAATAAGAGTATGCATGTTGCAAAGATCCATGAGATGGATTGAAGCAAGCTTCAAGGAATTGGAATCTTCGTTTTGATGAATTGGTCAAAGAGTTTGACTTCATCAAAGAACAAAGATGAATCTTGTGTATGCATGAAATTCAGTGGGAGCGTAATATTATTTCTATTGTTTTATTACAATGATATCTTACTCATTGGAAAACAAGTTCCGACACTTAAGACTGTTAAGTCTTGGTCAAGGAAAGGTTTCTCAATGAAAGATATGGGTGAAGCCGATTACATCCTTGGCATCAAGATCTATAAAGATGGATCTAGAAGGATAAATTGGTTTGAGTCAAAGTGTTCACATTGACAAGATTCTTAGAAGAGTCTAAGAAGAGTAGCTTGTCAATGGGTCATGGTATTTCTCTTAGCAATATTCATTGTCTTATGACAACTGATGAGCAAAAAGGGAATGAATGAAGTTCCATATGCTGCGGCACTTGGATCTGTCATGTATGCCATGATTTGTACTAGACCCGGCATTTCATATGCTCTAAGCATGATGAGTCGATACCAATCTGATCCTGTGATGAGAACCATTGGATGGCAGTCAAGATGTTCCTTAAGTACTTAAGAAGAACTAAGGATACGCTCTTGGAATTTGAAAGATTGGAAGTTAATCTTGTTGTAAGCGTTACATAGGTGCTAGCTTCCAAACTAACAAAGTTATTTTAAAATCGCAATTAGGATTTGTGTTTATACTTATTAGAGGTGCAGTTTTGATTGGAAGGGTTCCAAGCGTAAATTGTAGTCGATTCTACTACTAAGGCCGAATTTTGGCAACATATGATGTGGCTAAAAGAGGCAGCTTGGATCAAAAAGTTCATTAGTGTTTTGGAAATGTTCCAAGTATCACTAATCGGTGAAACTTTTGTTATGACAAATAGTGGTGCCACTTGTGCAAACAATGGAACCAAGGTCACAACAGTGATCCAAACACTCACTTAGACGTTCTTCAAGGAATTCATAAAGAATGAGAAGACGTTAAAATATACAAAGTATCAACCGATGATGACATATGGGATTCACTTACAAAGATCCTCGCATAGGCAGAAGCATGATGGGCATGTTAGATCCATGAGTATTCGATACATAAATGGAGCCTAGTGCAAGTGGGAGACTGTTGGTGTAATGCCCTAGGCTTTAGTTATGTTTAACTGAAAACCGTTATGTATCATCTTTATCGTTTATGTTTATTATTTGATTATTATATAGTTTGCATATTTATTGTAATAATCTCCGTCCCTGATTATTAAGAGAATAATTAGTATAGTTGTCAATGGATAATCATATGATGATTATATGCATAGAGATGCACATTGAAATTATGGGTACTTGTTAGAGAACAAGTGACTGGACTTGACCCGTATGAGATTTATGTCATGGTCAAATGTCATAAATCTCATAAGGTTACTTCATTTAGTCCCTAGACCTGAGATTATCATGACCTTACATATGATGAAAAGTTATGTTTGATTTTAGTCAAACGGTATCTTAACACGATATCTATAAAGGCTATCTTTGGCATGATCGGATTCATGATGGGAAGGATGATAAGTCAAGATGGAATTTGTCCCTCAAAAGAGAGATGTTTTGCTTGGGCCCTCGATGAGTGATAATGATGAAAGCGTGTGGCCACACCCCAATATGATTGGACTATCATTATACTCAAGATCGAGAAAGCATTGAACAAATACAAGTTGACGTGGACCATGACTTGTGTTCAATATAACATCGTGAGACAAAGGGAAAAATGGAAGTGTACCATTGGAAACGTGAACTCTTACGTTGTGTTATTTGGGTGGACATAATGGCTTGCTAGAGTCCGCTTATGTCTTATGAGGGTCGATATGATCGGACTCATTGCCAACATAATACAATCCTATTGGGTCACACACAAATAGAATGAGTTGGTTGAACCAAGGGAAGAATGATTGAGAGTTTCGGTATTTGGCAACTTATGTAACGCAACATATCTAGCCACTGGCTAGTTATGTCACGCGACATAACTAGCCACTGGCTACTTATGTCGTGCGACATAACTAGCCATGACGCTTTTGACGGCTGTTCTCCTAATTCGATTAGGAAACATATTTACACTAAAGTAGTATAAATATGTGAGGTCTGTCAACCCTAAGGTCTGGCCGAAATTTTAAAAGGAAAATCATAACAAAAATACTCTCAATATTCTTCCATAAGTTTTTAGGAATCTAGCAATTCCCAACCCGAGAATTGTTCTTGACATTCATATTTGTGTGGATTACCAAAAGAGGGTCTTAGTTTTGTTCAAACAAATCAAAGACCTAGAGTTCAAATCTGAAGATCCAAAGGAGTTGAAGATTCGAAGATTTGAAGATCAAAAGTTTGTGATTACGAATCACATAATTATCCGTTCGATAGCTCAAGACCGGAAAGTAATTTAGGTTGGTAAATTCTATCTCATAGTAATTCAATTTAATCGTATAGAACGGATCTTAGGGCTTGGGTTTTGTGTTAATTTTATGCTTAATTCCGCTGCGCATGGATCCATAAAACCCAACAGAGACGTCTTTGAATTGGTCTTCAATTACTTTGACATGTTCCCTGAAAAATAGGGTTAACGTAACAATAGTTCAACCTGCAAACGATCAAGATGTAATAGAACAACTCAAGTTGTTAGTACCAAGATTCTAGGTGCAAGTTGTAAACAAGTTGATTTGAAAACGTAGGGCCCAACAATTGCCCCCAAACTTTTTAAATTTAAAATGAAGAATATAAAGAGACAAGAAATTTAAAAAGTTTGCCAAAAACGGAGGTGATGCACGGCGGTTTTAAATGAAAAGGTTTTGATGGGACGGTTTGAGTATTTTCCAAAGCAAAGGTCATGATTGTTTTTTAAAGTCCCAACCGCTTTCAATCTCTCCTTAAATAAATACAATCCTTCTCCAACTCTCCCTTTCACAAAATCAAAACAGTAACTTTAACGGAGGTTTCTAGAGGAAGAATCAAGGAAGAGGGTCGGAGAGAAAAAATCAAGTAGAAATTTCCGGTGAGTTTCTCGTTTTCCTCTCAATTTCTCTTTGATTTTTTGCTCAAGTTGTAAAAATGGGAAGAAAAAAGGTGTGTATAATCGAAAGCAACGAAGGTTTGCCCGAGGGTTTCTTAACTCAAAACATGTTGAAAGAACCGGACAAAGAAAAATGTTTGATCCCTAAAGCTACCCTAGAGATTATTAAGAAAAATCACGCAATGCCATATGAAACCATCTTTTTCACCCACCCCGACTTGACCTCTGAATGCTATTCTCCCGATTGGGTGTGCTTTCCTGAATATCCTTTTGTTATTGGCCTAAAATTTCCCTTCCCAGACTTAATCACTAGGTTTTTTGCTTCCTCAAAACTCAACTATGCCCAAATCATGCATCAAGGCTGGAGGTGCTTGCAAACCCTAGTTAGGTTAAATGAGGAGACTGGGTTGAAAGTTGGTTTAGAAGAATTCGCTTATACAACTGAAATAAGGGGATTTGGCCTTGGGAGATTTGGTTTTAGGGTTAAGACTGGTGGAGCCCCTTTTTTGAAAGAGAACAGTGACCCTGCTGATAGAGGTTGGAGGAACAAATTTTTTTTTGCAAGGAGAGATACCCTGGGTCAAGAGGAGGGTGTAATTTCCAAGTGGAGATCTCAAGGTAGTACATATAATTTTTCTTACTCTATTAATGTTTCTTAACATCTTGATAGCTAACAATCTGAATTTCCTTTGGTGTAGTGGCTAAGCTGAGCGTGCTTTTTGCTTATAAAGATGAAACTGAGGAGAATGTGAGGAAAATCTATGAGTTGGATCCATTGATAAGGTCTTTCAAAGCATTCCCGGTCTTGTTTTCTGCAGATTTAGAAGAAGAACTCAACCCCGAAGAGTCTCTACCAGCTCACATCGAGATGTCTACAGGTCTTGACTAACTTCTTAAAGTTTTTCCTATCTCCAATTTACTCTAACTCTTTCAAGTTGTTTTAATACTATATCCCTTTGTCGCAGCCACTCGTTCTAAGACCTCTGTGAGCGTTGCGGACCTACTGGCTGAAGCTAAGGCAAAGATGGTTGTGAAGAAAAATAACAAGCCCCCAACTCCCCATTTTGCAGTATCTAGCTCTGAAGCAAAAGTGTCCAAGAAGAAGGAGGAAACCAAAGAGAGGAAATTGACAGAGGCTGAAGCCACAGATGTGGGTGGCGATTTGAATATGGAAAAGACAAGAGAGAAGTTCAAAGCTGCGATGACAGAGTTTATCGACAAGGTGAAATAAAAAGATTTTGAACTTTATACAAAAGAATTCATAGGGAGTTAACACTTCTTTTCCACAGGTTTCAGAGATCATGATTCCTATTATGGATCAAGTTGATATTTTGAAGATCAAGGCGGCTAAATGTAGCGACGAAGCTGAAGAAAGAAAGAAAGAAACCAAGAAGTATGCTGATGAGGTGGTAAAACTGAAGAAGGCTAATGGGACTTTGGAGAAGGAGTTGGCAGCTGTTTATGCTGAGAAGGCGAAAGAAAATTAAGCACATGTGAAGGAGCTTGATGCATCAAAAGAAGATTTTAAGTTCAATGTCACCAAGACAGTGTTGGAGGCAAGGATCCAACTTATGGAGGAGTTTAGGAACGGACAAGCTACAACTTGGGATGTGGAGGAGGAGAAGAGAACTTTAGAATGTTTCATTGGTGAACCTGTAGATGGAGAAGAGGTAGACTCACCGGCCCTTGAAACTATTAATCAATTGGTTGAAGATGCTAACAACATTTTGAGTACCGCAGTGGTTACTCAAGCTGGAGAAAAGGATCAAGAGAAGGAATCAAGTGTACCACCGGCGGCAGCAGGCCAAAAATGTTTGAAGAATTTGAAAGTTTTTAAGTAGTTTGGAAGGAACAAAACAATTTCTTTTTGCTTTTATTCGTCATACCTCTGTTGGTATGCACAAAATGGGGGGTATGTCCCCAAAACAAGGTATTTTGGTATGTAGTGGCTCATAAGAGCCCAAACAATTTATTTGGGGGTACTAGGTTGGTCTAGTACTCCAAACTTTCTTAGGTTTTAAGGGATTGGTTGGCTTACCCAACTTGTCCTTTAGTTGCAAAATCTTTTGGGAACACTTTAAGGTTTTATAGAAGTATTTTAAGCTTTTCAGAAATACTTGCTTGTTCATTAGATAACATGTTGATGTTATAAGCAGAAGGTAACATGATAATGTTACAACCAGTAGTCACAACTTGAATAAGTGTGAAATCGTGCGCCCAGGCGAAGGTGTCAAAACCTTAATTCGTTAGAAAAGATGAAAATCTTTTAACCACATGTAAATTGTACCTTTGATCAGAGGTAACCGTTTGAAGAGATAGAACAAGTATCAGCCGTCCTGGCGTGTCAACATGTTCCATCCCTCTCCAGCTAAAGTTTCAACATGTTGGAGCCGTACTGGCGTGTTAACATGTTGAACTTTTCTTCCTTAGGTTCAAACATGTTGGAGCCGTACCGGCGTGTTAACATGTTTGACCTGCTCCAATTTAGGTCTCAACATGTTGGAGTCGTACTGGCGTGTTAACATGCTGAGCCTACTCCGTTTGTTCAAGTTGTATACCTTGCAAAACAAATTCATGTTAGGGTTGGGTGTTAGCGTAGCTAACACCCCTCTGACGCTCAAGTCAGTAAGGATTTTAATAAAAATGAGAATTGAAATGTGTGATTGAACTTGACATAAATTTAAATCGTACCTGATAAGTCTAGTTGTAAATAACTTGACTTACATGAAATAGAGTTTTAAATGGATGGCGTTCCAACTTCTAGGGACCCTATCTCCACTTGGGGTTGATAGCCAATACGCCCCTTTGCCAGCTTCAGCATCAATAAGGTACGGTCCCTCCCACTTGGGAGCCAATTTACCTGTATTCAATTCTCTTGTATTTTGAAACACTTTTCTCAAAACTAAGTCACCAACCTGGAATCTTCTTATTCTGACATTCTTGTTGTAAGACCTAGCAATCCGTTGTTGATAAGCCACCATCCTTATCTTGGCTAAATCCCTGATCTCATTAATTGTATCTAAATCTTGGGTTAACAAGAGATTATTTTCATCCTGAGTTAATAAGCCATACCTTGTTGTTGGGATTGTTACCTCGACTGGAAGTACAACTTCTGCTCCAAATACCAAAGAATATGGAGTCCTACCTGTGGCCCCTTTTGTAGTGGTCCTATCTGCCCAAAGTACAAGTTGTAACTCTTCGGCCCATTTTCCTTTCTTTTGGTCTAGGCGCTTCTTCAAGTTGTTGACAATCAACTTGTTGCTTGACTCGGCTTGACCATTGGCTTGAGGGTGGACAGGCGTGTACATGATCAACTTGATGCCCCAGCGAGCACAAAAATCTCTGGTCTTCTTACTTATGAATTGTGACCCGTTGTCACATATAATCTCTGATGGTACACCAAACCAGCTAATTATATTTTTCTTTAAAAATGAAATTACCTCCTTGTCTCTTACTTGTATATAAGCTTCTGCCTCGATCCACTTTGAGAAGTAATCAGTCATTGCCAACATGAACACTTTGCCTCCAGGGGCTTTAGGCAACTTGCCCACAATATCCATGCCCCACTGCATGAAAGGCCAAGATGAGACGATAGAATGCAGAGGCTCTGCAGGTTGAGGCAAGATGTTGCTGTGTCTTTGGTAGGCATCACACTTCTGTACATAGCTCATGGCATCTTGACGTATGGTTGGCCAATAATAACCAGTCTTGAGGGCCTTCGACGCTAATGCTTTTCCACCAGAATGATTTCCACATATTCCTTCATGGATTTCTTTTAGCACCAGTTCAACTTGCTCATTATCGATACATCTTAAATAGTGCCCTGCAAAAGATCTCTTAAATATCACATTATCTATTAAAACGAAAGTTGAAGTACGAATCTTAAAAGATCTAACATTCTTAATATCTGGTGGAATAGTCCCAAGTTGAAGGAACTCAATTATAGGTTGGGTCCAAGACGGTCTTGCCTCTTGTGCCCCAGTAGGTTGAGTAACCGCTTGAGTTTCCTCAACTTGATCTATTGCCGGGTACTTAACATAAATAATGGGAATATTAGTATGCAACATTGATTTGCAAGTTGAACCCAAGTTGGCCAATGCGTCCTGAAATTACCCGGATCCGAGAGGCAGCGCGCTTGCGCCCCGGCAACTGGCATCATTTCGCTTGGTGGGTGTCTCGCCGTTTGTTTTCGCATTTGTAGAGTCGCCACGCCGTTTTTATTAAGCCCAAAACATTGAAAAAGGGCATCAGTTTAAAGATAATTTTAAACTGTTTTTGTGTGATGAGATTTTGAGTTCGGAGGTCAGATGACTCCTCGGGAAGAGAATATTAGAATATTAGAGCTCACCCGAGTCGCCTCGTAAAACGAGTCTTTCAGATACCCCTAATATCCTTTAAAATGTTGTGTGTGTGTGTGTGCTTTTAAAAATGCATGCTGTATCGGATGTCTACATTGTGTACTATGTATTGAAATGTATTGAAATAGTAATGGAAGGAAGCCTTACCAATGTTGGTTCGTGTCTGTCTTCCGCTGGGGAATAGTGTTTGAGGTTGGAGTAGCGTTCCGGTACGGATCGGGATTGCTTCGGGAGATGCCGGTTGTCTGCGGACAGAGTTTCGGCGTGAGTTGAGGTTGCAGGCTGCGTTCGGGCAGAGGTTCGGCATGCGTGGGGATCGTCGGGATCACTCGGGCAGAGGTTCGGCATGCTTTGGAATCGTTGGCTGGATTCGGGCAGAGGTTCGGCGTGGTTTGGGATTCCCGGTTTGACTCGAAAAGAGCCGGGACACCGTGGAAAGACCAGGCAAGGCCTCGGAGTACCACGAGGGGCCTCGGAGTACCACGAGGGGCCTCAGAGTACCTCGAGAGTGCCTCAGGGCAGCGCGGGAGCGTTGCGGGAGCGATCGGGGAGGCTTCGAAGCACCACAAGGGAGCTCGAAAGGCCTCGGAAGGATCCGAAAGGGGCCGGGAGTGCCTCGAGAGGACTTAGAGGGGAAGCCTGAAGGCTTAGGGAGGAAGAGAGAAGTGGGAGGTGTGTGGAAATGAGGAGGGGGAGCCCTCTATTTATAGTAAAAATTTTCGTGCAAGAAGGTCCGTACGGACCTTCTAGGAAACCAGAATCTTGATTTTCCTCGATTTGAGGGAATATGTGATGATGGTGAATATTCTGTAATTATGGTGTCCCCTTGCAACAAGGTCCGTACGGACCAACTAGGCTGCAATAAGGTCCGTACGGACCAACCATGTATGGGAGTGATGATTACTTCCGGGATTTGAGGGAATATTGTGGACTTTAAGGGATTCAAGAATTATTAAAAGCGAAGAGGTCCGTACGGACCATTATTGCTTTTCCAATTTCCTGAAAATTCCTAAAAGGTCCTTTTGTCCCTTTTTATCCCAGAAAAGCTCCTCCCTTGGTTTGGCTGGGGGTTTTGAGAGGGTTTTGAGTGCCAGAGGTCATCGAGACTGCGTTGATGAGTCTGCGGTGCTTCCCGTGTGCTTGAAAGGGGGTGATCCAGATTGGGGTACTTACAGAAGCCCCTCGACGATGTCACCTATGAAAGAAGTGGGGTCGCCGATAAGATAAGGGTCCTAATCTGGATCGCGTGTCTTTGGAGATAAAGTGACCGGGGGAGGTCGGTGTGAGGATGTGGTGGTGTCCTATTGTGTGACCGTTTAGGTCGGTAAGGGCCGGACCACGTGATAGGATTCCTACGTATCCCTGGCGGGAATCAAGCCTGGTCGTAGTTCGGGTGTGGGGTGAGTGTTTTGTGAATGCGGGCGTGGTGGTGCCCTGAAGTGTCGTGTGACCGCCGAGGTCAGTGATGAGGACGGGGTGGTGTCCTAAGATGTGGTGACCGCCGAGGTCAATTGTGAGGACGTGGTGGTGTCCTGGGATGGAAATTTTACGATTTTCCTAATCGGGTGGTTTAAGGCCTTCCGGGCCAGGAATAATGATTTGGGAGGTTTATACGGTCTTCCTGACCGAGTGGTTTAAAGCCTTCCATGCTGGAGATAGTGATGGTGGAGGTATATACGGTCTTCCGGACCGAGTGGTTTAAAGCCTTCTGGGCTGGTGATAGTATGAGGACTTGAATCGTCTTCTGATTGCGGTTGTGCCATGCATGAGGACTTTGAATCGTCTTCTGGCTGCGGTTTGCCATGTGTGAGGACTTTAAATCGTCTTCGCGGTTTTGCCATGCGTGAGGACTTTGAATCGTCTACGGGCCGTGGTTTGCCATGCGTGAGGACTTTGAATCGTCTTCGTCCGTGGTGGTGTCATGTATGAAAACTTGAGTCGTCTTCGGCGCAGTTTGCCATGCGCGTGAGGACTTTGAATCGTCTTCCGGTCGCGGTGGTGTCATGTATGAAAACTTGAGTTGTCTTCGACTGCGGTTGTGGAGGAGGCAATGGCCGCCTTGAGCTTTGATTGCGAGAGGTTTAGATGCCTCGTGCTTTGTCCGCTGGGGAGAAGGTTGGACTTACGATGGCTGCCGGTGTTCATCCGTTGGGGATTTATCGTGGCCTTGTAGGGGCTTTTCCTGTTGAGAGGGTGACGTCGGGCTTACTTTGATGACCGGTGCTTGTGTTGTCGATGAGTGGGTAAGGATGATGGCCGGTGATTGCTTCACCATTGGGCGTTTTGGAGGCGTTTCGTGCCTTGGGATTTGTACTCGGAGGTGTTGGCTCCTTCTTGCGCTTGTTTTGCCGTTGAGTGGGCGAAGTTCGGGCTTACACTGGCTGCCGGTGCTTGCGTTGCCGTTGGAGTGGGCGAGGTTCGGGCTTACATTGACTGCCGATGCTGGGGATATGTAGTCTTGTACGACTTCCTTTTGACTTGTTGGGGAGGAGCTCGAGCTTACATTGACGGCCGGTGCTTGCGTTGCCGTTGAGTGGGCGAAGTTCGGGCTTACACTGACTGCCGGTGCTTGCGTTGCCGTTGAGTGGGCGAAGTTCGGGCTTACACTGACTGCCGGTGCTTGCGTTGCCGTTGAGTGGGCGAGGACCGGTCTTACACTGACGGCCGGTGGTTGAATTGCCGTGCTGAGTGGCGAGACCGGTCTTACACCGACGCCGGTGGTTGAATTGCCGCTGAGTGGGCGAGGTCCGGGCTTACACCGACGCCGGTGGTTGAATTGCCGTTGAGTGGGCGAGGTCCGGGCTTACACTGACGGCCGGTGGTTGAATTGCCGTTGAGTGGGCGAGGACCGGTCTTACACTGACGGCCGGTGGTTGAATTGCCGTTGAGTGGGCGAGGACCGGTCTTACACTGACGGCCGGTGGTTGAATTGCCGTTGAGTGGGCGAGGTCCGGGCTTACACTGACGGCCGGTGGTTGAATTGAAGGGTTAGGGACCATTCTGCACTTGGATTTGCTGAAAAAGGCCTTAGGATGCCTGGGGGCAAAGATTATAAGGGCAGGAAAGTAATTTGGCCCTCCCTTGCAAGAAGGTCCGTACGGACCAACCTGGGATGCAAAGAGGTCCGTACGGACCAAGTTGATTTTTTACAGTTCCCAGATTTTGACCGGGTTAAAAAGCCGAACCCTTCCCCATTCCTTCTTCTTCAGTGCGTGAACCCGAGAGAGAGAGGGAGAGAAAAACCTCCATTGTTAACCAAAATCCTCCATTTTTGCTTTGAATTGCTCACAATGGCGGAAGGATCTCGGAGGAATCGTCGACAACGCAGTCAAGAAGTGGTCGAGCAACGGATGGAGCTCCAAAGAAATTGAATCTCGTTTGTTCCATCTTCAAAGAATCCGGATGTCTTGTATCCAAATCCGGAGGTGCACAATCGTCGCTCTAGGAACGTCGGGGAGGTAAGAAATCCTTTCCGTTTCGATTCCCTGCTCGAATTTTTTGAATGCTAGAACTAGGTTTTAGTTTTTCGCATTTTTGAGTTTTTGTTATTTTTCATGCCTTTTGTGAAATTCTTGATGAATTGTTGAAAATGGACATGTAAAAATTGTGGGTATGTGTATTTTGTGCAGAAATGTGTAGATTAGCTCTTATTTGTGAAAATAAAGTGCCTCTCTAATGAAATGCATGCCTTGGTGTTTTGTACCTAATGCTATTTCTGTATGTACATTATGAGAAAAGTTTGTCGTGTAGTGACAAATTTTGTGAAAAAATGTGACATGTGCCGTGTTTTGTGACGGGTTTTGTCTGAAAGTGTGTGCCGTGTAGGGACGGATTTTTGTTATGCAGTGTGTGCCGTGTTTTTGGGTGACGGACCTTGTGGGGAAAATATGTGCAATATGTGCCGTGTTTTTGTGGCGGGTTATATGTGCTTTTGCCGTGTTGGGACGGATTTTTTTTTTTTTTTGAAAATGTGTCGTGTAGGGCTTAATCCCTCTTTTGAGAAAATGTGTACAGTGTGTGCCGTGTTTTTGTGACGGACTGCATGGGGAAATTATATGTATAATGCATGTCATGTTTTGAGTTGCATGTAAAAAGTATGTGCAATATGTGCCGTGTTTCGTGACGGGATATATATGCTTTGATTTTCTTTTGCATTAAGTACTGCGAATGACGTACCTTTGTTGTGTTTACCTGCAGGATGAGGGGCTCATGGCTGGGAAGGCCAAGAAGATGAAGACTCGGGGATCGCTCGAGGCTGTTGTTGAGTTGTGGCAGCGGATGCTTGATATTTCTGTGGATGGTAGGCCGAGTCCCAGGAGGCTGGTCTACGCTTCTGGCTTGGGTGTGTTCGTAGAGAACCTGGCCGGGGTCTCTGACACGAGGAAGAACAAGAGCGTCTTCCATGGCCTTTCTGAGTATTGGTGGGATACCACCCACACCTTCCATCTGAGCTGGGGAGAAGTGATAGTGACGCCTACCGACTTTGCTGCGATTACCGGGTTTTCCTTCAAAGGAGGGCCAGTGCGGTGGAGAGATATGATATCTGATGATGTGTTGACCGAGCTGCTGGGCTTTGAGCCTCGTCCTCGCAGGGGCCTTGGCATGTTGTATAGTGATGTTGAGATGAGGATCACGGCCAGTATTGGGGCCTACGTCCGGGGTACCGGCCAGGTGACGGCCGAGCAGCTGGCGCGCTCCTTCCTGTGGTTTGCGCTTTCCGAGACTTTGTTCTCGAACCACTCGACTACGACTCCTTTTGCTCTGCTGGAGAGCTTGATTGATTTGGAGAGAGTTTGTGACATAGCTTGGGGCGAGGCAGGCTTGGCCGAGCTCTACTTCTCTTTGGACCGGTTTAGCCGGGGTGTGGCCAGTTCTTTGGCCTGTTTTGACTTTGCTTTGGAGGTATGAGTTTATTGCTGTTTTTGATTTAGCAACTTGTCGTTTCTCCATCTTCTTTTGCACTGAGCCCTTTTCTGCTTTTGTCGCAGGTGTGGTTCTATGAGATTTTTCAGTGCTTCCCGTGGGATAGAGATCCTGGGCCGTAGCCGCGTATCCCGCTATGTTGGGCCGGGCCCGCTCGGCGAGGAAGAGGAGGACCAAAGAGGGAAGCTCACCATCGCCACGGGATGTGCAGGAGCGTCTGGAGAGAGGTAGCCCTGAGGGGTTTGTTTTGTTCCCGTGGGCTTGGTATGAGGCCGATGAGTTCGAGGGGGCTCCTGAGGCGACAGCCACAGCGAAGATGCCGCGGGGCTCGACTTGTGATGTCATGTATCCGGGAGAGCGGGTCTTCCGGGCATGGCCCGTGTGTGCTTCCCGTGGCTCCGAGGGACCCTCCTTTTGGGATGCTTGATTCTCGGGACATGGATGTGTTGGACTTTGAGAGGTACCTTGGCGGTGTGGGTGCCGAGGAGTTTATTTTGTATGGAGAGGAGTATGGGGCCTTCGTGAGGAGGAAGTTGAGGACGCCGCAGTATCGGGCGAGGAGAGAGAGGCCGGCCCGCAGTTCCCCTGCAGGTTCCGATGTCGGGGCCGGATTTCACGTATGTCCGTGGGGACGGATCGAGGAGGAGGGTGTCTCGCACTGCTCTCGAGCAGCTCCCGCCGCATACCGAGTGGATCCCGATAGATCGGTGAGTGTGCTTACTCTTTTCCATCTTGGCATCTTTTCTCGTATTTTTCTTTTTATTGTTGAGTATAACCGTATTGCCGAGCATTTCTTCGTCGCTTGCTTGTGCAGTCCCTGGGAGAGCTTATGATATGCCGACTCGCCGTTATGTGGCGATGAGGTCCTTCGCGAAGAAGATGGCGTCGAAGATGTCTTGCCGGTCTTCGCGACGCGCGTGCCGCACACGCCGATGCCTTCGAGGCATTCTCGTAGATGTTCCTCCACCGAGAGCCGAGCCGGAGCCACAGCAGAGGGACCTTCGAGGGGCGGCATAGCATGGATGCCGGACGTCTTCGGGAGCTTCGAGGCAGCAGCCCTTTTATCAGTTCTTCCCTCCGCAGGACGCACAGGGTGAGGGATCGTCAGAGCCTTCTTTCTTTGATCCTTTCGCCGGATTTGATCCTTCTGAGTACTTTGAGTACCAGCCTCCGGAGGGGGCTCGGTATTCTGATGACGAGGATATGACGGGCGAGTTCACCGGGATGCCCGAATTCTCTCTTGATGATCTTGGTGAGGATGATGATGCTGAGGATTCTGATTAGTATTCATTTGCTTTCCCTCTTTCCATATCTTCTCTTTTTTTTTTTTTTTAGCAACAGACATTAGATGTACCTGTAATAAAACACTCGTATTTGCATGGCAAACAACATTTTATTTTAAGATGTAATGTCATTTTTGTGATTTCCGGGAATTGTCCTAGAAATTGTTGCTATTATTATTATTTTTTTTTGTGCATGCCACGTGAGCAGAGAGTGCGTTTGTGGGTAGTGTATGTTTGTCGGAAATGGTTTTGGACAGTGTTTGGGCAGTTTGGAGCAAGGTCCTGCTGAGGACAGTGGTTGTTGTACCGTTTGCTAGGGAAATGGGTTCTGGTTGCAAAGAGGTCCGTACGGACAGACCTGCATTGCAAAGAGGTCCGTACGGACCACTTTTGCCTTTTGGGAGGACATAAATGCTTTCCAGTGTCTGGACTTTTCCCCATTTCCCCATTTGCAGCCATTTTCGAGCTTTCTTCCCCATTTTCTCTAAGAACCTCCATTTTTGCCATGGATTCTTCGTACGTCCCTAGAATTTTGTCGAGGCTTTCGCAGGAGAGGCAAGCATACTTCCTTGAGCAGCTGAAACTGTGGATGCGGCGCCGTATGAGGCATCAGAGATGGGCTTTCGAGGTAAGGTTTCGTCTTTGCTCGATTTGGTCTTTTAAGGAGTTGGTTCTTGATTGGGATTTATTGCGGGCTGCCGCGAAGTTCTGGGATGTTAGGAGGCATGTGTATTGTTTCTCTTACAATGAAATGGTGCCCACTTTTGAGGATTTTCGGGCTTTGATTGGAGGACCGGAGGTGGAGGCCATCTCGCTTCCTTTCGATTGGTGGTGCCGCTGGTGAGCGTGAAGCTTCGCAGCTTTCTTCGTACTTCGTTGGAAGAAGTGCAGGGCATGATCCTTGATTCGGGTCATATTGACATTTCTGAGCTGCCAGAGCGATTCATGGTTGATGATGAGAGTGATGTCTCTTGGGACGCATTTGCCTTGTGCGTGATGGCGACGCTTTTCCTGGTCAACTCCCTTGGCATTTGCGATGGTGCTTTGCTAGATGTGGTTGGGCACAGCAGAGCTGGAGAGGATATTGTCTCGTTGGTGCTGGGGGAGACTCTTCATGGTATCGACCGTCTGGCAACTGGGGATCATTTCATGAGAGGGGGAAGCCCCGCTTTGCTCACCTTGTGGCTGCGAGAGAGACTTCAGGCCATGCCCGAGGCTCCGACGTCGTTTAGTCCGTGGTCATTTGCTCAGCGACCTCTTGTGTTGGATATGGATCACCCGCCCGGGAGAGATGGATGGCACAGCCTTGGTACGCATCGATCCGTTGGTGGGTTCCCACCGGAGGATCGAGACTAGGAGGGTCTTGCAGAAGGGTCCTGTGTCGTCGAGTTCCAGGTTTGTCTTGGTCCTCCTTCTATATTCCGTCGCTTGTTTCCGGCAGCTTGGGATGAAGCAGAGCCTTTGTTGGGCCGGGATGACCTTGCTACCGCGGAGGTAGTTCCTCTTTGTATGGCGCCTTCAGTGCCTTCTTGTATTTTCCGAGGGTATGGAAGTATTCCGCTTTCCCTCCCGTGGTACTCCTTAGACGTCTGGGAGTGTCGTATTGACGACTCGCACTCCGGCCCGGTATGAGCAAAGCCGTGTTGGCGGGCCCCAAGTGGCTTTGGGAGAGCAAAGTGCGTAGCGATTCTCGGGACCCGGCCGCCGTAGTAGCTATTGCCTTAGGAGTGCCGAAGCCCGGTCCGACCCTTCGATGTGACGGGAGACACTTTGTTTGACTACGAGACTAGAGTTGACCGACCGACGGGAGAGGTCCTCTTTGCGCACTGGGCAGGAGGAGATCCGAGCCGAAGCACGGCGAATGAAGCCCCGAGAGCCGCCGGATTGTTTGACTCTACGGGAGGACCCCAGATCTCTGACCGAGAGACGCAGAGTTGGTTCACGTGGAGCGAAAGAAGACTCGCCGGGACGAGGGAAGAAAGGAAAGAATGGCGAGGGACAAGCGCAGACGGCGCGGAATGACCTCCTAGGTATCCATTCATTGCATTGCAAACACATTATTTGTTAAATGTATTAAGTCGTCTTTTAGCATGTTGTGAACTTGAGAGTAGACCGTGCTTGAACTCATCAAGAAATGTTGTAACCAAGTTAGTGATTTGTGATTTACTTTTAAAGCTTTGTCGAGACGCAAGATCTCTTGTTTGCCTTTGCTTCTTTTGTGCACCTTGGCGGCGTCCATCTCAACTTTTCGTTGCATTTGCGGACCGAAGCGCCCGGGCCATGACGGCAATCCCTTTGCTTAGGCTTTCAGGTTTGGCCGAGAGGTTGAATGATCCCCGACAAGTCGTTTTGACGGTCTTTTTCCGTAGCTTTCTTGCCTCTTGTTGGAGTCGGGCTCTTGACCTCAATTGTAGCTTCGCAGCTTCTTATTTATTTCGCTCGAGCTTGTTTTTTTTTTTTTTTTTTTTTTTGTGAGCCCTTGCTCGAGCTCTCTTTTTTTTTTTGAAGCGCGTGAGGGCGAAGACAAGCCCCCGGCTTGGAAGCGTACATGAGCCGCTGCTTTGACGCCGAGTGACCCTGATGTCCTTTGATGTTGCCGCCGTCGTTCGACTTGGTCAAGGTGACGCTGGGGCGTGTTCTTGAAAAGTGCGTAGCTTGATGGAGGTCTTGATTGACATTCAAACTTTTGACTTTTTTGTGTATTTTTAGACCGGACCAATTAAGGTTGCCTACGCCTCCTGACTAGAGGGCTCAGTGTCCGCGTAGTTCGACACTACATGGAGTGCCAAGAGATGCACAGCTTGTTCTTCTTCGTGCGAAGTATCTCGCGAAGTTTGCTTCCGTTGACCGGATTCATGAAGCGGATTGCCGTCTAGGTCCTGTCGCCTTCATGGCACCTCCGGAGAAGATCTTTTGAACCACGAAAGGGCCGATCCATGTGGGTTCCCATTTTCCCAAATGGGTTGGTTCGAGTGGGAGGCTTTTCTTTGAGTACAAGGTCGCCTTCCCCGATGTCTCGGGACTTGACTTTCTTGTCGAAAGCTCTAGCCATCCCGCTTTGATAGGCTCGGACGTGTTCCATGGCCTTTAGTCGTCGCTCGTCTAGCGCAGCCAATTCATCATGTCGGCTTTGAGCCATTCAACTTCGTTGATGTCATTTTCCACAAAGACTCTGAGCGAGGGAATTTCCAATTCAATGGGAAGGACTGCTTCCATCCCGTATGTCGTGGCGAATGGGGTTTCTCCCGTGGCCGTTCGACCGATGTGCGGTAGCCCCAAAGTGCAAGGTGCAGCCTTCTGCCAATCTCGTCCCTGGTGGTCATTTTTCTGATGATCCGTTCGAGGGTTTTGTTTGCCGCTTCCACGGCGCCGTTCGTTTGTGGCCGGTAGGGAGAAGATTTGTGGCGTGTGATCTTGAATTCAGCCAGCTCCGTCGAATTCCCCTTCGAAGTGTGAACCATTGTCCGATATGACCTCATTTGGGATGCCGTATCGGCAGATGATGTTTTCCTTGAGGAAATGCGCGACCTTCTTGGAGGTGAGTACCTTGTAGGACTCGCTTCGACCCATTTGGTGAAGTAGTCGATGGCTACTAAGATGAACTCGCGACCGTTGTCGCCCGGCGAGCGATTTTCCCGATGACGTCAATTCCCCAAGTGGCAAATGGCCAGTGGTGTAGTCATGCAAGAGAGATCGTGGGAGGTAGATGATTGAGGTTGGAGAACCGTTGACACTTGTCGCAGCTCTTCGGACAAAGTGGATGCAATCCGCTCCACGGAGATCCAAGAGTAGCCCATCCCGAGAATGATTTGCATCGTGGCTCGGCGTTCATGTGGGGACCGCAAGCCCCATTGTGGACTTCGTTCATGAACTTGTTTGCTTCTTCCTGGCCGATGCAACAGAGGAGTGGTCCTATGGTAGCGTTTCTTGTATAAAGCATGTCCCCGAGGATGACGAAGTGAGAGGCAAGGCATTTTAGGGCCATGATGCTCTTGGTTTTGACCCCTTCGTGTGTGTGGGCCTTCCTTGTTCATGAAGGTGATTTCCCGTTCTTGAGGTATTGGAAGATCCGGTTATACCATGGCTCATCACGGGCTTAGGTTCGGTTCGATCTCACAACAAGAGGCGTGAATTTCCTTTCGTCCGACTTTCAAGGGTTTGATTGCTTTTCCTTCGTGGATTTCCACAAGGGAAGCCAAGGTGGCTAAGGCATCCGCAAACCCGTTTCGATCTCTGGCAAGTAGTGGAAGGTGACCTCTTCGAATTGTGTGATGAGGTCCTCCATGCAGCATGGTATTTTTGCAAGCCTGGGTCTATGGTTTTCCACTTGTTGGAGACTTGGTTGATGATCAAGGCCGAGTCCCCATAAACTTCGAGTTTCGGACATTCCTCTCGAGTGCGGCTTGTAGTCCAAGAAGCAGCTTCATATTCGCGGCATTGTTGGTTACCTCGAAATTGAGCTTTATAGCAATTGGGGTGTGCTCGTCCTGGGATCTACCAAGAGCATACCGATGCCGTTTCCTTTTGTTGGCCGCTCCGTCGAAGAACAAGCTTGCCATCGATTTTCGCCTTCGATTGCGAAGATTCCCTCGTCTCGGAAATTGTGGTTCGGGACCTCGAGCTTCGTCTGCTGGGAAGTCGCCCGCTTGTTCACCCATTACCCGTCCTCGATTGACTTTTGGTTCACGTATTTGATGTCAAATTCCGCTAGGAAGAAAGACCATTTGGCAAGCCTCATTGACAGAGATGGTTTGTCGAAGAGGTATTTGACTGGATCCATTTTGGAAACCAAGTGTACCGTGTGCGACTGCATGTAGTGCCGTAGTTTCCCGACAACCCATACCAGAGCCGCGCAGTTTTCTCGAGGGCCGAGTAATTGAGTTCGCCGCCTTGAAACTTTCGACCGACGAAGTAGATGGCGTTTTCGACTCGTGACTCCTTCTTTTCTTGACAGAGCATGGCTCCAACCGCGTGCCTGGCCACAGCTTAGGTATAGCAACAAAGGGCTTTTCCTCGTGGGGAGGACAGAGAATCTGAGGACTCACAAGGTATGCTTTTATTTTCTCAAAGGCATCTTGGCATTCTCGAGTTCCACTCGACGTCGGCGTTCTTCTTCATCAATTTGAAAGATTGGCTCGCACATGGAGGTCAATCGTCGACGAAGCGCCGATATACCGTAGGCGGCCCATGAAGCTTTTCACCTCTCGTCCGAGTTTGCGGTGGTCTCATTTCGATGATAGCCTTGATCTTTGAGGATCAACCTCGATGCCTCTCTCGGTGACCATGTATCCTAAAACCTTGCCTCGCTAACCCCAAATGTGCATTTGGCGGTGGTTTAGCCTCATTGAGTGTTTTCTGAGGCGATTGAAGAATTTTCTCAAGTCTCGTGAGGTGTTGTCCATCCGATCCCTTTGAGTGGATGATCATGTCATCGACGTATACCTTCGATCTCTTTGTGGATCATATCGTGGAAGAGGGCGGTTGCCGCCCGTTGGTAGGTAGCCCCAGCCGTTCTTTAGTCCGAACGGCATTACCGTAGCAAGAGGTTCCCTGTGGGGTTGTGAAAGCCAGTTTTTCTTGGTCTTCTTCGGCCATCTTGATTTGATTGTAGCCGGCAAACCCGTCCACGAAGGACTTGACTTCGAAATTGGTCAGTAGTGTCTACCAACATGTCGATGTTGGTAGTGGAAAATCGTCCTTGGGACTTGCTTTGTTGAGATCTCTAAGTCCACGCAAACGTACTTTTCCATCGGCCTCGTGACCGTGACGATATTGGAGAGCCATGTGGGTACTCGATCACCCCGATGAAGCCGACGCGGAGCATTTTTTCGATCTCCTCTTTCGACTTGTAAAGACCATTCTCGGCTTGATTCGGCGTAGCTTTTGCTTGATGGGGCTTAGCCTCTGGATTCAAGGGAATCCGGTGTTCTACAATGTTAGGATCTAATCCGGCATGTCTCGTAAGACCAAGCGAACACGTCCACGAATTCTTTGAAAGCAAAGGCAAGCCAATGCGTCTTGCTCGTGCCGGTGAAGAAACTTCCGATTTGCGTCTCTTTTCGCTCTTCGCCAGCTCCCAAATTCACTTTGGTTAAAACCTCCTCGGCGACTTGGGCCCGGTTTTTCTCGTTTGACAACATGCTTAAAGATGTGCTTAATGTATTGTTCGTTTAATGTGTCTCGTTTCTTTATCAAGTGAATCGTTATTAACCTGTTTGTGTGTTAGTTAATTTATCGCTTGTTAAAGATGCAATGAGAGGATACTTAAAGATCGAAGCATTCATTAAGAGCATACGGGAATACATTATTGGCAATGAGTTCGTAATCTTCCGGCGCGAGGCCATCGATGACTCGATAGACTCAAATTCAAAGATAATGGACTCAGGATGAGTTTTGACACTAGACTCTAGGACTCGAGGGGTCGACCAAGTTGTTCGATCATGTCCTTTTTGGCCGGGCAGCTGGTCCTGAGAAGGTGGCCCAGCTTATTGAGTGGCAATGAGCTTGATAGAGACGGGGCTCAAAGGCTTTATGTCACCATTCCCAATCATTGCTATCACAGAGTTATCGTAAACAAAATCGATTAGATCCGGCATCTCGATTTCTTCTTCAAGAGCAGTGGAGCAAAGGCTCGTCCCAAGCATCGTCTCATGGAGTCTTTTGCTTTTGTCTTGGGCATTACTAGCTCGAATGCACTCATCCCGCTTGTTGAAGGCAGGAGTGTTGACAGAGAGTTTTTCGAGTTCTTCTCGCCAAAGAGGGAGTTTTCCGAACCAAAATTCATTGTGAATAGTGGTGGTTGTGCGGATCCCTAGAGAGGCGTGTGTCGAGAAATGCTCTTCTGACGGATTTGGCTTGAGGCCTCCGAATCTTGCCAGTTCCGCCGGAGCTTGTCCATGGTTGTCGGCCGCCTTTGTTTGGCGCCGACGCCTCGTTCCCTTTCCCGGATCTTCTTCCAAGTTGCCGGCCTTTTTTGTGAAGTACTTGGGTCATGTCGAAGCCGTAAGGACGAAGATCTGAGATTGCGTGCAAGCCTCTTTGTTATCTCGCGGAGCGTTTTCGTGCAGCTCGCTTGTCCTCCGCAATGTGTTCGGGAGTAGGAGAGTATCCCAAGCCATGGAGAGTATTCTGTTCTTTGATACGGATGATTTTGGTGCCCCGACGGCGTTTTCCCAAACCGAGCCCCGGATGTAGTTCATGTGCTTCATCATTTTCATCTGGGGAGGGATCTTGTCCCAAATCAAAGGCAGTCTATGTGGCATACCCGGGCCTTTGGGCTTTCGATGGTGAACCCCGTTAGCATCATGCCATCATCGTCGTGTTTGATCTCTAAGACCGGGACGCCGTTTGTGCTCTGGCCCTTTCGCTGACTACACTATCGCCGTAGATGATGGTTAGATCTCGTTCCTGACGAACTTTACGCACCGATGGAGAGTGGATGCCACCCCATTGATCCGGTGTAGCCAAGGGCGTCCCAAAATGGCAAGTGAATGTGATCGGGATGTCGATGACTTGGAAATCCGTCAGACCATTTGCTTTTCCGAACCATAGGTTCAAAGTGGCTATTCCCAAGACTCGGGCGGACGTCGAGTCGTATGCCTTGATTGCCTCGAGTCGAGGGCTTTAGATCGCTGCTTTGATCCCTAGCAAATCCATCATTTTGGATGGAAGGACGTTCATGGATGATCCCCCATCTACCAAAACCCGTGAGACGACGCTCGTCCGCTGAACTTATGTAGAGAGGCTCATTGTGGTCGCCCCAAATTTTGGAAGGTCGAGCTCGCGAAAGTGATGATATTGCCGTAATTAACGTTGCCAATCATCTCGAACCGCTTCATCAGTGTCACCGTGGATGGGAACCATGGTCCGGGCCGTGCTTTCTTCCAACTTGAGCTTGTGCGGGTAAGATGAAGTGAGTAAGGACCAGAGCGAGATGTTAGCCTCGAGTGCGCTGAGCCGTGTTAAGACAGATCCTTCACTGGGGTCCAAGGTTTCAGCTTTCTTTGGCGTAGGGCCCCTTTTCGCTCGTGGCTCTGTATGGCCGGCCTTTGTCCGTCCGTGGAGGATTCACCGGGATTTGACCGAACGTGTCGAACGTTCACTTCGGACTTACGGTTTTGCTTGTCTCTCCTATTTCTCAGAGCGGGAGGACCCCGATTGGGCGTAAGGCCGACCGCGCATTTCAATTCGTTCACCGTCATGGCTTTTACCGAAGCATCAATAGTGGCTTTGAGATCTTCCCAAGACAGGGGTTGGATTATTTGGACCTTCGGGCCTTCTGGCGGTGCGAAGCTCGTCCCACTGATCATGGAGCGTACATTGCCACGGCTCTTGTGCAGAGCTAGACTTGCCGGAGTAGATGACATAGTAGTCAAACTTTCCCGAGGGTTCTCCAAGGGTTCCGACTCGTGGGATCACCGGATTCATACCTCTTCTTCGCTTTTGTCGAGAAGATGGCTTCTTCTTTCTTCGAGGACGGCCCTCGTTCATTTCATCATGGAATTCCATTTCCGCACAAGCACCGCAATCGCAGACGTCCCACCGATGTGTTCGTTGTTCGGCGGTGGTACCGACCTCAGGAGGCCGAATGGGCGTGCTTTCCTCTCGGAAGGTCTTGCGGCCTTACGTCATAACCGCATGGCCCGTACGAGGGTAACAATGTTGACTTCTCGGGAAACAATGAGAGACGTTAGAAGCCGTAGGGAGCAGCCATGACTGGGAAGCCCTGTGTAGTCAGGGTGGCTAATGTTCCGAAGTGGTGCATGGCACCTTCGATCCAGTGCTTGTTGCTCACCTTGACGTTTCTCAATAGCCATGAGGACCTCGCCAAACTTCTTCCAATGTTGGGAAATTTCTTGGGGGTAAGGTCCCGTTCTCATCGTTGTTATCCACCGACTTGGCCACGGGAAGATTTGACTGACCGTCCCGGTGACAGAGCCGGGAAGGAGGTAGGACCTTGCCGTTTGACACAGGGAGACGGGTTCCTGGTACTCTCGATCACTCTGTTAGCCGGAGGGGGTGACGGGCAAGGTTTAGACACAAGAATGGCCTTACGAGATAAAAGGGGGAAAGCTCACGTGGCATGCGGTTTCCGTTTCTTTTATTTTTGATTTTTTTGTTGTTTTAATTTACTTAAAACATGTTTTCTCGTAGTCCTAGGTAGGTTGGAAAAGATTGCTCTTCTTTTTCGCAACTATGCTAGATCCCGGGTCGCCGGAGACCATCTCGTGCGGCTATAAGCCCTCGTTTTGCACCCGTATTTCGACATCCCAGCGGACTGCCTGGCGAGGGTCCTATAGGGCAAGCGGTTTCCACCGGCCTAAAAGAAAAATCGAACCTAAGGACCGAGCCTGTCATGTTCGTTTTGATGCGTTAGCCATGTGAATAGTGAACCGAGCCGGCCACCGAGTCAAGATCAAGTCAAGAGTTCGGATGACCTTCTTTGCTTGCTTGCGCAAGGGATCTCGTGACGTTAGGTGTTGGCCGGGTCATATTGTCATGGCCGACGTATCAAAGGCGTGATGACATGGTGTCATGTGAGCATGGATGTATATCCGGACGGAACATCGCTGGGTGTAGCTTCGAAATCAAGATCGTGTCAAGATTTTAGCATGACCTTTCATCGCTTGCTTGCGCAAGGGATCTCGAGTTCCGAGCCTTGACTCGTAAAAATGGCCGACATGGTATATGTATCCAGGCCGTATGACACCTGACCGGGTAAAAACCAACCGAGTCCGGACAGAGTGTGACTCAAGACTCAAACGTGTGGTTGACGCTTGGCTAGGATGGGATGTTTGGAATGATCCCGTGCGCATCCGAGAGGCCTAGGAAGACCAAACGGATCGCAACCGAGACCACTCCCGGTTAAGGGTCAGGAAGTGGCAGCTGTATCCGAGGCAAGACAAGGCGTAGCGTGCGTGTGTAACCGAGGCAAAGCAGAGTAAGGTGCGTGTGTAACCGAGGCAAGAAGGCTACGTAGTGTGCGGTCTCTAAAATTCTTTTTCTGAGTAAAACAGAAGTTTTTGAAGAATTTTAAATGTATGCACAGATGTATATTGATGCATTTTTTTTTGTATTTTTATTTTTTTTTGTAAAATAAAAAAGTAAAGCACGTGCACACACACACAACAGTTAAAGAAAGGGGTAAAATGAAAGTTTGACCCTCATCATCGTTTTTAAAAATCTTTTGTTTTGTTTAAAAAGTTTTTAAAACAAAAAGTCCCCAGCGAAGTCGCCAACTGAAATTACCCGGATCCGAGAGGCAGCCGCGCGCCCGCAAGATCCGGCATCATTTCGCGTGGTGGGTGTCTCGCCGTTTGTTTTCGCATTTGTAGAGTCGCCACGCCGTTTTTATTAAGCCCAAAACATTGAAAAGGGCATCGCTTAAAGATAATTTTAAACTGTTTTTGTGTGATGAGATTTTGAGTTCTGGAGGTCGATGACTCCTCGGAAGAGAATATTAGAATATTAGAGCTCACCCGAGTCGCCTCGTAAAACGAGTCTTTCGGATACCCCTAATATCCTTTAAAATGTTGTGTGTGTGTGTGTGTGCTTTTAAAAATGCATGCTGTATCGGATGTCTACATTGTGTACTATGTATTGAAATGTATTGAAATAGTAATGGAAGGAAGCCTTACCAATGTTGGTTCGTGTCTGTCTTCCGCTGGGGAATAGTGTTTGAGGTTGGAGTAGCGTTCCTGCACGGATCGGGATTGCTTCGGGAGATGCCGGTTGTCCGCGACAGAGTTTCTGGCGTGAGTCGAGGTTGCAGGCCGCGTCGCGCAGGTTCGGCGTGCGTGGGATCGTCTGGATCACTCGGGCAAGAGGTTCGGCGTGCGTTGGAATCGCTGGGCCGGATTCGGCGCAGGTTCGGCGTGGTTTGGGATTGCCGGTTTGACTCGAAAAGAGCTGGGACACCGTGGAAAGACCAGGCAAGGCCTCGGAGTACCACGAGGGGCCTCAGAGTACCTCGAGAGTGCCTCGGGGCAGCGAGGGAGCGCTCGGGGAGGCTTCGGAGCACCACAAGGGAGCTCGGAAGGCCTCGAAAGGATCCGAAAGGGGCCGGGAGAGCCTCGAGAGGACTTAGAGGGGAAGCCTGAAGGCTTAGGGAGGAAGAGAGAAGTGGGAGGTGTGTGGAAATGAGGAGGGGGAGCCCTCTATTTATAGTAAAAATTTTCGTGCAAGAAGGTCCGTACGGACCTTCTATGTAAACCAGAATCTTGGTTTTCCTCGATTTGAGGGAATTTGTGATGATGGTAAATATTCTGTAATTATGGTGTCCCCTTGCAACAAGGTCCGTACGGACCAACTAGGCTGCAATAAGGTCCGTACGGACCAACCATGTATGGGAGTGATGATTACTTCCGGGATTTGAGGGAATATTGTGGACTTTAAGGGGATTCAGTAATTATTAAAGCAAAGAGGTCCGTACGGACCATTATTGCTTTTCCAATTTCCTGAAAATTTCTAAAAGGTCCTTTTATCCCTTTTTATCCCAGAAAGGCTCCTCCCTTGGTTTGGCTGGGGGTTTTGAGAGGGTTTTGAGTGCCAGAGGTCATCGAGACTGCGTTGATGAGTCTGCGGTGCTTCCCGTGTGCTTGAAAGGGGGTGATCCAGATTGGGGTACTTACACGTCCGCTTCTATATTATCTTCTCTAGGGACCTGTTCCAAAGAGAATGATAGGAATTTTGAAGCTAAGGCCATAACATGTTGGAGATACAGAGTCATCTTGGAATGCTTCGCCATATAACTGCCATTAAAATGGTTAGCGAGTAATTGAGAGTCAACATATACATTTATATGTGTAATATTTAAACTTAAAGCTGTAGTTAAACCCATGATTAAAGCCTCATACTCAGCTTCGTTATTCGTTGCATTGAACTCGCAAGACACAGCTTGAGGTATGATATCACCTTGAGGGGATTTCAGAACTATTCCCAAGCCAATTCCTTTGGAATTTGAAGCTCCATCTGTAAACAGTGTCCAAAATCTAGGAATTGTTTTACCTTCAAGCTGTTGCACTTCCAGCTCCACTTCGGGCTGCAAACTTGGACTGAAGTCTGCTACAAAATCGGCTAGGGCCTGAGATTTGATAGCTGTTCTTGGCTCATATAAAATGTCATACGTGCTCAATTTGACCGACCACTTGGCCAACCTGCCTGACATCTCTGGAGTTCTCAACACATTTCTCATAGGATAGTTAGTTCTAACAGTTATAGAATGTGTTTCAAAATAATGACGCAGTTTTGTAGCAGCAGTAGTTAAGGCTAAAATTAATTTTTCAAGATGAGAGTACCTCGTTTCAGCATCTAGTAAAGACTTACTTACATAGTAAACAGGATGCTGCTCACCTTGGATTTTCTTCACCAATACTGCACTAACAGCATTCTCAGATACAGCTAAAAATAAGTAGAGGTGCTCACCATGTTCTGGTTTGGCAAGTAGGGGTGATGTCACCAAGTATTCTTTAAGTTGTTTAAAAGTTGCCTCATGTTGATCAGTCCATTGGAAGAGTTTATTCTTTCTTAACACTTCGTAGAATAACCTGCACTTATCAGATGATTTAGATATAAATCTATTTAAGGCAGCTACTCTACCTGTTAACCTTTGGACGTCTTTAATATTCTTGGGAGACTCCAAGTTGAGAATGGCTTTGATCTGCTCGGGACTGGCTTCAATTCCTCTCTTGGTCACCATATAGCCTAAGAATTTTCCTGCTCTAACACCGAAATTGCACTTCGCCGGATTAAGCTTCATGTTGAAAGCTTTCAAGATGTTGAACGCCTTAGCAAGATGCTCTACGTGATCTTCAATATGTTTGGACTTTACTACCATATCATCTATGTAGACTTCCATCGTCTTGCCAAGTTGATCTTTAAACATCTTGTTTACCAGCCTCTGATAAGTTGCCCCTGCATTTTTAAGACCAAATGGCATAGAAATATAACAATATATACCTTCCGGAGTCATGAATGCTGTATCCTCTTGGTCTGAAGGCTCCATTTGAATTTGTTGATATCCTGAAGATGCATCCATGAACGTCAAGATGTCGTGGCCAGCTGTCTCATCAACTAGAGAATCAATATGAGGAAGAGGGAACGGATCTTTCGGACATGCCTTGTTCAAGTCTGTGAAGTCCACGCACACTCGCCACTTGCCATTCTTCTTCTCTACCACCACAACATTAGCTAACCACCTTGGATATTGAACTTCCCTGATCATCTTGGGCTTCAAAAGCCTCTCAACTTCGTCCTTTATGATCTGGTTCCGCTCTTGGGCAAACTTTCTTCTTTTCTGGTGGACAGGACGGATGGTTGAATCAATGTTCAACTTGTGAGTAATGATGTCCTTGCTTATTCCTGTCATGTCCTCATGCTTCCACGCAAAACAACATTTCTGACTTTTTAAGAACTCGATCAACTCCTCCTAATTTTTTATGGAAGATCTGCACCAACTTGTACTTGGGCCCCAGGGTCTGATTCATCAACAGAAATACTTTTCGTCTCATGCTCCACTGCTTCAAGAACATCCTGGGCCTTTTTCTTTAATTGCTATGCTTGACGAGGAATCGAACTTGCCTTCATATTAACCTTGTAGCACTCTTTAGAAACTTGCTGATTCCCCTTCAACTTGGCTACACCCCAAGGTGTTGGAAACTTGACGCACTGATGATACGTTGACGGCACGGCCTTCATGTTGTGGATCCAAGGTCTTCCCAAAATGACATTGTACGAGGAAGAACATTCAATCACACAGAACCTTTCCATAGAATTCATACCCTCCAAATAGATAGGCAACTTGATTTCTCCGACTGTCTGCTTTATTTCACCACTGAACCCTACCAGTACGGATGAATTCTTCACAACTTCGGATAAAGGAATGCCCATATCTTCCAGAGCATGAGTGAAGATTATGTTGACTGAGCTGCCGCCATCGATCAGGATTCTCTTGACCACACAATTAGCAATTTGCACCTGAACAACTAGACCATCATGATGAGGGTCCAACGTGTTGTCCTTATCTTCATCTTCAAAGGAGATAACTTGACCATCTGTGAAATCACGACGCCTTAAGGGCAGTTCTGACTGATCCTCCTTAGAACTCTTGGCATGACGCTTGGCTGCAGAATAAGTTGTGCCACAAATATGGGATCCACCTGAAATAACGTTTACTACCTTGGTGGCTGGAGGAGGTGCAACCTTCCCGGGTCTGGACTGCTCTCCTGAATCAGGCTCTTTGGACTCACTTCTGACCCTCTTCTTACCCAACAAATCCTTAAGAAGACCTTTGGATAATAAGTGAGCAATCGCTTCCTCAAGGCAAAACAATTCTCAGTGGTATGCCCAAAATCCTCATGAAACGCACACCACTTGGACTTGTCCTTCCAAGTTGCGGGCTGGTCACTCTTCTTGGGCCATCTGGCTTTATCTCCAAGATTTCTCATGGCGCAAAGGATTCCTGCAATGTCCACAGAAAAGCAGTATTCAGAAATTTTAGGATAATCATTATCATCCTCATCTTGATCATCATCTACAAAATGAACTCTAGAAGATTCAGATTTAACAGGGGGTTTGCCCCTGTTAGACTTATAATGATGGGAATCCGATTTTCTGTCAGAGGGCTCAAATAGAGGAGTGGGGGTCCTCCCAGTTGACTTCCCCATTGTCAGGCTGTCGTCCTCCAATCTGATGAAAGGCAAGGCTCTGGTTCTGATCTCTTCAAGTTGTTTCGCAGGAGTCATCACCAACTCATTATAAAATAGAGAGATCTTCTTCAAGCCTATATGGAATGCTTCCGTAGCTGTGGACACGTCCAAGTTGGGTATAGTCACTGCCTCCTTGTAAAACCTGTGCAAATATTCTTTAAGACTTTCGTTAGGCTGTTGCACAATTCTTTAAAGGTCACTAGTCAACTTGTCAAATGCCCTATTGCATGAAAATTGATTAATAAACATATTGACAAGTTGAGCATAAGAAGAAATAGAGTTTAGAGGAAGTCCTGTTAGCCATTTTAAGGCTGGTCCTGACAAAGTTGAGCCAAAACCCCTGCAAAAACATGCTTCTCTAAAAATAGGGGGGATACTTATAATATCCATTGATTCTGATACAAAGAACACATGCTCTGCGGTCGGTGCTCCCATCATACTTCTTCATATGAGGGACCAAAACTTCTTTGGGATTTCCACGCTAGCTATTCTTTGGAACAAAACGAGATTCGTTATAGCAAGTTGGAGAAACTTGGTGGTATGGCACATTGACTCCGTGTATGCTTGAAGCAAATCCTTTATAGTCCGCATTTCCTTAACAAGTTGACTCTGCGAAAAGAGGATTGTTATTAAACCGAGATGCGAAGTATCAAAAGCATTAAAGAAACTCCTGTTTGCCCCATTGAGGGTGTAGCATAGGTGTAGCAAGATGACAACACGCGAGGTTGGCTAGGCTTTGGAAGAATCTTGGTTGCTCGATTGGAATGGACGTCACGATTGTGCTTTCTGCTGGCAAGGTATTGGACATAGGGATATCTCCGAAATGGCTTGGTCCTGTACCTGCACCAAACAAAGATCTAGGAAGTAAAGGTGAAAATGGAGTAGATACTTGAGTTTCAACTTGCTTCCCTTTACGCAGGCTATCAATGGCATTGAATATCATGGCGTTCGTATGCTCCTGACCATCCAACCGATCATTCACTTTCTTCAACATATCGGCTATGTTGGATAATATCTCCAAAATGACAGCTTCCGCATTCAAAGATGTATTGCCTTGGGTGCCGGAAACAGGAAGCGGCCGACTCCTCTCACCTTGACTGCCGGACGGCGGATTGGCCATTTCTACGCAAATAATCAAAGTTTCCCACAGACGGCGCCAAATTGTTTTGGTCAAATTTCAACAAGTGTTTCAAGTGACAAGAAAAATGACTAAAGTGATATGAATCACGGTACAATGGTTATCGGATTGAATAGAAATGAACACAAGGTGTTTGTTGACTAGGGAAAGCCCTTGAACAATTTGTTCGCCGGCATAAAACCCCGGAAGGTTTTGGTACCTTCCTCGACCAAAAATTTACTAAAGATTGAGATGATTACAGAGCTAAGAGCGTATGCGAGGGAGCTTAAGCTAGTGAAAAAACATGTGTGCAAAATACAGTGTTTCTCCTTTTTTATACCTCAAACAATGGCTAAAATACAAGGAGAAAAATAAGCCTAGAATCTCGAAAAAGAAGTTGATCTTCGTTGAGATAACTTCGCCATTTTGTTGATGAAGGAGATAATGGTCCGTTGCGGGGTATTTGCATGGTGAGACGTCTTTGAATTGGTCTTCAATTACTTTGACACGTTCCCTGAAAAATAGGGTTAACGTAACAATAGTTCAACCTGCAAACGATCAAGATATAATAGAACAACTCAAGTTGTTAGTACCAAGATTCTAGGTGCAAGTTGTAAACAAGTTGATTTGAAAACGTAGGCCCAACATATCTCTTCAAGCTTCGGAAAAGGATCTGATTCAATTGCGTTTGGGGATCGAAATTAGGATTCAGATTCTGATTCAAATTCAAATTCCAATTCCAATTCGAATTCGAATTCGAATTGGAAAGCATGTTTATGTAATTCTCTCTTTGAATCTGCAAATCCTGAAACCGATCATTGTACGAGTAATCAGAAAAGTGTAAATCGCTTAATTCCGACAGATTTCTCCGTAGCAGGAGCATCTTTGCCCGCACCAGTGGACCCACGGAAGCCAGCAAGTACTCGTCAAACATTAAATCGTTTTGATACGGTCTACGATGTCGGTCCCTCCGTGATCGCTTCAAAACAACAAGAAAGTAACAGTCGTTCGTTGACGATAAGGGAAAATTGACCTTACCGGTGATGAGAGTTTTCCGACGCTCGAAAGACAACTTCGATTTCTTGCCGTCGATGAAAGGAATTTCGAGCGGGGAAGGGACGCCGCCGGCTATTTGCGTTTAGAGAGAGAGAGAGAGAGTAGAGTAAATCACGTTTTTTTGTTAAGGTTAAGCTATAAAAAAATTAAATTTTCAGTGAAATTCTAATATACACGTCACTAATGCACCATTAAAAATACTACCAATAACAATTTTTAGATTTTCTTCAAAGATAAATAAATTAACATGAATAATTGTTCAAATTTAAATCAAAATTTTCTTGTGAAATTTGAACCCCATGATACCGAATTGCTTCACTTTCAGATAATTGTTTAGAGATAGAAAGAAAAAAAAAAAAAACTTCTTGGGCCGCCTGATACGATAGGCCGGAGAAAGGAGCAGAGTCTTGGAGCAAGACTGGTACTAATCAAAGTAAATGTCAAAGTTAATGATACAAGCAACATGTTACAAGAAAGAAAATGTTAGTAGCAGTACAAATGCCAAAATGGACAGACTACCTTAATAGACGTAAACAACCCGAAAATGCAAAAAAAAAAAAAAAAAAAAAAAAAAAAAAAAAAAAAAATTAAAAATAATAAAAAAATAACAGGGACGGAAAGGTAAACCACAAGAACATAAATCCTCTTGGGCCTGACAATGTTGCAATCTTCATATTGTCTGCAATTGAGAAAATGATATACGAATAATGGAATCACCAAGGGTGCTGGCATGCTTGCAGACAAGGGCTTCAGTGGCCTGCTCCTCGGTCTCAAACAGTACAAGAGCCTGTTTTTTCCCATTCATCTCAAAGACTTTTGTGTTGACAATGTTGCCATGTTCTTCCAGGTGGGCCATTATCTCCTCATCTGTTACTTCTTGGGGGAGGGTGGACAGGTGGATCATTTTGGTTGGAGAGCAGCAGTAGCGGTAGTTTTTTGCAGCGTTTCGGTTAAAGCGGTTTAGATTAGAGTTTGAATACTCGTGTGTTTCAGTACCTGTTGTTATGTTTGGATGCTTTGAAAAATTCACTTCCAAGCGTTTTCCAAATAACATAGCTCCCTGCATTACATATTTAGGCAGTCAGGTTAAGCAAAAAGGCCACACCAAACAAGGGATATATACAAGTATAACTACCTCCGTGCCGAAATGAATGTCCAAAAAATTTCAAATTGGACATTCATTTTGGGACGGAGTATCTCTGTTCCATAAAAGTGTACATATCCAAAATGTCAGATAGTTTAAGACATGCATGAAGAAGCTATTATGAAAACGTTTTTCTGTTATCTTGTTTCTTAACAGCAAGGATAAATCGGAACACCATATATATGTTAGCTGAGTTTTTGAAATGCAACTCTTCAAATGGAAACTGTTCAAAAAGTCTCATAGAATGGAGTAATAGATGTATAAAATTATAAACAAGATCGAGCAAGTAAAACAGCCGAACAGCCATTGCTGAAACGGATAATTGTTTCACCATTTTAAAATAAAAGACGATGCATCTCGGAAGAACCTGATATTCATGTTTGATCCCATATTTTAGTACATAAGTAGACTCTTTTAAAAGGTTTTCTAGGTCATATAGATGAGTTTAGTCTACGACAATAGGCGAAAGTCCTTTCAGTATTTTGCACTACCAGAAGGGGTAATTGCGGGTAAAATGGTAAAAGTGACACCAAAAAAGAAAGTTTACAAAGTGACCCTTTTTTGGACTTAAAAAGGCGTACTTGACAATTGAAAAATGGCCGTCCTATCGACGATTTCAACCCATTTGTGTTTGCAAACCAGTTTTCCTACTGTGGGATACCTATATTTCGCGGATATAACGAGTAGGTGCCTTGCACGTGTCGCCTCTTTCCGCAATACATCTCTCTTCCGTGGATCCATCGTTGTTCCCACGAACCCACCCTTTGTTTTGAGGATTCACCCTTATTCCGCGGATTAACTCTCATACCGCGGATTCACCCTTGTTCCGCGGATGCACTTCTTCCACAAATATGAAATTCAAGATTATTAAGTTGACTCTCCTTATGTGGTTTGAAGACTGCGGTAAGGACTCATTCTTTAACCTCGTTCCGTTAATGGAACCGCAAACCTACCTCAACCACTTTCTCACGTGATTGGACAAGTTCCACGGGATAACCTCACTAAACTAACTGGGAATCACCATGATTAGTGGATTGGAGGATTCGGTAGTGGAATTGTCACATGGACCAACTGCGGTTGGACACGTGACCTAGTTAAGCTCAAAAGGAGAGATAGTGGGTGGACTAAGTAAAAAGACTCATATAAATAGATGGCCTAGCCCATTTGAGAAAACAACAACAAGAGAATAACATTCTCCCTCATGTTCATCCTCAATACTTGCCCTCTCCTAGCTAACTAGTTCATTACTTTCACTCCTCTTTTCCATTAATCTTTGGTAGTTCGTGTAAAGCCATATTATACCCAAAAACCCAAGAATCCTCCCGAGGACTACATCCCTACACCTACAGACATTTGAATTCAAAGGCGCAACCAATAGACAAATAAAGGAAAGTTTGCCTAACAAGGCCAAATCAGAAGTATCCAACTACAAGCTATGCCAAAGCAAATAATCATCCGCGCCTTTTAATTCCCAACTATGGCAATTAAAGAGAAAAAAATGCAGCAACCGCAAATGATAATCCTAGCTAACTAAGTACACCTCTGGACCAAATAGAAAGAAACAGTTTCCATTATACAGCAAGTATCTCAAACTATAGCAATGAAAGAAAATTTGTAAGAATGATACCTTCAAAAAGTGTACTGCCAACTCAGCTTGAAACCCATCACCCATCTGGACTAATGCATGATCCGGTTTGTTTCGGAGAAGTTTAATTCTAATAATGTTCCCATAGAGGGAAAATAGATTGAAGAGCTTGTCCTCATCAATTCTCTGAGATAAAGACAAATGAACCATGAAAATTAAACAAGAAATGTGCTTCACTTTCAGATTACAGAAAACCTCAAAATAATTGAAGTGAAAACAAGAGTCGGACGAATTCTAGAATGCATGCATGATTAAATGAGATTATGTGCAATGGTGCTTTCATGAGAGAGAGAGAGAGAGAGAGAGAGAGAGAGAGAGAGAGAGAGAGAGAGAGAGAGAGAGAGAGAGAGAGAGAGAGAGAGAGAGAGAGAGCTTACATCAGGATTCAAACTAGATGCAAGAAGAGTGCACCGATCATTTGTCCCGCTTATTCCAGGAGGCAAGCCTCCTCCAAAGGCAGCCGCAATTGCAGCAGCGTTATTCATCTAGAAGTTGGCGGACAATAAAGTTTAGTTACACAAACCTGCTTGTCATCTCCATAAACAAGTGTATAACATGATATAGCTTTGCTTCTTTTTCATCAATTTTTTTTTAAGTAATTAAAAATGTAATACCAGTTTAAGAGAAACAGGTGGATATGGCAAAATGGGTGAAAGAGTATTAAATGATCAAAAGATGAAATATAAAGAAACCAACGTGGGTTGAATCATATCATCATTTTTTTAAACATATCCAAATAATCCAAGAAAAGAAATTTAGCAATAGAATCCCATTGATCAGTGTAGAAAAATTTCAAAAAGCTTAAATAAGCCACATGCAAAACCATCTTCTCCGCACTCTCGCAGAACTCCTCCAAAAAAAAAAAAAAAGTTTGTGCCCACATACTAATAATGTGTGAAGAGAAAATCACTGCAGAAGCCTTACTAAGGATGAATGTCACGATGTGTAAGGAGGGAGAAGGCAACCAAATAACTACCCAAAACGGTTGGAACTAAATTAGTTATCATAGCATCCTTAAGAAGCAACGACCATATAAATGTCACGATGTGTAAGGAGGGAGAAGGCAACCAAAAGGCATCTAAAGTTTCATCACGACAGGAACCATAAAAGCTTTGGAGCTCTGAATAGAAAGATCTTTAACCAGATAACTACCCACCTGTGGAAATCCAACTGAAAGGAAGAAGAAAAAAGGCAAACAACGGTCAGAAGCAATCTACAGAAATACCTAACAGAGGCAAAAAATAATAAAGCAACAAACTGCCTAACTAACCACCTGGCCTAACTCCAGGAGCTTGTAGAGCAAACATACCTCCTGCATCTCCATATCCAGGCTGGCAAACATATAGGAGTGAAGTTAGACTTGTTATCAGGAAGAATCGACGAGGTACTTTATAGTATGAAATACAAGAAATGAGGAACAGAACATACTTGAGTGGGTCGACCCTTTTGTTCAGAAGGCAAAGAAGGGTTCGTGAAATCCCTGATCAGAAGAAGCATAAATAGCAGCATTATTAATGCCAAAGAGATGAATTCAATCCTTGGGACGCACTCTTAACTCATATGTTAATGAAGTGATCAACTCACCTTGACCGCTCATTATTGAAGTTCACTTGTAGTTCGTCAAGGCTGGTAAGATATCAAACGGCATCATGCACGGACAGGCAACAAAATTGGAAAGCAGGAAATACAGACACTCATAGACATAAGAAAGATAAAACTTACTTTGAAAACTGAATGTCTAACTGACAGCAGCCATCGTATACATTACGCCCCTAGTAAAAGGAGTTGCCAAGTGTTTAACTTATCAAAACAAGGAGAACCCTAATAAGCAGGAAACCTTGGAATGCACCACAAAGCACTTACTTGAAGGGAATTTCTAGCAGCAACTGCACTTTGACGCTGTTGATACTGGATAAGAGCCTGAAAACCTACAGCATTTTCCACATGCATGGTATATAAAGCAGCCCAAAAGAATAGAAAGTTTTATGAAAAACAATCTGAAGGTGTTTATACATCTTTTACAAATTAGATTTTGAAACCATTCTCAAAGAAAAATCAGTAGCAGAAAGCATACAGTGTTGCATCTACATTGCTTGTTTCTATTAATTAAAATCGGTAACATGCTGGTTGAGAGACATGCTCATATCAAGGAATCTGAGTGTTCAAAAGTAAGGCCAAACCGTTCCTTTTCATGCATCAAAATAACAGTTCAAATTACGAAATAGAGAAAAGACGAGAGAGTGAGAGAAGAAGAAAACTTGAAGAAGCTGACCAGCCGACTTCTGAAAAGTGACGACCTTCTCCACAAATCCATGGGGAGAGAACACTTGATGCAGCACTTCCACTGTTATGGGGTACAGCATGTGATGAATCGTAACTAAGAGAATTCGATTAGGCTTTGTATCCAGAGGGTTCCAACAGCAAGCCAGCATAGAAATAAGAGAGAGAGAAGAGAAGAGAATGAATAGAGAAGAACAGATAGAGAAACGAGAAAGAGATATATGTAGTAGAATATTAAGATTCAAATGTCATACACACAAAGAGAAAGCAGAATATATGCTCATTACTTGGAGAAAACAGGAGATGAAGCGGTGTGAACCTATATGAAAGTGCAAGAATCATAACCACATTTATTATTGATTAAAGCATGACATGATACGCCCCCTAATAAATGGAATTACACAAATCACTTGTATTTTGAGATACTTAAGAAGCTGAAAAGCACTGATCCACAATATTAGTGGTATGTTTAACGTCTATGTCAAAAACAACTCATATAGGTAGTAGCTGCAAATTACCAGTTACTACCTCCTTCCGAGAAAAAATAGACGCTTTTTACTTTTACTTTTCAAAGTCAATTTGACCGACTCTGGAAATCGATGATCAACATACTTTGTTTGTAGGGAATAAAATGAGAATCTTGGTAAACTACAGAAAACGTAGCGTGATACTTCATTTTTCATGATTTTGAAAACAAACTAGTAAAACCATATTAATGTTTCATTTGAAAAAAGTGAAGTTAACATTGTGAGTTCAGACTCTTTTTGGACGGAAATGTACAATTTTTTAATTTTGATCTAATAACTTTGGAAATCATTATATTTAGTCTCTATCAGATACTTCTTACCATTACCCTTAATACACAGTAATATCATTTACTTTTTGATAAGATAAACAGTAATATCATAATCTAGTTAAATGTCTTTAGTGAAATAAAAATCCAAGAACGAGAGAAGAGACTTTGTTTCACTAATTGGGTCCAGATAAACAATCCAACTGATTTTGACCATAACCGTCAATAAACATTTCCTTGGATGGGCAAGGTAAAAAAATTCACATTGATCTAATAACTTTGATTATAGCCTGTCTATCCAAGTTATATCGTAGCCTTTCTATTCACTTACATTAAGGAAAGAAAAACGGTGAAACTTCCTATCTTGTTTCCTCTAATAGAAGCAAATCAAACTTCATGAATCACCTTCAATGCGGCAGTCTCAGGTTTGTCTTTCGAAAGTTGTTACATAAGAATCTTTTACTTCTAAAGCAGGTTGCAAAAGTGACATCAACTTAGGAGAAGAGAAATAACAAGTACTTGGATATTATTCCGGATTAAATAAGAGTATCACCAATTCTGTCCTATATATACCATTAACGAAACATAAGATCACCAGAGTAATATCATGATCATCATGCACTGGAAGGACAAAACACAGCTTTTAAACATCACAATTTTGGTTAAATTTGCTTCTGCTTTTGCTTTCAATCAAACCACAGGTACCCATTCTCCTACTCATAATTTACTAGAGTTAATTCCCCACACAAGAAAAGGTTGCTATGCCATTGAGTTAATGGCATTAACTAATACAAGTACCAGTAATTTAAAAAATGTATTACAATACTAACCTCGTCTTCTCTCCCTTGGGTATTCTGCTCCATCGTAGTCAATTCTTGATGTGATGAAAATTGAACATAAACATTTCTCCCCCTAGAGGTATCAATAGATACTCAAACCAGCTTTCAACAACATAAGATGCCAGAAATGAGTATTAATGTGTTCATCAAGATACCTTATGCTTGGCTGAACATTTGTATAAAATTGCAACGCATTGACAGCGGAGGCAACATCTTGCATTTGGAGAAGGGCCTGCAGAGAAACCAGAAAGTACAGAAATAAATAAATTTTGTAGGTACTAGCTAATCGTAAACACACAAATTACCACCATAATATGGCAAGAAAAGCAAATACCTGATTTTTCGCACGAAGCATAACAAGCTTTGTGACGACTCCAAATGGTTGAAATAGCTGAAGCAAATCATTCTGGAAAGATAACATACCCAGTGAGCATGATTTAGGAATCTTGTTGCAATTTCCTTCGTTGCAATAGAGAAATACAAGTTACTCTCATCAGGAGTGCAAACACGGGTATCTAGGTTGATCTTACTGTCTTGGCTGTGCAGTGTGTATAAAACTAACGCAAAATAAATATGAAACCTTAATTCTAAGAGATTTAGTGATCTACTTATACGAGAAAAAAGAAACAGAGAAGGTTGACCCTTGTCCGAACAACTACCAAGAATCACCCATTCACCGGTACAGTCTCAAACCAGAGCCATTGCGGGTCAACATAACGTCTCTCACAAACTCATCTCATCTCCCTCTCTCGTCAGTCCAGCTGTTAGTCATCTTTCTCTCTGATCTCTTATTTTTGTCCAGCACTTTCCCCTTCAAGGCCCTTAATGAGTTCGCCTTTGATGGCTAAAAAAACATGGACCGGAATGCTCAAGAAGGATATATGAGTAAATGTAGCCAAAATCCAGAGGTGAAACCGAGTCATGTAGCCATCTGATAGGCACCCTTCGAGAAATGATAATTTCAATATCTTCTCTTTAACATTCATTATATGATAGGTTTAAAGTTTTAAACAAGAAAAGAGCTTCCAAAAGTAGCTTTTATCTCCAGAATAAAAATACGAAATTTTGATAGGTTTAAAGTTTTAAACAAGAAAAGAGGCATACAAAAGACCAACAAACACTAGCAACTGTAAGAATCAACAGAGTTACCCTCAATTTTTCTATGAAAATGGGGTTGTGCCACTAAATGCATAACAGAAAAAACCTTTCAGGTACAAGAGTACATCAATTAGCTAATTAGTGGTTCAAGAAACGTTGATGGAAGAGTTACACAGCTCAGAAGGAACAGGTACACGGAACATTGGGATAGCAATTGAAGTATCATACCTCAGAGATTTCATGGCCGACATTGCGAACGTGAATAACTTTGGAAGGCTCTGTCATTTCAAGAAGTTACCCTGAAAAAACTTCCACAAGTGCTTGATGATATCAAGATCATACAAAAAAACAGTAACCTAAAGTAATCAACTTCAGCAATGCTGACAACTAGACCCAAAAACAACATAATTTCATCTTACAATTACAAAAAAATCATGAAAATAGCAGCCAAAACAGAAGAATGAAATATATAACCTACAAAAATGGGTTTGTACTTAATCGAGAGGAACAAGTAAGACGGTTAACATTAACTTCCAAGGAAGATAGAAACGATTATACTGGATTAAATTGAGCTATAAAAGGAACCCTAGATTTAGTGTCGTAAGGAACAGTAAGTCGTAAATCTTTGAGACAAGAAATATACCGGAAGTAGAGCTACTTGTCACCGGTGAATGGCAGCTGAAGAACGTGGGCGAGAGACTCTTAAACGAAAAGGAAGGATGACGTAAGAAAGAGGGGGGGGGGGGGGGGGCTTCTGTTAATTTTGCCCTAAAAATCCAATTTTGATTCGGTGTGTGTGAGCTAGAAGGGGTGGCGGAGGCCGGGTGGGGGTGGGGGTGGGACCCGTTTTATCTTGAGTTAATGGATAACTTTGAGGTTTTCGTTCGGGGCCTTTGAACTTTGAAGTAGTTCATCACTGATCACTGAAAGTTGGATATGCACCTCATTTCAGCCCTCTATTTTTCATTCTATTCTATAAATGACCTTTTGAAGAAAAAAAAACTTTATCCTCGTACTTCATTATCTATAGTATAAATAAGACCTCCACTATCTACAGTTAAATGAACAGTATCAAACGACGAATTTCCTATTTTGCCCTCATACATTTAACCCTTTCCCATTTTGCCCTTAAAAAAAAATTAAAAAAAAAAAAAACACGTGTCCTTGGACACGAGCATGTACTAGTATATTTATAAAAAGGAGATGGGGAAATTATCGCTAAGTTATTCACCTCAAGTTAAAAAACCAATTAAGATAAGGATTTTGAAATTTAACCACCTAATTCAACAACAGTATCAAAATTTCACCTAGTCTCTCGATAGTTTAAAGACACACGTGTCATTAAGGGACAGCCTGTCACACCCTTTCTACTCTCTCGTTTTTCTTTTTTTTTTCCCCTCAAAACATTAAAATGAAATATCTTAAAATTTAAAAGTCAAAAAAATAAAAAATCTGAGAGCACTGTTGTGTTCGTATCGTCAACACGAATCAAACTAGTAAAATCAACATATAATATGAATCAAATTTGAAAAGTTCACAGTTGTTTTTTAGAAGTTTACAGTTGTTTTTCACAGTTGAACAACTAATAGAAGTTCACATTTGATTTAGTTAAGTTCATAATTATTACATGACAATGTCTTCTATTTTACTTAATTCACAGTTGTTTTAGCTAAGTTCACAATTGTTTTTAGTCTTTTATGGCCTCTATTTTTTATTTTTTATAAAATTATTTGACATATTTGTTAAGTTCACAGTTGTTTTAGTTAATTTCACATTTGTTATTTATGTTTATGACCTCTATTTTTACAATTTTATGAAATTATTTGATATATTTGTTAAGTTAACAGTTGTTTTAGTCTTTTATTTTCTCTATTTTTGCAATTTTATAAAATTATTTGACATATTTGTTAAGTTCACAGTTGTTTTTAGTTAATTTCACATTTGTTTTTGTTAATTTCATAAAAAAAAAACACAAAACTAGAGGCCATAAAAGACTAAAAACTATTGTAACTTAGCTAAAACAGTGAATTAAGTAAAATATAATATATTTTCATGTAAAAATTATGAACTTAACTAAATCAACTGTGAACTTCTTTTAGTTGTTATTTGAACAACTGTGAAAAACAACTGTAAACTTACAAAAAATAATTGTGAACTTGGAACAGTTGTGAACTTCAGAAATTTGATTCAGATTATATGTTGATACTAATAGTTTGATTCGTCTTGACGATACGAACACAACGGTGCTCTCGAATTTTTTCTTTTTACTTCTGAATTTTAAGATATTTCATTTTGAAGTTTTGAGGGGAAAAGAAAAAAGATAAATGAGGGAGGCGAGAGGGTGTGACAGCTGTTACACGTGTATGTATTTATAAAGAGAGGACCTGATGATCGTTTTCAAAAATATGTATCATAGGTGGTCTTTTTGTTAGGATGAGGGACGAGGTAATTGCCCCAAAGTAGAAATGATAAATGGGGGTCCAAAATAAAGGGCATGTGTGTCAAATCGAGATTTGATCAGAGCCGGTCCTAGCGTTTTAGGGTTATGGGGCGAAAGAGATATAAAAGCCCTATTAATTTTTTTAAGACAAAAACTCATGTGAGAACATGAAAATCCGTCTCATCCATGAGACGGGTCGGATCCTGACCCATCACCCGCCCAACAAAGCCAACCCACGCCTCCATCCAAGCTTTTTGCATATGGGCGGTCGCCCAAGCTGGAATGGGCGGTCGCCCAAGCTGGAATCAGCCCACATTTTGCCTTGGCCCAATCCTTCAGCCAACATAAAGTAATAGTTTGTATACATTAAAGTAATAGTTTGTATACATTAAAGTAATAGTTGGTATACATTAAAGTAATACATATATACAGAAAAGTAATAATGTTTTTTCTTATGTTTTCTTCGTTTGGCAAAAGTAATACTTAAAGTAATAGTTTGTATACATTAAAGTAATACATATATACAGAAAAGTAATAATGTTTTTTCCTATGTTTTCCGTTGGCAAAAGTAATACTTATTATAGAAATATGTTACAATTTCATCTATCAAAGTGTTACATTTACTTGTATAAACTATTACATTCATATACATAAGTTATTACATTTCAAAAATAATACATATAGTTTGTATTACATTTGAAAAAAATGGGTAAAAACGAGCTTTTATTTTTTAAAGCGTGTATTACGTTTACTTATGACCAATGTTACTTTATATGTATACAGTCATTACATTAAGAGATGGTAACTATTACTTTTGCTCTGAAAAAAAATAATATAAAAAAAATGGCCTATAAAAGGCTGCCACGTGGCGGGTCATGCCCCATGGGTCATGGGTCGACCCGTCTCATGCATGAGACGGATCCCATGTTCTCACAGGAGACCGCCTCTTTTTTTAATGTGCTAAACTTAAACACATTTTTTACCGCCAAAATATAAGTTATATAAAATTTATAAGTCTGGTAAGTATTTAAATATAAAAAAAATGTTTAGAAATAGATCAAACAATTCTAATTTAGCATACTTTTATTAGTTCATATATATATATATATATATTGTTTTAATGACAGAGTAAATATATTCTATTTAAACTAGTATTTACCAACATGTATGCATTGGTGATTTGTTAAATATTGCTAAAATCATTAAATTTAATACATTCATATGGAGTAAATATTGTTTGAATATAGATATTTATTGAGTGATGGAAAGAGTAATTTATTAAAAGGGTTTAAATGAAAATGAATGATAGAATTTTTATTTCATATGGCCAAAACTAAACGATATATTTTGATAAAGTGAGAAAAGAAAAAATATTTATAACAAAATAATTTCTTAAATTTCATCATACTAAATATGTAAAAATATAGAGCCTAGCAAACAAATACTCCATCCGTCCCATTAATAACTTCACTTTTTTTCAAAATGGGTGTCCCGTTTAAAGCTTCACCTTTTCTAAAATGGCAAAGAATCTTTACTATTTCACTCATTCATTCTCTCTCCTATTTTACTATTACACTCACAACATTTTTCAAATTTATTATTTCCTTCACTCATTCTCTCTCATATTTTACTATTAGACTACCCACAATGGGTAGATGAAATGGGAGATGAAATCCCATTTCATCTACCTCACTACTTGCAATGGTTGTCGGGAGTGGGTTGTATTAATTCACGGGATGAAAACTTTCATCCCGTTTGAAACTTTTTTTTTTTTAATTGGACACGTGTCGGCAGCGCATTGGAGGGGGCCAAGGCGCGTGCGTCTCACGCTCCGGATAGACGCGTGAGGCGTAGGGTTTTTTTTTTTTTCCTGAGTTTGCCACGTGTCAAATCACCATTGGTCCGTACTTTATTATTTTTTCACCCAATTATTTAAACTCAATTATCTCATAATAAATAATTTAAAAATAAAAAGAAAAATTCACCAAAATTCATCATTTTTTTCCTACAAATTGATATAAGTTTCATTTGATTTGGACACAAAAAAAAAATACTCATTTTTCAATTTGAACTGAATTATCACCTAGTAAATTAATTTTTTTTTCACCAAAATTCATCATTTTTTTTCCCTACAAATTGATATAAGTTTCATTTGATTTGGACAAAAAAAAACACTCAAAGTGGTGGGGTATAGAATGATGAGTTGGAGGGAGTTGAAATTTAATTTAAGTTAGTTATTGTAGGGGGTAGATGAAATATTAGGTGGATGAGAAAAAGTGTAAAAAGTGTTAGATGAAATGGGGGAATGGGTTGAAACCATTGTGGGTAGTCTTACACTCACAATATTTTTTTCACTCACCAATTTTCTTAATTTGCGTATCGAAGCCAAAATGGTGAACTTATTATTGGGAAGGAGGGAGTATATGAAGATAGGGCCCAAACGAAAATCAAAAACAAAAGTTATTACTCTTGAAGTACCAACCTGAGATGAATCAGCCATTACCACCCCTAATTCTCTTAAAATCTGACAACCAACACCGTTAACATCAAAGATTGAAAAGGAAAAAAGGAAAATCCAAGGTTTGAACTTTCATAACATTTAAATCTCAAGCAAAAATTGGGGAAGGAATAACATGGGTGTTAGAGATATTATTCCACATTGGAAATTGACAAATCTTGCCTTTGACATATAAAGATCATGGGTCACTCCCCTTAACACCAATTGATTTTAAGGTGGAATCTCAGATTTTAAGATAGTATCAGAGCAGGTCCTTACACATGCAGGCCCAACGGCCCACGATGTTGTAGACACTCCATTCTGAACAAATAATTACATGATTACACTACTCTTCGTCTCTCTTTTGTGTTTTGATGAAATCATATTAGTTTCGTCATGTTTCGTTAAGTTTCTAACTAACCTTGTTAGTTTTGGACCTAACCGACTAACGAAATAACCGAAGAGGACAGAATAGTCAATTGACTAATTGTCCCGCGCGGGACAAACGTGTCTCGCGCGAGACATCTCCTCTGCGGAATGTGCAGATTCACTTCCCTTGTCGATTTCAACCTCTTTTCTTGATAAACTCTTATCCAATTCGAGTCTCTACTGATTGTAGAGATCTAAAACCTTCTTTTGGTGATATCCTAAACCCCTTGAGTCTCCCAATCTTGGTGATCAAGTAAATCAACCCTTATAAATACTAGATGACTTTCAGTATTTCGGAGAACACAATTTGCTTGTTTCTCTCCTTGAAAGACTCCTGCAAATCCTCTAAAACAACACCCAAATTCGTCCATCAACCTTGTTGATCGACGAATACCAAGATTCAAGCTTAGAATCAAGGCAGAACTCCGTCTAAATCATTTCTCGACCGAGGAAGGAGGAGGAGGAGATACTAGAACCACGTTCTAAACCAAATACTCCCTAAATTCGTTTTTTATTATCTCACTACGAAGATCTCGAACCTCTATCGAGGTTATTCATTAAAATCACTCAAGAACACAAGATAAACTCCTATACTTTCATATTCTTCTTCTCAATCCCTCTAATTGCTTTTAGAGTAGTGTAATTCCATCAAAAGGGTTAGCTTAGAGTCCCTTCAAAGCATGAAGGTGATCTCGAAGTATACAACTCGACATTCCTAATTAAGAAATTAATTAGGATTTTCTTGTTCTTATTTAATTATTATTTTATTTGATTGATAATACTCAATTGACAAGACCAATTTTCGGATTTGATGGAATGGGTGCTCCACGACCTTTCCATCCCATAAATTAACCCCCGAACCTTCGAATCTCTTTAAAATATCAAAAATGTTTTTCTTATTGTTTTCCTAAATAAATAATAAGTGGCGACTCTGTGTTCATTAAAATCGCATCGCTACAGTTTGCGAATCCGCTGGGGACAATTAATTAAGAGGGTTAGACTTGCGCACAATTGAGTATTATTTCTATTTTGCCTGTACTAACTTTATTTTGCAGGGTTGAATAATTAATTTGTACTTGAACTATATACTTGCCTGAGATTGGATTATTTTAATTTTTACTGGTCATCGGTTGACTTGGGCTTTGTAATTAATTAATTTAATTCTCTCCCTCTCTCTACTCTTTATGTGGAACTACGACGGTCTTAGTCTTTCTAATTTGAGAGAAACATAGGCAACCACTTGGTGCGGCCATTATATGTTTTTCTTTTAGTTTTCAAAAAAAAATTATATTTTTCTCTATCACCTAGAATTGACTCTCACACACGTGCACATCATGATATAACTGTCATTGCACTACATACCTTTGATAAAACTCGGGACCCACACTAAGGACGGATGACGGTAATCACCTAATCGCCATCTCTCCAAAGTTGGATCCTCCCACCTCGTGTTTTCAATCCACCTAGATTGTTAATATCGCGAGAAGCCTAGCCGTAAACCCTGCATCAACCACATATCATGTAGATTTACTTTTTAGGACACTTCGTGATCGGTCGGTTTGATCTTGGAGTCTTTGTAATCCCTTGTCAAGATCGTTTTTGTGCAATAATCCATGAAAAAGAAATCAATAAATTGTCGCTTCAGATTTGTCCCTTCGGAAATGTCCCTATGATTGTCCCTTCGAATTTGTCCCTAAAGAGAAATTTTTTTTCCAAATTTATTGCACAAAACTCGATGTTACTTGAGATAACTTCGACCCCTAGGTCCTTAGGTTTGGATTTTGAATGTTAGAAACCCCTAAAACGGATTTTCCGTCCGACCTAAATTAGGATTGAAATCAGAAAAAATGTGACTTTCAGTGGTGTTGTCTCGCACGAGACTACTTGTCCCGTGCGAGACAAGTGTTCTGTCTTTTCGTGTTTTGGCCAAAACCTTCAAGCATTCATACACCCTATTCAGCCGACTTGTTCGGACTCGATCATGGTTTAACACAGTTGCTACACATCTAGGTTCATCGTCAAAGCTCGACACAATGTCTACTTCTCTTCCTGTCACCGAAGCCGAAATCAAGGAAACTAAGACCAAACTCATCGAAGCCCTACTTAAGATGGATGAACAAATTAAGAAAATTAATGAGCAAAATGCCCAAATGGCCGCCCTCATGCAAGAGCTCCACGAGATAAAAGTCAAGAAAGGAAGAAAGCAAAAGAAGAAAGAAGGATACTCCTCCGATGAATAGGAATCCTACCCCAAGAAGAATAAGAAAACCAAGAAGTAAAGCAAGAAAGAGGAAGAATCCGATTCATCCTCTTCCTCATCCTCCTCCAATGATGAGAGACATATCTCCAATGGTACTAAGACCAAGAAGGAAGGTAGTGATGAAACTACTAAGCTTGGTAATCATGTAACTAAGAACTACCTTGAGAAGAAACTTGCAACCCTTGACACTTCAAAGGGATCATTCGTCCCATTTGATCCCAATGCTCTTCAACAATCCATCATCAAGTTTCCTCGCAAGTACAAGACACCCGATATTGTCAAGTTTAATGTCACTACTTGTCCTCAAGCTCATGTTGAGACTTACACTTGGGCTATGCTTCCAATGGGCATTGATAACACAATCTTGGCCCAATGATTTTCCTAAACACTTTCCCTAAGGTTGTTTTACCTCATGAGTATCATTTAATCCATGCAAAATAATGGACCTTCCATTCCCTAAATTATCGCAAAAATAGAAACTTCTAAATGAGTTTAAGAAGAAAGTTATCATTAGAAGGCTTAAGGGCTAAACATTACCCCTACTGAAAGTCAAAGGTCAAAAAATGAAGAAAGTCAAAGGTGCTGCTGTTAACCTTTATTCCAAGAAGAGTGAGACTACTCAATTCAAAGCTTTGAGAGTACAAAAAAAAAATCTCTCAAGCTTTCATCACCCCCACAACAAAGATGAAACTTCAAATGCATGAAGGACTCTCCCACAAAGAAGAGGAGTCACTCCCATAAAGAAGAGGAGTCAAGTGATACCAACAAAAAAATGAAGATTACTCAACATCCTCTTACAACAAGTGAAGAAGACTTTCATTATCAAGAAAAATGTTTACCCTTAAGTCATACTAATGATTGGCTTTTTTCTCAAACTTATTTAGAAATTTCTAGATAATGCATGGTTCATTAAAAGGTAGAACAACTTTTTTAGATCTTTGAGCCAAGTAGCATTTCTTGTTGAGTATAGAGGCTTCCTGTTGGCCACTCTCATACACACTCTTGAAATCCGAGCATCACTTTTGGACTTCATCAGATAGACATAGTCATATCTAGATAAGTTATCGCTGAATGTAATGAAATACCGAAATTATCCCCTAGCAATGCTGCTCATTGGTCCACATACATCGGTATGTATTAGGCCCAATAAGTCACTAGCCCTTTCACTACTCTTAGTGTAGGGTGGTTTGGTCATTTTGCCCAATAAACAAGATTCGCATATCTCATATGATTCATAATCATGTGAGTCTAACATACCATCCTTATGGAGTTTAGAGATGCATTTCTCGTTTATATGACCAAGCCGACAATGCCACATGAACGTGTTGTTCACGTCATTCGGTTTAGACTTCTTGTCCACATGATAAACATTTTCAACATTATTTTGTTTCTCATCAACATCAAGAACATAAAGGCCATTAAATGAATTTGCAATACCATAAAGCATATCATTCAAATAAATATAAAACTTCTTATTCGAAATAAGAAAATTATACCCTTCATTATCCAAACAAGAAACGAAAATAATATTTCTACTCAAATCCAGAATATAGTAACAATTGTTCAAAACAAGTATAAGCCACTAGGTAAAGTTACATCATATGTTCCTACGGCTAATGCATCAACTCTTTACTCTTGCTCCATTCCCCACACGTAGGTCAACTTCACCTTGTTTGAGTAGCTTCCTATTCCTTAGTCCCTGCACATTTAAACAAATGTGAGATCCACATCCGGTATCTAATACCCATGAACTAGAAATAGAAAGAAAAATATCTATCATATAGATACCTGAATCAGAAGCAATTGTATTGCCCTTATTCGCCTTTAGGCCTTCCTTGTAAGCCTTGCAGTTGCGCTTCCAATGACCAATCTCTTGGCAATGGTAGCAAACCGCATCCTTTTGAGACACTTTGGGAGCCACTCCGGCAATGGCAACTTTTGCCCTAGGTTTAGTAACACTTGCTTTACCTTTGTCATCTTTCTTGAACCCTTTACCTTTGTTAACCATTAACACGTTAGTCATTCCGGGCTTCTTGATATTCTTCTCTGCGGTCTTAAGCATCGCATGCAATTTTGAGAGATTCTTATCCATGCCACTCATGTGATAGTGCATTATAAAATGACCATAACTTTCAGGTAATGAATTCAACATCAAATCCGTGGCGAGTTCCAAACTCATCGGATTTCCAAGACTTTCGAGACGCTCAATGTGACCCTTCATATTAAGGACATGAGCACTGTGAGGACCCCGACCCGGAACCTACACGTGTCCCGAGTTGGAGCGTCCTCAAACTAACCCAAAAACACTAAACTTTTAAAACTTTACTTTGACTTTCAAACATAAGCATTAATAATATAACATTTCAAAAGAACTCCACTCAACTCCACATCGGAGGAGGAGATAACTAACTTTGAGAACGATCAACTGTTTAGTTACAAAAGATATTGGTTTTTAACGTAGAAAGATAAAGTTTATAATTACAAACGCCCAAAAGGAATTATGACAAAATAACTTCTACGCCAACCTAACGTACCCCGACAATATCCCAAAATGCTCGCAGCCAAACTCCTTTCCGAGTCCCTTCTTGGGGCGGTCCTCCTGTCTCGGGATCTAAAACAGTAAAGGGAGAGGGGTGAGAATAAATCTCAGCAAGCTATTATGAATGCAGCAATATGCCAAATAAATGCAACATATAACAAGTCGCACGTAACACATTGGAAAAGCTATAAACACATTCCATTACCTTGGTTTACCTTTTCCCGTACGAGCGTAGTCGTACAACATTGGGTATAATAATACTCCAATTATACGGTGAGTGCTTAAGCAATACTCACGTCTTATAAGACCCGTTTTTCGGGGAACCAAATAAGACAGTAGCAACTACTGTAAGGCTTTTGGCTCAATACAGACGCTATAACCCCAACTGTGGCCGCGGGAGGGACGGTCACGAATATAACATAATCCGATCACATTAGGTCACACTTCCATAATTGATCGTATTCCATTATACCCCAACGTCAGCTGACTCACACATAATCAAGCACGTAATAGATACTTGAATAAAATCCACAAAAAGGGATAACAACATATCAACATGGTAAACTATACTCATGTCCAACCAATATCATAGTGCAACATTTATTCAATACACTATGCAATGAAAACAATGTATATGAACTCAATGTAAGGCAAGGAAGTAGCATAATTCCATCCTACAAAGTCATTATACAATAATACATAGCCTCTTGAAAGGTCTAAGGGGAATCTACCAAGTTGGGATCATAATTGTTTAGTTACTAAACTAGTTTATCTAACGTTTTCCAAGCAATATTTAAGGTACTTCCACTATTCCATTTTGATCACTTAGAACGTCATTGTGAAGCCAAAGTATTCTACTTTAATCTAGGTTAAAAAGATTTCATTTTGGTTCGAGTTTGATTAGGTTTGAATGGCTATCAAGTTGAGGTGAAAAACCAGGCCAGGGCACGACTCGTCCCCCAGGGCACGACTCGTGCCCAAGTGACCCCCTACGAACCTGGCGTCCCCCCAAAAGTCACGACTTCCCTTTATCCAAGGCACGACTCGTGACCCTCATATGGCACGACTCGTGCTTGAGGTGACGACTCGTGCCCTCGGCCCGAGAAATGGCAAAACAGCAGCCATCAACAATAACTTCTCAAAATCCCAAAATTTCAACCAAATGCATTCTAAGTTATGAACCTAAAGGACATTTCCAACCTTAGTAACTTTACTCTACTCATTTAACTCCATGAAACCATCTCTTAACCCTAGATCAATTCAACTTCCATGAACCATAACATTTTCTAAATCTAAAAGAGCTTTCCCAAGCAAGAAATCACCAACATAAGAACAAGAACCACAAGAAATATTCATGAGCATTCATGAGAAGAGAAGTCATAACAACTTACTTGGATTTTAGAAGGAAATGTGAATCTTTCTAGTTAGATGAGTTCCCCAAGATGATCAATCTTCAAATGTGCTCCTAGACTTGGTTTTGGTGAAGAATATCTTGACTTCAAAGCTTGGGGAGTGGAAGCTTCCATGGAGGATTTCTCTATACTTCCTCTAGGTTGAAGATGAATGAGAAATGAAGGGGAAGGGGGAAAGTAAGAGGAGGTGAGGGGATTGGACAAGTGTCACACCTAGGAGAAGGAAGACCTCCTTGGCCCCCCATGCCATTCTCTAAGGATTTAGGCTTTCAACTTAACTTAAAGAAATAAAATAAAATAAATTCTTATCCCATTAATTCATCCTACTCATTTAACCTCCCTACACTATTTATCTATTTAATAAACTCCCATTTTTATTATTTCCCCTAGTTTCTTTATTTAATGTCCAATAAATTCTTATGAGATTTAAATTTACTTTTCACCCAATTTATCCTAACTTAAGAATATAAAGATATAATTGAACATATAAAGATGACATAAATATTAAAAGCATATAATTTAATATTTAAAATAAGTGCCTAGGGTTGGGGTCGTCACACTCACTCCCCCTTAAAGAAAATTCGACCCGAATTTTAAAAAGGAAACTTACTTGGATTTTCAAACAACCACGGGTATTTCGCTCTCATCTCCGACTCTAGCTCCCACGTTGCTTCCTCTACGGTGTGATTCTTCCAAAGGACTTTTACTATCGGGATGCTCTTGGTTCTCAACTCCTTAACTTGGAACTCCAGGACTCTTAATGGCTCTTCAACATACGACATGTCCGCTTGGACATCATCGGGAGGAGAGCTCAAAACATGGGAGGGGTCATGACAATACTTCCTAAGCATAGAAACGTGGAACACATCATGAAGCAAAGAGAGAGACGGAGGCAACGCTAACCGGTAAGCCAATTCCCCTATCTTCTCTAGAATCTCAAACGGTCCCACAAACCTCGGGGCTAACTTACCCTTATTACCAAACCTTTTAATCCCCGTCCTCGAGAGACCTTCAAGAACACAAAGTCACCAACCCGAAATGATAAATCCCGTCTTCTATTGTCGGCGTAGCTTTTCTGTCTACTCTGAGCCGTCTTCAATCTATCCCGAATCACCTTGATCTTCTCCGTAGAATCTCGAACCAAATCCGGACCCCAAAGTCTCGCTTCACCAACCTCGTCCCAACACATCGGAGATCGACACTTCCTTCCATACAAAGCTTCGTACGGAGCCATCTCAATACCGGGTGATAGCATTGTTGTAAGCAAACTCCACTAAAGGTAAATGATCCTCCCAAGACAATTGGAAATCCATCACACAGGCTCGTAACATATCCTCAAGTATCTCGAATAGTTCTCTCGGGTGACCATCGGTTTGAGGATGAAACGCGGTACTAAAACACAACTTAGAACCCAATGCTTCATGCAATGCTCTCCAAAATCTGGATGTAAACCTCGGATCTCTGTCGGAAACAATACTAACCGGAACCCCGTGAAGTCTCACAATTTCCTTCAAATACAACTGGGCTAACTTCTCTAACGAAAACTTAGTTGACACCGGAAGAAAATGAGCCGACTTCGTCAACCGATCCACAATAACCCATATAGCATCCATCTTCTTTGCGGTGAGAGGCAAACCCGAAACAAAATCCATCGAGATCCCTTCCCATTTCCATTCCGGAATATCCAATGGTTGAAGTAGTCCCGCGGTCTTTGATGTTACGCCTTAATGTTGACACGTCAAACACTTAGATACATAATCCGCTATTTCCCTTTTCATTCCATTCCACCAATATCCACGCTTCAAGTCTTGATACATTTTGGTACTCCGGATGAATCGCAAACTTGGACTTATGGCCATCCTCTAAAACACGCTTCTTGATTTCCGGCGATGACGGAACGCAAATTCTCCCTTGGAAGGTTAAAATCCCATCTCGATTCAAAGCAAAATCCCCGGCTTTCCCATCTTGCACTCGATCACAAATTTTCTTCAATTCCGGATCACCTTGTTGAGCTTCCTTCAAATCTCCATACAAAGTCGGAACGGCCCGAACATTCGCAATAATTATCTCACTCTTCATTTCCCGAGAACTCAAAGGCATCACATACGCCTTTTCGCTAATCGCATCCGCTACTACATTTGCTTTCCCGGATGATAAGAAATTGTACAATCAAAATCCTTCAAAAACTCTAACCATCTCCTTTGGGTTGTTCAACTCCTTTTGGGTAAATAGGTACTTCAAACTCTTATGATCGGTGAAAATCTCGAATTTCGCTCCGTAAAGATAATGCTTCCACTTATGCAACGCAAATACAATCGCCGCCAATTCCATATCATGAGTAGGATAATTACGTTCCGCCGGTGATAACTTCCTAGAGGCATACGCAATAACCTTCCCATTACGCATCAACACACATCCCAAACCCGCCTTCGAGGCATCACTATAAATAACAAAATTCTCGCAACCACTCGGAAGGGTAAGAACCGGAGCCGTCGTCAACCTCTTCTTCAATTCATCAAAACTTGCTTCACACTTGGAATCCCACACAAACAATACATCTTTCCGAGTCAACCTAGTCAACGGAGTAGCAATCCGAGAAAACCCCTCAATGAACCTCCGATAGTACCCCGCCAAACCAAGAAAACTACGGACTTCGGTCACGGTCGAAGGTTGCTTCCAATTAACCACGGCTTCAATCTTTGCGGGATCCACGGAAATCCCGAACTCGACACAACATGCCCCAAGAAAGAAATGCGCTCAAGCCAAAACTCGCACTTGCGAACTTAGCATACAAGCTGCTTCTCACGAAGAACGGACAAGACAATCCTCAAATGATTCTCATGCTCTTCCGGGACTTAGAATACACAAGAATATCATCAATAAAGACCACCACAAAACTATCGAGATAAGGCTTGAAGACACGGTTCATCATATCCATAAACACGGAGTGGAGCATTAGTCAACCCAAACGGCATCACCACAAACTCATAATGACCATATCTAGTACGGAAAGGCATCTTAGCAACATCATCCGGCCTAATCTTCAAGCGATGGTATCCGCTTCTCAAATCAAGCTTTGAGTAGATAACGGAACCTTGGAGTTGGTCAAACAAATCATCTATATGCGGAAGAGGATACTTATTCTTAATGGTGGCTTGGTTCAACAAACGATAGTCAATACACAATCGTAAGGTACCATCCTTCTTCCTAACAAACAAGACCGGTGCTCCCCACGGAGACACACTAGGACGAATAAAACCTCGGTCTAACAATTCTTGCAATTGGACCTTCAACTCTTTTAACTCGGCCGGAGCCATTCTATAGGGTGCTTTAGAAATAGGAGCGGTAGGGTACTAAGTCAATACAAAACTCTATCTCACGATCCGGAGGCATAGAGTACTCACTAGAAAACACGTCACTAAACTCATTCACTGGGAACATGAGCTAACTCGGGAGACTTCTTATTGGAATCTACCACATAAGCCAAGTAACCCGCACACCCTTAGATAGCATCTTTCTAGCTTTTAAGGCGAAATAACATGCAAACCGAACATAGATTTATCGGCATCAAATATAAAAGTAGGCACATCGGGCATAGCAAATGAGACTCGCTTCCTACGACAGTCTACCAAAGCGTGGCACCGACTCAACCAATCCATACCAAGGATCACATCAAAATCACGGATTGGTAACTCGACCAAATCCACCGGCAATACATGCCCACATATAGTCACATCACATCCACGATATATCAAAGAAGATTCAAGGCTCTCTCCCATAGGAGTAGAGACCTCTAACACATAAGGCATAGATTCGGGCAAGATATGCAATGAGAATGCAAAATGAGACGCCACAAATGAATGGGAAGACCGGGATCTATAAGAATGCGGGCCTTAACTCTGAGACAGGAACTATACCTCTAATGACGGCATTAGGATCGACCTCTCCTCGACCCAAAGCAAACACACGACCTTGGACTTTATCCTTAGGTTTCCCATCAACATCTCTTTTCACACCACTACCTTGTCCCCCAAATTCGGTACTCGAAGCTTGCTTGATACGTAACTTGGGACAATTTCTCTGAAATGGCACGGAGACCCACACTCCAAACACTTACCTTGTTTGCTCCAACACTTGTCTTCGGAATGCCCTATCCTCTTGCAAAACCCACATGTTGTCCCAAAGCGGCCGGAAGTCGCACGATTTGCGGAGCCGCCACATGACCTCCTCGATTCGCTCCGGGGTGAAAGTCCTCATTGCGCTCTATTCTGTCCCGATCCTTGACCACGAAATCTGTTCTGTTTCCTCCTTCATTCTTACCACGATGCTCCTCTATGTCGTTCTCAATCCGGTACGCCATATTCACCTGCGCTTGGAAATTGGCGAAGTTATGCGTCAACAAGCGCTTCCGAAACTCAACTCTTAAACCTTTCACAAACCGGTAAACTCGCCTCTCCTCATCGGCACCAAATGGGGACAATATCGGGCCAACTACGTGAACTTTGCCGAATCTTTGCGCTATCGTCATGGTCCCTTGCTCCGGCCGGGAACTCGCCTTCTTTCTTGTCTCTAGTAACCATCGGCACAAAGTGATCTCGGAACTTGAGCGTGAAGTTCTCCCACGTCTGCGGTGTCAAATCCCGGTCCCAACCATCCTTCACTACTTGCCACCAGTGCTCCGCAGGTCCTTCCAACTTGAAAACGGCGCATCTCACCTTCTCCGCATCCGTACTCTCCATAGCTGCAAAAATCTTATTCATAGCCTCAAGCCACCTCTCAGCCTTCACCGGATCCGGATCTCCGTTGAAGCTAGGAGGAGACATCTTCACGAACTTCTCCAAACCATGTTGCCCTTGTCTGCCTTCTTGCTGTTGCCTACCCTGATTCAAATTCTGAGTTGCCATATGCTGAAGAAACCCTCGGAACATATCCATCATCTCGGCATTCGGATTACCAACATTACCCAAACCCAGATTCGGATCACCTTCATTTCCCGCCATTACAACAAACTCCTGCATTAAACACTCGACGTCAGTTACCACACACTCTCACTCAGCTAGACTCTACCCAAGAATTCTAGCCGAGCTCTGATACCAACTGTGAGGACCCCGACCCGGAACCTACACGTGTCCCGAGTTGGAGCGTCCTCAAACTAACCCAAAAACACTAAACTTTTAAAACTTTACTTTGACTTTCAAACATAAGCATTAATAATATAACATTTCAAAAGAACTCCACTCAACTCCACATCGGAGGAGGAGATAACTAACTTTGAGAACGATCAACTGTTTAGTTACAAAAGATATTGGTTTTTAACGTAGAAAGATAAAGTTTATAATTACAAACGCCCAAAAGGAATTATGACAAAATAACTTCTACGCCAACCTAACGTACCCCGACAATATCCCAAAATGCTCACGACCAAACTCCTTTCCGTCCTTACTTGGGCGGTCCTCTGTCTCGGGATCTAAAACAGTAAAGGGAGAGGGGTGAGAATAAATCTCAGCAAGCTATTATGAATGCAGCAATATGCCAAATAAATGCAACATATAACCAGTCGCACGTAACACATTGGAAAAGCTATAAACACATTCCATTACCTTGGTTTACCTTTTCCCGTACGAGCATTAGTCGTACAACATTGGGTATAATAATACTCCAATTATACGGTGAGTGCTTAAGCAATACTCACGTCTTATAAGACCCGTTTTCGGGAACCAAATAAGACAGTAGCAACTCTGTAAGGCTTTTGGCTCAATACGAGACGCTATAACCCCAACCTTTGTGGCCACGGGAGGGGACTGATCACGAATATAACATAATCCGATCACATTAGGTCACACTTCCATAATTGATCGTGATTCTCATTATACCCCCAACGTCGGTGACTCACACATAATCAAGCACGTAATAGATACTTGAATAAAATCCACAAAAAGGGATAACAACATATCAACATGGTAAACTATACTCATGTCCAACCAATATCATAGTGCAACATTTATTCAATACACTATGCAATGAAAACAATGTATATGAACTCAATGCAAGGCAAGGAAGTAGCATAATTCCATCCTACAAAGTCATTATACAATAATACATAGCCTCTTGAAAGGTCTAAGGGAATCTACCAAGTTGGGATCATAATTGTTTAGTTACTAAACTAGTTTATCTAACGTTTTCCAAGCAATATTTAAGGTACTTCCACTATTCCATTTTGATCACTTAGAACGTCATTGTGAAGCCAAAGTATTCTACTTTAATCTAGGTTAAAAAGATTTCATTTTTGGTTCGAGTTTGATTAGGTTTGAATGGCTATAAAGTTGAGGTGAAAAACCGAGGCCGGGGCACGACTCGTCCCCCGGGGCACGACTCGTGCCCAAGTGACCCCCTACGAACACAGCGTCCCCCAAAAGTCACGACTTCCCTTTATCCAAGGCACGACTCGTGACCCTCATATGGCACGACTCGTGCTTGAGGTCACGACTCGTGCCCTCGGCCCGAAATGGCAAAACAGCAGCCATCAACAATAACTTCTCAAAATCCCAAAATTTCAACCAAATGCATTCTAAGTTATGAACCTAAAGGACATTTCCAACCTTAGTAACTTTACTCTACTCATTTAACTCCATGAAACCATCTCTTAACCCTAGATCAATTCAACTTCCATGAACCATAACATTTTCTAAATCTAAAAGAGCTTTCCCAAGCAAGAAATCACCAACATAAGAACAAGAACCACAAGAAATATTCATGAGCATTCATGAGAAGAGAAGTCATAACAACTTACTTGGATTTTAGAAGGAAATGTGAATCTTTCTAGTTAGATGAGTTCCCCAAGATGATCAATCTTCAAATGTGCTCCTAGACTTGGTTTTTGGTGAAGAATATCTTGACTTCAAAGCTTGGGAGTGGAAGCTTCAATGGAGGATTTCTCTATACTTCCTCTAGGTTGAAGATGAATGAGAAATGAAGGGGAAGGGGGGAAAGTAAGAGGAGGTGAGGGGGATTGGACAAGTGTCACACCTAGGAGAAGGAAGACCTCCTTGGCCCCCCATGCCATTCTCTAAGGATTTAGGCTTTCAACTTAACTTAAAGAAATAAAATAAAATAAATTCTTATCCCATTAATTCATCCTACTCATTTAACCTCCCTACACTATTTATCTATTTAATAAACTCCCATTTTTATTATTTCCCCTAGTTTCTTTATTTAATGTCCAATAAATTCTTATGAGATTTAAATTTACTTTTCACCCAATTTATCCTAACTTAAGAATATAAAGATATAATTGAACATATAAAGATGACATAAATATTAAAAGCATATAATTTAATATTTAAAATAAGTGCCTAGGGTTGGGGTCGTCACAAGCACCAACCGACTGTCCCTTTTGCATCTTGCATGCAGTTAGGGCTTTAACCACATCATACCTCTCTTGTCTTGCTTGCACTTGGAACATTTTCTTTAAGCGCTCTGCAAGATCAAAAGCAGCTTTCATGTGCTCAACGTCCTTCTGAAGGGCCTTAGACATGGTGGCAAGCATAAGGCATGTCACATCATTAGAATCATCAACATGTTTCTTGTGAGCATCCTTATCTGCCCTAGAAGCATTGGTAGCAGGTGGAGGTGGAACGGGTTCGTCAAGAACGTACATTTTATTCTCTTGCCTAAGAACAATTATTAGGCTTTTGATCCAATCAGAATAGTTTGTACCGTTCTTTTCTAGCTTGTCCTTCTCAAGGACTGATCGCAGCGACAGGGGTTGATTATTGTGATTTGCCATTACTACAATAAAATATGCAAACAATGAAACACATAAGTATCAACACATTTATCATCTAAGAGCAAATAACGTATTTCATAAATACTCCCTGTAAATTATACACCTTCAAATACAAACATATATCATATAATCATAGTAGGCTAAGATCCATATTTCACTTGATTTTGGTTTAACTGAGTCAATGTCTGAAATCAAGCTATTTAGGTAGAAACACCAATCATATCACTATATGACTCTTAGATCTTTTATGGGATTTTCTTAGACATCATATGTCAAAACATGTTTTAAATCTCATCTATGCCTTGGGTCAAATCTCATTTGAAACACCAATTAAGTCAAAACCTTTTTTCAAACGCATAGACATGTAACGATGCACCTAACTGAGTCAAAACTACATCAACCATTATCTCATCTTGATCACAATTTAAGATATAATGATGCACCCAACTGAGTCGAAACTACATCAAAATATCCTAAAATATCACAAGTGTTCTAATTAAGGAATGGCATAAGACTTAAATATTCATAAGGTTTTACACATAATAACAAACATCGCATGGTTGTAACATAAAACTTATGTGTACACAATCATGAACATAGGGCTTCACAAAATTTCATACAAACACTTTGATCTAATTTTGAGAATTTACCAATCTACTTTAATCATATTAAACAGATCAATAACCTATGTGATAAACTAATCATATTAATCCATCATAAATCATGACCATGGCATATCTCATATACTTGTTTTTCACAAAACAACACACATAAAATCTAGATCTATTTCATATAGCATGGATAGCAATTAATCAAATTAAATTTAGCATGTCAATTTCAATCATAATCATGGCAAGACACGACTCTGATACCACTGTTGGGTTTTGAGGTTACAAACGCAGCGGAAAATAATATTACAACAACAAAACCCTAGCCCTTAAATCCGTCTAGCATGAAGAGATTAGAAACATGAAATATAATTACATACCTTGAATGCGATTTATGTTACTCAAAACAGATCTCAAAATTCAAGCTTTAGAATTTTGATGTCGAATCTTCTATCTTCCTTGTTCAACCTTGGTGATGAATCAATCAATGGAGATCTTCAAGCCTTAGGAGATAAAGCAACCTCCCTCTAATGGTGATCCACACGCGAACGAACCAAGAACGCTTCTTGTAGGATTGCTAGATGATCCTCTTGATTATTGAATCAATATTCAATAATCAAAGCCAAAAAATGGAATTATTTGGGAGTTATTGATTATTAATCAATAATCAAAATCTAGAGTTTCATAAACCTAGAACAATGATGTAGGGAGAGAGCTTTATGGCTGCACAAGGTTTATATTTATATCACATATAAATCCCTAATAATTAGGGTAAAGTCCTTGTCTAAGACCAAAACCAAAACGCCAAAGAAATCCGCGGATGGGCTGAAATTCGCTCAGGGCACGACTCGTACCACGAGTCGTTCCAGGCAATCACGAATGCCCAAAGCCAAATTTAAGTCGTGCCACGACTCGTGACAAAATATGCACTCGTGCTGATCAAGGGAACGACTCGTGCCCAAGGGCACGAGTGGTGCCAAGTCCCACAAAGTCAACAGTCAACGAGTTCTCCCTTGGAAGCCAAAACGTAGTCGTACTGCCCAATGTCACGACTCGTCCTCAGGGGCACGAGTCGTGCCATTCCCCAAAATTTCCAATTTTTCAGCCATAATCAAATTTGCTCTTTGTGTGTGACCCAATAGGAATTATATTATGTTGGTAGTGAGTCGAAAACATCAACCTCACAAGACATAAGTGGTTTCTAGCAAACCATTATATCCACCCAATTAATATAACATCAAAGCTTGATTCCTCGATAGATCAAATGTCACAATCCCTTTGTCCACGATGTCCAATTGAACATGAGTCATGGTCCATGTCAACTCACAATGTTCAATGCTTTCTCGATTTCGAATATGTTGATAATCCAAATGCATTTGATCTCTATCAAATCACTTGAGTGTGGCCATACATTTCATCAACATCATTCATCGAGGGGCCCAAGCAAACATCTCTCTCAAACAGAGAGGGACAAATCCCATCTTGACTTTATCATTCTTCCTTACAAGAATCCAATCGTTCCAACATAGCCCTTATTGCTATCCGATTAAAGATAGTGTTAGACTACATCAAACACGATGTTCATCATGTGGAAGATGATGATAATCTCAGGCAAAGGATTCAATGACACTACTATCATGAAATTTAATCATGACACATATGACTATTGACCATGTCATAAATCTCATCGGTAGGTCATGTCCAATACTTGTTCTCTAGCAAGTATCCATAAGTGTAATGTGCATCTCATGCATATAATCATCTTCATGATTATCCATTATCAACTTATACTAGTTATTCATAATAACTAGGAACGCAGTTTAATATAATAAACATGCAAACATATAGTGACCCAAATAATACTTTCTCTATAATAGATGATAAAGACAATTACATAGCGGTTTAGGTTATAAGTCAAACATAACTAAACGCCTAGGGCACTACACCAACATCTTCAACCTTCTTCATCGAACATCATTCGATCCTCTTCAAATCAAATCAATAAGGAGAGCCTTCTTCGATCATCTTCAAATCAAGAGAGCAGCCTCACAAGCCTGTTCACAAAGTCATCTACCACATTCAAGCAACTTGGGGCTTGAGACCGGAAAGAGACTTGGACATAAAGCTATTACGACAGTCGACAGATTTGTAGTCGTTTACCTCCTAGAGACACGATTCAAGGGAGAATTAAGATTCGCAACAGACCTAGATGTGTTCACACAAGGTTACTCATCGAAATTCTACAACAACAAAAAAACAGTACAGTACTCTCGCACGAGACAACCTCGCTGACTAGCAACAGATTCTGGATAAACCTGATTTGGTCCCAACTTGTCAAACACAAGTTCACTCATATAGTTCACCCATCTCAAATATAAATCAATACAAATGTCCCTACATGTCCATATATCATATACTCATACATAAACTCACCACCAAAATGACCAACCGGCCATTTATACGAACAGACGTGGGCACCACCACATAAGTCCAGTTAAACAACTAAAATCTGAAAAATCTATTTGGAATTTTTATGTGCTAACAGGTACAGAAAGGTAAGAATCATTCGGGTCCATCCGAGACCAGCATGCATATATCCTTGCATTACAGGAGCCGACATAACTTCCACCTCAACCGACAAACTTCAAAGTCTGTGACGGCAGCAACGACAACAAAGTCCGTGACCTCGACAACAACAACGACACTTGTGACCTCAGGTGGAGCATCAACAAAGTCTGCGACCTCAGCAAACATCAAAGTCCGTGACCTCGGCAACGTCAACAAAGTCTGTGACCTCAGCAACTTTAAGGTCCGTGACCTCGGCAACAACGGCAACGTCAGTAACCTCGGGCGACGCATCATCAAAAATGGATATTTTCAGAATTGGGTCAAGTCCTTGATTCCTCAGTATGAATTTATCCATGGTTCGAAAGCACTCAAACAAACTCAGCTACGTCAGTAACCTCGGGCGGCGCACGTCAACAACTTCATCAACAAATCGGGTATCATCGGAATTGGGTCAAGTCCTTGATTCCTCAGTACGATCTTATTTTTTTCTTTCAAATTTGCTTTTCAAATATACTTTTCAAAATATCTAAAGCAGCCTTTTAGTGTTTTGGAGTCAAACTACGTTTTGGTCTGATTCTCCGATAAAGATACGTAGGCAGCCGTGCGGCACGACCATCCCAATGTTCAGAATGATGTCTTTTCTATCGACGGCATGACTTCTTCCATAAGTCTTGTCGCCGAGGGGCTCTGTAGACACCCCATTCTGAACCAATAATTACATGATTACACTACTCTTCGTCTCTCTTTTGTGTTTTGATGAAAGCATATTAGTTTCGTCATGTTTCGTTAAGTTTCTAACTAACCTTGTTAGTTTTGGACCTAACTGACTAACGGAATAACTGAAGAGGACAGAATAGTCAATTGACTAGTTGTCCCGCGCGGGACATAGATGTCTCGCGCGAGACATCTCCTCTGCAAAATGTGTAGATTCATTTCCCTTATCGATTTCAACCTATTTTCTTGATAAACTCTTATCCAATCCGAGTCTCTACTATTGTAGAGATCTAGAACCTTCTTTACGTGATATCCTAAACCCCTTGAGTCTCCCAATCTTGGTGACCAAGTAAATCAACCCCTATAAATACTAGATGACTTTCAGTATTTCGGAGGACACAATTTGCTGGTTTCTCTCCTTGAAAGACTCCTGCAAATCACTCTAAAACAACACCCAAATTCATCTATCAACCTTGTTGATCGACGAATACCAAGATTCAAGCCTAGAATCAAGGCGGAACTCCGTTCAAATCATTTCTCGACCGAGGAAGGAGGAGGAGACACTAGAACCACGCCCTAAATTCGTTTTTTATCATCTCACTACGAAGATCTCGAACCTCTGTCGAGGTTATTCATTAAAATCACTCAAGAACGCAAGGTAAACTCCTATACTTTCATATTCTTCTTCTCAATCCCTCTAATTGCTTTTAGAGTAGTATAATCCCATCAAAATGGTTAGCCTAGAGTCCCTTCAATCCATGAAGGTGATCTCGAAGCATACAACCCGACATTCCTAATTAAGAAATTAATTAGGGTTTTCTTGTTCTTATTTAATTATTACTTTGTTTTGATTGATAATACTCAATTGGCAAGACCAATCTTCGGATTGGGTGGAATGGGTGCTCCACGACCTTTCCATCCCATAAATTAACCCCCGAACCTTCGAATCTCTTTAAAACATCAAAAAAGTTTTTCTTATTGTTTTCCTAAATAAATAATAAGTGGCGACTATGTGTTCATCAAAATCGCATCGCTACAGATGTTACTCCGCGCCACCTGATTAATAAGTACACGTTGTAAGCCTTTGGCAAAGCCCGGCTACACGTGAGGGGGCATGTTAGAGATATTATCCCACATTGGGAAATGACAAACCTTGCCTATATATGACATATAAAGATCCTGGGTCACTCCCCTTGACATATTATCCCCTTGATCATTTATGGGTTTTTGGATGTTTATGTTTTTCGTTGATTCCCTCGTCTACTATTCATAAACTCCATACTCGTTCCAACCCATGTGTATTTTTGGGATATCCTCCACATCATAGGGGTACAAGTGCTATGATCTCACCACTCGCAAAATTATAATTTCTCGCCATGTCATTTTTGATGAAAAAGTTTTTCCGTTTTCTAACAGAGATTTTTTTCTCAGGAAATAGAGATTATTCCTTATTGGACCAGCCATTTCAGCCCATGTTCCATGGCTGGGTGTCTCCTTCGGCCTAAGCAGTCAACCCATTGGATAGGCCCATTCGTCCCCCTGGTGCCCCACTGGACCAGGTTACCAATCCTGTTGCTTCGGCCTCTTTTCCTACAGCCCATGTAAATGGTCCTCCTTCTACCGCCGGCCCATCTTCCCCTATTTTCGGCCGGCCTGCCTCTTTGCAGCCCATTGGTAATTCGCCTCCATTGATTCATCCCACTGCTGTTCCAATTCCGGATGTGCCTGCTCCCATTAATTCTTCTAGGTCTATGACCACTCGTAGTATGAGTGGTATTGTGAAACCAAAGCGTCAGTTCAATCTCCTTGCCTCTATTTCTCCATCCCCCATTCCGTCTAATCCCAAATTTGCGTTGTCCGACCCAAATTGGAAAGCAGCTATGGTAGATGAATTTGATGCTCTCATTAAAAATAAGACGTGGGAGCTTGTACCCCGTCCTTTAGGTGTGAATGTTATTCGTTGTATGTGAATTTTTTCTCATAAAAAGAATTCTGATGGATCTTTTGAGAGGCATAAATTCCGTCCTGTAGGTGATGGTCGATCTCAGCATGTTGGAGTTGATTGTACAGAGACTTTTAGTCCGGTGGTGAAACCAGCCACTATTCGTACAGTTCTTAGTTTGGCACTGGCTAAATCCTGGTCCATTCATCAGTTAGATGTGAAGAATGCTTTCCTTCGTGACAATCTTCATGAGACTGTATATATGCACCAACCGATGGGTTTCTGTGATCAGAACATCCTGATTATGTCTGCTTATTAAAGAAATCTCTATATGGCCTCAAACACGCCTAGGACGTGGTATAAGAGATTTGCAGATTTTGTTTTTACCATGGGGTTCATTCACAGCCGATCAAATCATTCCTTATTTGTGTATTCTAGGGGGAAGGATACATCTTATTTATTATTATATGTTGATGATATTATTCTTGTTACATCCTCTGATCAGCTCTGGGACTCTATGCTGACTACTCTTGCAGCTGAATTTGCTATGAAAGATCTCGGGTCGTTGAATTATTTTTTGGGTATTGCTGTTTCTCATGTGGATGGGGGTTTATTTTTATGTCAAAGCAAATATGCCGAGGACATTTTAAGCCGTGTGGGCATGCTTTCTTGCAAGCCCTCTTTAACACCAGTAGATACGAATGCCAAACTTAGTGGCTCGGCTTGTGTGAGAACGCCAAAACAATTCGCGACCCTTTACAGGTGCCTTTTAATATAATAAAATTGCACTAGGGGCGTTTTGATAAATTTCCGGTCCATTTCGAGACTTCCGGAAACTTTTTATAAGTTTCTTGCGAAGGAAATACTTTTAAGTATTTTGTCCATGCAAAAGGACCTACAGGGAATTATTGGTTTTGGACCTTTAAGGAATTAGCTCAGAATGTTCCAGAACCAGTTGTTGGCGCCAAAAACGGTTAAGTGGCTCGTCTAGTCGTGCGACACAACGAGCCACGGAAAACAGAAGCGTTACGCCGTGCGACACAACTAGCCCTCATCAGCAGCCTATAAATTGGACCCTCCCCCTCTCATTTAGAGATCCTTTTTCAGCCTCCCTACTGTCATTCTGCCAAAATACGCCCAGAAGCCTCTCTCTCTCTCCTAAAACAAACACAACACACACCAATTCCTTCCAATTCTCTCATCTTTCATACACAATTCACCCATCTACTCTCATACACTTCACACCAATTGGAGATCCAAGGCTCCTACACATTCAGAGATTCGAATCCACCATTTGAACCTGCTTTGAAGGATTCTACACTGAACACGGTGTAGAATCGTGGATCTACAAGGGTAACAACTCCCTCCCTCCTTCTCTCTCTCATATTTGCTCCTTGCACAATCCATATTCAATCTCTATTCACCACTTGATAATTAAGCTCCATCTGCTCTAATTATCAAGTGGCAATTGCCATCTCTCTGTTTAATTCACTTTTCTTGGTATTGTCTCATGTTCATAATGTAATTTGAAATATACTTGTGGCTTGTTCATCAAGGGAGTGTGGATCTATCCATATCCACACCCCTTTGATCAATTGGATGTTGATTCATGTGTTCTCTATTTAGATCCTTGATGTAATTTGATCTTCTAATTCCTTTATTTCATCTGCAATCGATCCATTGTAAAAGCCTCTGCAGGTGGCCTGTTGTGTCACGCGACAGAACTGGCCAAGCTATGTTCTGAGCCGTGCGACATAACTAGCCACTCTGCAGAAGCTATCATTTCAGTTGTAATTCGTTCATCTGGTTTACTTGTCACTCAAAGTAGAGTGTGGATCCTCAATATCCACACTCATTTGAAGTGATTGTGTCGATCTCCGTTATCTCATGGCTGTGTAATCTGTTGATTTTGGTTGAGATCATCTTTTGGCTCCTTTGCAGTTCCAAGCTTGTTAAAGTCCACTGGAAATGGCACCATTTGTCGCATGACACAATTGGCCACGCCTGGTCCTGTGTAGTGCGACATAACAGGCCATTTACAGAGGACATTTTCAGTTGTAATCTGTCCAAGTGTTTTGTAATCGGGATGTGGCCTCCCGTGGTACATGGTTCACAAGATGTAATGTTCTCAGTTGAGCAATAAAACAAAGCATTAAGATGCATTTCATCATATATTTTGTCACACACATTTAGCACACACGTTTGAATGATTTGGATGTTGAACGTTGAAAGACTCGTTTACGAGGCGTGTTGGGTGAACTCTCGGTTCTTCCCAACACGTAACCTGACCCCCGAACCCATTTTATCTTTTCAAAAAGGTTTTCAATGTTTCCTTTAAAACGGTGTGGCGACTCTCATTAATTTTCATAAATTTTTCGGCAAGCGTACATTCAGTGGCGACTCCGCTGGGGACTTGAAACCTGTTTTCAAAAGTGGGTCAAACTTTCGTGCTTGTTCAAAATTCATTTCATTCATTTGTGTGTGCATTGTTGGTGACATTATATGTGTATAAATGCATTTATTGCTTTGCTTTGTTCCTTTTCCTCCTTGTGTTCCATTTTGGTGTGCTGAGGCTTGGGGTTGAGCATCTTGCTATGACTGGGAGGCTGGGGCTTGTTCTGCTTTGATTCTGGAAAACTGGCTTGACCAGTCGTGCGACATAAGGTGCCCTTTCTGTCCTGTGTCACGTGATAGAGTTGGCCAGTGTGCTGGTTTGTTCAGGTTGTGATTGTGGGGCTGTCCCATGATCAAATTTATGACCCTTTGATTATTGTGCTCTGTGGGATGTGTGCGTGTTGTTTTCCATTTATCCCCTTTTCAAATGAAAATAAAAAAAAATCATTTTCATAAATAACGGAATATAGTCACCCGCACACTACGTCACTAGATCTAGAACCCATTTGGTGCGATTGACGGCATCGCGGACGGTGATGTAATTCGCCTACGCTTGAGCGCCTGAAATCAATCCTTTCCCCCTAGCGCATCATAGGTGGAACCACACTTTTTCAGCTTACCCAACGGTTGGTTTTGACACAACATTTTCAAAAAATATACTAAAATGAATTGTTTCAAAATTTATAATAGGCTTTCGTACCTATTGAATGAACGGTCGCCCGAAAAAATTGATATTTTCTTTTTGAGTCGCCACGCCGTTTTTAGAGGAAAACATTGAAAAACCTAATTTTAAGAGATTTTGAGTCCGGGAGTCTGGTTACGTGTTGGGAAGAACTAGAGAGTTCACCCAACACGCCCCTTTTGGGACTTTCAATCAACGTTTGGACAAATATGGACATTCAAAAATGTGTGTGCGATGTGTGTCAACAAGTAAAGTGTGCAAGCCTTAGATTTCATTAATGGTATGGAACTGAATACAACTTGCGAGCCATGATAGGGGGCCGCACCCTTTTTACACGTGATATCTTTTATCACAAGGTAGAGGTTTTGAGACAGATTGTCCCTTACAGTGGTAAAGCTACTCGAGAAATAAAAAGACATTATTTTGCTCATTTAGAACACTATTTAGTGGTCTAGAACCCAGTTTGGGGTTGATGGGAGTGGACAAAGTCACGATAGGCTTTGTCGACACGGATGTCACATGACATAGAGTTTTTTTTGAAGTCTTCTATGTCATATGGTGATCCTCTTCCGTCAAGTGGGTTGCGTCCAAACTGAGTTTAGGCACCCAAATAGTGGCTTATGAGCCAGAAGATGCTTAGGTAGGCTTTGAGTCACAAAGGGATAGGCCTAGCAGATTTTGAAGTCCAAGAATGGTTTTGCAGCCTTCTGGGAGTCCCATGTCGTATGACACAGGGTCTCTATGGAGACTTATGTCGCACGACATGGGGAGCCTGTTTCAGTGCCCTTCAGTCTGTTTGGTTCCTCCTTTGTTCCCCAAGCAAACCAAGCATATTTATTGACTGTAGACAGTAATATAATACTATAATATGGGTATTATGGGAAGATCACATGGCTTTAGTGACCAAATGTGATAAATCACACGTTTTATGGCCACTTTGAAGTAGTCATCACTTCCTAACCCAATGTAGCTAGGCAAAGATTGAAACTTTATTGGTGTGTGTACCACCAAATGTCCAGATCTGAGGTGGGAAGAAGTGAATATTGAAGATTCACTTCTCCACCACCTTTGTCATGCAAAATCCCAATTTCTACATGGTAAGAGAGCAAGTATGCATGCAAGGTATATTAAAAGACTTTATTTAAAGGGAGAGAGAGGTTTAGGGTCTACCTATTGTAGTCCACGAAGTAGAATCACCAATAGTATGGTGTCTACCCCTTCAATCACCACCAAAGGGAGCTTCTTGGAGTCTTGACCTTGAAGTGTGTGCGTGTGAGGAGGGAGGTGAGTGTGTGTGTGTGAGAGAGAGGGAGAGACTCTATTTGGCAAGAGTTTAACTGATATTACTCTCAGAGTTTTGACCCTCACTTTGACTCTCTTCCTTGCCTCTCCTCAAAATGATCAGCCATGCCTTCTATTTATAGGCATCCTGATGGGGCTTCTTATGTCGCACGACATAGGCAGTTAAACCGCCTTAGTGGCCCTTGTCGGACGACAGCGTACACATTTTGGCCATAATGGGCCGAGTGGCTGGCAGGCCCAATGGATTGGTGGGCTGCTGGGGCTTCTTATGTCGCACGACATAGGCAGTTAAACCGCCTTAGTGTCCCTTGTCGGACGACAGCGTACATCTTTTGGCCATAATGGGCCAAGTGGCTGGCAGGCCCAATGGATTGGTGGGCTGCTGGGATTTTTGGACTCTAATTGCTTTTTAGCAATTTGTGTAAGCCCAAATTTAATTAAATTGAATCCAAAACTTGAGTTCGGATCGGGGTACTCACAGAGCCCCTCGGCGACGTCGCTTCCACGGGAAGCGGGGTCGTCGACAAAAAAATGAGAATCCCGAGCCGGACACGAACGACGGGGAAAGAGGTGACCAAGATGGTCAAGTGGCTGGACCTCTTATGAAGAGGATTCCTACGTATCCCGTGGGGGAATCAAGCCAAGTCGTAGTTCAGGCAAAGATGGGGTGCCAAATGAAAGGCTCTTGGTTTTGTACCCGAAAGTGGTATTCCAAGGGAGTCACCCGAAAATGGGTGTTTGCAGACCCGAGATTGATCGTGTGCGAGGGAGTCACCCGAAGATGTGCATTTGCACTGGAGTTTGACTGTTTCTTAAGGGGAGTCATCCCGAAGTTTGACTGTTTCGATGGGGAGTCACCCGGGGGTTGACTTTTTTTCTTTGGGAGTCACCCGTTGGAAATGTTGACTTTCTTCTTTGGGAGTCACCCGGGCCGGATCGTTTTTAATGGGGAGTCACCCCGGGGATTTGACTTTTTCTTTGGGAGTCACCATTGGAAATGTTGACTTTTTCTTTGGGAGTCACCCGCTAATTTGTTGTTTTGATGGGGAGTCACCCCAGAAGATTTGAATTTTTCTTTGGGAGTCACCCGCGAGTTTATTTGTTTGATGGGGAGTCACCCCGAGGATTTGACTTTTTCTTTGGGGAGTCACTCGTGGAAATGTTGACTTTTTTCTTTGGGAGTCACCTGCTAGCTGGACTATTTTTAATGGGGAGTCACCCCGGGGATTTGACTTTTTTCTTTGGGAGTCACCCGCTGGAAATGTTGATTTTTTTCTTTGGGAGTCACCCGCTAATTTGACTGTGGAAATCTGTGCGGTCTTTCTGGACCGGGTAGTTTAAGGCCGTTCCAGGCCATTTGTGTGCTGTGTTGGAAATCTGTACGGTCTTTCCGGACCGGGTGGTTTAAGGTCGTTCCGGGCCAAGGATCTTGATAATGATATTTGTGAAAGACTGAGAGAGGTGGGTTTTTGAATCCAAATGAATTATAGGGACGAGCCTAAAGGGGTGTAGGAACAAGCCTAAAAGGGTATAGGAACAAACCTAAAGGGTATAGGCACAAGCCTAAAGAAGCATAGGAACAAGCCTGAAGAGTTGTAGGAACAAGCCTACGCATAGGAACAAGCCTAGCGAAATATAGGAACGAGCCTTTAGAGGTGTAGGAACAAGCCTACGCATAGGAACAAGCCTAGCGGGGTATGGGAACAAACCCAAATAGGTGTAGGAACAAGCCTATGCATAGGAACAAGCCTAGCGAGGTATAGGAACGAGCCTACGCATAGGGACAAGCCTAGCGAGATATAGGAACGAGCCTTAAGAGGTATGGGAATAAACCCAAAATAGGTGTAGGAACAAGCCTACGCATAGGGACGAGCCCGAAAAGGTATGGGAACAAGCCCAAAATAGGTGTAGGAACAAGCCTACGGATAGGAACGAGCCTAAAGAAGTGTAGGAACAAGCCTACGCATAGAAACAAGCCTAGCAAGATATAGGAACGAGCCTAAAGAGGTATGGGAACAAGCCCAAATAGGTGTAGGAACAAGCCTACGGATAGGAACGAGCCTAAAGAAGTGTAGGAACAAGCCTACGCATAGGAACAAGCCTAGCGAGGTATAGGAACGAGCCTATAGAAGTGTAGGAACAAGCCTACGCGTAGGAACAAGCCTAGCGAGATATAGGAACGAGCCTAAAGAGGTATGGGAACAAGCCCAAATAGGTGTAGGAACAAGCCTACGGATAGGAACGAGCCTAAAGAGGTATGGGAACAAGCCCAAAATAGGTATCCGAGATAAACTCAAAAGGATCGCGAGATGAACTCTATGACTTGAAATTACTTTATCTGAGAAAGTAATGATGATTTGCAGGTGAATGAGATATGCTTTCATACCTGTGCTGTGCTTACCTGCGAGGGTTGTGCGCACGAAGATCACTTGAAGTGATTGGCTGACTTTGGAAACATTCGTCAGGTAGAACACGAACTTTGCGGTTGATATTACCGTTTCAAGACGGGCTCTGCTATTAATTTGCCGTTGCGAGACGGGTATTGCTGATGAATTGCCGTTGCAAGACGGGCTGTTGAGGATTTGCCCATTGCCAGACTGGCTGCATGATGAACATTGCCATTGCGAGAAAGACTTTTGACGATGATTTGCCACTTCAAGATGGACTTTTGATTCATTTGTCATTGCAAGACGGGCCTTTGATGATGATGGTGAGGATGATCCTTTCCAGCCCCCCGCTTGCCACAGTGCCTGAGTGGCATGGATATTATGGCGAGCCCCGGCCTTGGGCCCAGTATGAGGATGATGATGATTCGGATGGCGAGATCCACGAGGTATAGGAGGGTGGCGGCGACGGCCAGGAGCATATCGGCTCTGAGGAGGAGGTAGGCAGCGTCCAAGACGACAGCGGCTCCGAGGAGGATGAGGAGGATGATCCCGAGTCGGAGTGATCGCGGAAATCCCCTTTTGTCATGCTTTGGACTCTTATATAGAGAGAAGGAACAATGCATGCACTAATCTATTGCTTCTCACTTTGTAAAATAAAATCTTTGTATTGTGCGACTAATGCATTCTATTGATAGCATCTAGGCTTATTTGTTTATATGTATCAGTCCGTCCCAAGAAATGGCAAGAAGGATGGCATTTGTTGGGGGTTGGTGATGTATTTGGGTGCAAAGTGTGCCAAATCCTCTCCCATGCGGCTGGTGAGTAGGGAGAATGGATATAGAGTTTTGGGCTGCTTTGGACAGGTTTTGAGCAAGTATCGGATCGCCGATGGGGTGCTGCAGATGCAACCAGTTCTGACGTCTGATGGATGGTCACGTTTACTGACTTTCTTGGGAAACTAGCCCCCAGCATTTGTAAAAGGACAGCTTTGCAAAATGCGACTTCCAGCAGTCACAGCAGCCCCAAAGTTCATCTTCAACCTTGGCATCATCGCCCAGATCCAATATTTGGCCCAAAATGGAATGTTATGAAGAGAGATCCAATGCAATCCTGTTACAGGCGTAATCATCACGCGACCCAGGAGGCACCCATCTTTTCAGACCTTAGTCAATCAGTCACAGACTTGGAAATATATACATGCAGGGGCACATTTTTTGAAAAGTGGGAATGAATCCCGAATTTGTGTATGACATACTTGCTTTGGGTTTGACTCTTTTGAGAGAGTATAAACACGACAAGGTGTGAAAAAGTGTTTGGAAGCCCCTGCTGACAGAAAGACAGTGTTTGGCTCTATTTCCCTATGACGGAGAGAGAGAAGACTTGTCGAGACACTTGAAAACTTGTCTTATTCATGATGATCACAAAGCTGCTTAAAACCCTTTATTGATGTTCGGGTTATTCAAACACTAAGTCTGATATGAACAAATATTTTGATTAATCACAAGGAGAAAATTAACTGATATCGAGATCAAATCCGGATGGAAAAAGTATAGGGACGGTCCTTGATGAGACCAGATTTTTGAGATTCATTTGTGATTTCGACCGGACCAATTATGGTTGCCTACGTTCCCCTCCTGATGAGGAGCTCAGGTCGCCATAGTTCGGGCTTCGGCCGGACTGTTTCAGGCTTTGGGAAATGGGATTTGTGGTTCCTTTAGTGAAAAGGCTCGGATGAGAAGATTGGATGATGAGGCGTGGGCCTTGGGATGATTCCTTGACCAAGTCATTCTTGGACGACTGCTTCTGATTACTTCCTCTTTTATTAGGGAAGAAAGGATTTGTACGTGCCTACAGGCTTATGAAATGCTTCTGGCTTTGCTTCGACCACCCCATTGTTATCGACAACTTTCATTCTCTGAGCTTTGATTTTGCCTGTCCGTCAAGCTTGGCGGTGCTGGGTCCTTGGCCTCATTTTTTTATCTTTATGTGCAACCCTGTTTTTTGCCTAGACCGCCTTTTTTTTGGGATTTTCAGCCTAGCTGGGCATTACTCTTTTTGCACTAAGATTTTTTTTTTATATGCAACCCTGTTTTTGCCTAGACTGTCCTTTTTTTTGGGATTTTCAGCCTAGCTGGGTATTACTCTTTTTTTTTTCACTACATTTTTTCTTTCTTTTTTTTTTTTTTTTTTTTTTTTTTTTTTTTTTTTGAAGTACCCGAGGGCCAAGGCGAGCCCCTGCCTGAGCTTTCTTGATACCCTTGAGGTCTAAGCCAAGCTCCTAGGTTGTTGGTGAGTGGCCTTTTGTTGTCCTTTGACGATGTCGTCGTCGTTGAGTTGGTCAAGGTGAAGGTGAGGACATGGTTTGGGAAGCGTATGGCTTGATGAAGGCTTTTTTGTGGGGTAAGGAAAGTGTATGGGGAAGGCATTAGTTGACTTTCTCACCCTGATTAATCGGAATGTTAATTATTTCAAGAGATTATTTGTTGAGCAATGCAAGTGATCATATGAAATAAAACCATTTCATTAAATGTAATATAGGCGTGCAAATAATGTCTTAAGTCTAGCAAGAAAAGAAGAAGACTCTTTTATAGAAGATTGAAGACTAATTACAATGTCCAAAGAGGACTTGATTGAAAGAGGAGAATACTAGAACCTACGAAGGTTGACTGAGAGACTTTTTCCCTTAGCCTAGCTACTCTTCGCTGGTTGGACTGCCAGGGAACTTGAGCTTTCCATTTTCTGTTAACTTTTGGATTCCATTACTGCAGACCGAGGCATTGATCAGTCACGTGCCCATGATACTGGTGGAAGTGGAGGGATTTGAGGCCATGGAGCAGCTGGAGCAAGTACAAGGTGTCCAAAGAAATGGGCCGAAAAAGTCACGGGGGTGAACTTTGTTGACTGAGCATATTGATGGAAGGAAGTGAACCAGAGAGGACTGGTTCGTTTACTGCTTTCAGAGCCGAGAGGGAATCCAAACTTAGAATCTTTGACATCCTGTCCCGCATTCTGACCTCGATCCGGCCTTACACCTTGACTGGCATTCTGATTCTGAGCTGGAATAACACTCGCGTTCGGACCCGAGCTCGCTGAGACCTGCGAATCCGCCATTTCTGAGACTGCTGGAAATGAACCCTTGAATGGAGAGAGACTGATTAATCGACCGCCCGGAACTCTGACCCAATACTTGCTCGCTAAAAGGGAGAGAACGGTTTTAGGTGGGGGAGAGGATAGTCTGAGGACGGACTCATGCATATGCTCTTTTTTTTTATATATATATTTTTTTGTTTCAAAATGATTTTTATTAATCCTAGGAATGGTTGGAAAAGGGGGAAATACCTTCTTTTTCGCATTCTACTCTATTCCTGGATTAGTGGGTCCCATCACTACGTTTATAGACCCCCTGTATTCCACCTGTATTGCACCTCCGGGACGGACAATCCAGGCAGAGGTCCTATAGGGCACGTGGAACCCACCGATCGAAAGGGAGAACGAACCTATGGGCATACGAGCCAAAACAAGTCAAACTCGGGGTTTTCAAAACCAAGTCCAAGTCAACGTCTAAACTCGGGAGGAGAGAGGGTCAAACGTACGTTTGAACGTACGAGACCGCAATGACCTCTCCTTTTTTTCGAGTTGGAAATCTGGCATGGCCTCTCGTCACTTGGTGGCGAAATTTCGGCATAACTCTTGTTAGTATGCGTTAAGAAATCGACATGGTCCCGTGTTGACACATGTCGAGAACGCGTCATGACTTCTCACGAAGCCAAGCTGAGAAATCGATATGTACCTACGTCGAGATATGTAGAGATCTTAACGTGTACTTACGTTGGAATTATGTCCTGATTCTGACACGAAGGGGGAGAGTATGCCAAGCATGACTCGGACTTTGTGAGAAAAATTTTGAAAAGCCGAGTTTTAAATGTTTTGAAAAGTATTGGCCAAAAACCAACCGGTCACGGTAGAAAGTGTGTCACGGACAAGTGTTGGCTGACTCACTGGCTAGGAGGACTTTAGGCGCTCAAACGTCAGTGAAACATGTCACTTTCCGCGATGCCGTCCGTACACTCCCAGGTTCTAACTCTATGTGCGGGTAGAGTGCGAGTAGTGTGAAGGTATTTTCTAGAAAAATATTTTTTTGCTTTTTTGGCAAAAGGTTTTTTTTTTTTTTTTTTTTTTTTTTTTTTATGCGGTATGCAAAAGAAAAACAAGAGAATGAGTCAAAGCATGACAAAAGGGAGCGCGCCCAAATGTCGAATTTACCGATGGCGTAGTCCGGCGTGATTCTCGCCCCTGTTCGATCAACGGGAAGAGCAAATTGCAAAAGGAAGCCAGGCTTCCAATAGTGTCACATACCAAAGCATGGCAAAGTGCATTTGAGCACACAAAATGACACAAATGTACACACAAGGTGAATGTCGAAATTGTCCAAGTTGATTTAAAGAAAGTTAGACTCTCTTAAGAATTTTTTTTCTCTTTTTTCAGAAAATAGAAGAATGATACTGGTACGTGGGATTGTTAGACCACCGTTTATCCCAAGCCTCGGGTTAGGGAGCGATACAGGAAGGTTAGTGGTTTCCACCTATATACCAAGTATCGTCTTCATTCTTTTAGAACAAAAAGTTTTTCAATGTCCCCAGCAGAGTCGCCACTGAATGAACGCTCGCCCGAAAAAAATTGATATTTTCTTTTTGAGTCGCCACGCCGTTTTTAGAGGAAAACATTGAAAAACCTAATTTTAAGAGATTTTGAGTCCGGGAGTCTGGTTACGTGTTGGGAAGAACTAGAGAGTTCACCCAACACGCCCCTTTTGGGACTTTCAATCAACGTTTGGACAAATATGGACATTCAAAAATGTGTGTGCGATGTGTGTCAACAAGTAAAGTGTGCAAGCCTTAGATTTCATTAATGGTATGGAACTGAATACAACTTGCGAGCCATGATAGGGGGCCGCACCCTTTTTACACGTGATATCTTTTATCACAAGGTAGAGGTTTTGAGACAGATTGTCCCTTACAGAGGTAAAGCTACTCGAGAAATAAAAAGACATTATTTTGATCATTTAGGACACTATTTATTGGTCTAGAACCCAGTTTGGGGTTGATGGGAGTGGACAAAGTCACGATAGGCTTTGTCGACACGAATGTCACATGACATAGAGTTTTTTTGAAGTCTTCTATGTCATATGGTGATCCTCTTCCGTCAAGTGGGTTGCGTCCAAACTGAGTTTAGGCACCCAAATAGTGGCTTATGAGCCAGAAGATGCTTAGGTAGGCTTTCGAGTCACAAAGGGATAGGCCTAGCGATTTCGAAGTCCAAGAATGGCTTTGCGGCCTTCGGGAGTCCCATGTCGTATGACACGGTGGTCTCCATGGAGACTTATGTCGCACGACATGGGGAGACTGTTTCAGTGCCCTTCAGTCTGTTTGGTTCCTCCTTTGTTCCCCAAGCAAACCAAGCATATTTATTATTTGTAAACTGATAATATAATACTATAATATGGGTATTATGGGAAGATCACATGGCTTTAGTGACCAAATGTGATAAATCACACGTTTTATGGCCACTTTGAAGTAGTCATCACTTCCTAACCCAATGTAGCTAGGCAAAGATTGAAACTTTATTGGTGTGTGTACCACCAAATGTCCAGATCTGAGGTGGGGAGAAATGAATATTGAAGATTCACTTCTCCACCACCTTTGTCATGCAAAATCCCAATTTCTACATGGTAAGAGAGCAAGTATGCATGCAAGGTATATTAAAAGACTTTATTTAAAGGGAGAGAGAGGTTTAGGGTCTACCTATTGTAGTCCACGAAGTAGAATCACCAATAGTATGGTGTCTACCCCTTCAATCACCACCAAAGGGAGCTTCTTGGAGTCTTGACCTTGAAGTTTGTGTGTGTGAGGAGGGAGGTGAGTGTGTGTGTGTGAGAGAGAGGGAGAGACTCTATTTGGCAAGAGTTTCCCCTATTTTACTGATATTACTCTCAGAGTTTTGACCCTCACTTTGGCTCTCTTCCTTGCCTCTCCTCAAAATGATCAGCCATGCCTTCTATTTATAGGCATCCTGATGGGGCTTCTTATGTCGCACGACATAGGCAGTTAAACCGCCTTAGTGGCCATTGTCGAACGACAGCGTCCACATTTTGGCCATAATGGGCCGAGTGGCTGGCAGGCCCAATGGATTGGTGGGCTACTGGGGCTTCTTATGTCGCACGACATAGGCAGTTAAACCGCCTTAGTGTCCCTTGTCGGACGACAGCGTACATCTTTTGGCCATAATGGGCCAAGTGGCTGGCAGGCCCAATGGATTGGTGGGCTGCTGTGATTTTTGGACTCTAATTGCTTTTTAGCAATTTGTGTAAGCCCAAATTTAATTAAATTGAATCCAAAACTTGAGTTCGGATCGGGGTACTCACACCTATCCCAAAACCTAGCACGTGTGGGCATGTTGCCATTGCAACATGGTTTCGCGTAGGGACATGTCGCTCTCACGGCATGTTCTAACGAGAGATCATGTCGCTTTGTCAACGTGCACCGACGAGAGGTCATGCCGGATTTTTCCTTAAAATTCTTCAGGAATACCCGTTATGCTGCCCAAATTTCCCCAGAAATTGGGATTGCTCGTTCGTCCCATAAATGCTTCGGTTTTATTTAGGTATTATTGCCTATTATTAATTTTTAACAAATGCATTTGGTATATTTTCGGATGGTGTGTCCCTAGGTTCCCCCGAGGTCTAGATTGTGTGAATAAAGGCTTATCCTTTTCCAACCGTTCCTAAGATTTAAAAGACATCGATTTCTACTTGCACATTAATAAGACGCTTGCATGAGTCCATCTCCTTTCCCGCTCTTCCCTCTCCCATACCTTCTCAAGGTCCTTTCCTCTCCTACACCTTATACAACCTCTTTACCCCTGCAACAACGGCAAGTTGGGTTCGTGCTCCTGGGTCTCGTTTGGTACGCATTCCCGAAACAGTCACAGTTTCTGTGAGGACCCCGACCTGGAACCTACACGTGTCCCGAGCTGGAGCGTCCTCAAACTAATCCAAACTTCCTTGACTTTTAAAACTTTGTTTTAACTTTCAAATATAAACATAATTGTAATAACCATTTCAAAATAACTCTACACCTTTCCACAATGGAGAAAGAGTTGACCAACTTTGAAAGTAAGAAACTGTTTTAGTTACAAAAAGACATCGGTTATAACATAAAATTAAGGTTTATAAATACAACTCCATAATGAATTATACCCAAAATATACCTTCTATCCCAACCTATTCATACCCCGACAATTCCCAAAATCACTTCCAAACTCCTCACCGCCCTTACTTGGCTGGTCCGCCTGTCTCGGAATCTAAAAACATTAAATGGAGAGGGGTGAGAATAAATCTCAGCAAGCTATTATGAATGCAACAATATGCCAAGTAAAATGCAACACATAACAAGTTGCATATAACACATTGGAAAAGCTGTAAACACCTTACATTACCTTGGTTTACCTTTTCCCGTCTGAACAATAGTCATACAACATTGGGTATAATAATACTCCAATCTTACAGTGAGCTGCTTAAGCAATACTCACATCTTATAAGACCCCTTTTTCAGGGAACCAAATAAGATAGTAGCAACTCTGTAAGGCTTTTGGCTCAATACAGATGCTATAACCCCAACCTGTGGCCACAGGAGGGGACGGTCACAGGTATAACATAATCCGATCACATTAGGTCACACTTCCATAATTGATCGTATTATGTTATACCCCCAATATCAGCTGATTAAACACATTATCAAGCACATAATAGTTACTTGAAATATAATCCACAAAGGGGATAAGCAACATAGCCACATGGTAAAATATACTCATGCTCAACCAACATCATAGTGCAACATTTAAGTAATACACTATGCATAACATAATCAATGAATATGTAATCAAATGAGGTAACAATATAACCGGATAATCCACACTTGGGATACAATATAATAACATGCTAAATAATCCGCAAAGGGTATATGCAATATAACAACATATCATAACATTTCCTACGTAGTCATTACACAATCTCGGATAGCCTCGATAAGAGTTCATGATCTACTTCCCAAGTTCGAACCACATTGGTGAAGTACGAATCAAGCTTAATAATCATTTCCCGGACAATATTCTATATTACAAAGTTTCTATAGGGATTCAAGCTAATCTTATCAAGTGGAAGTCACATCACTTAAGTGGCCCATGAACTCCACTTTAATCTAGGTTAAAAGGGATTGATTCAAGTTCGAATAGGGTGAGGGCCTAATAATTTATAATGGTGGGAAGACATGCCCCAAGGTTGTTGGTAAAATCAGCAAGAACGGAAACTGGGATGGTTCTGGTACCATGGGCGACCGCCCAGGTCACTTGGGCGACCGCCCAAGTGAAAATCCAAAGGAGGTATGGTTGCTGGAGGGGTGGGCGACCGCACAGGCCGACTTGGGCGACCGCCCAAGAAGGGTTTAAAAGCGTTCCCAAGGGCTGCCTACATGGGCGGCCGCTCAAGCCCCATGGGCGACCGCCCAAGAGGCGATTCAGCAAAGTCCAGGTTTTTAACCCCTTTAATTCTAAGTTTTCTTCCTTAATCATTCTTTCCCAACTTAGGTATTTATGAAGAAAAATCCCAATTATTTACCACCTCACTCTAAATCCTTTCAACCCAAAGTAACATAACCTAAACCTAGATTATTTACCACTTGATTTTCCACCCATTTCACACCCACATTCAAGTTTAACCTTTTCAATCAAAATCAACCCATGTTCTTACACTCTTGATCAACACTAACATCCTTCTATAATACAAATTAATTCCTCAACTTTCAAGAAGATTTCCAAACATTGAACAAACATTTCACTAACAAGAACAACATTAAATAGTTTATGAACATCACATAGAAGGGGAAATCATAATAACTCACCTTAGAATAGGAGATGGATTGAGGACTTTCTTAGCTTGATGAACTCCTCTTGATGTCCCGATAACAAAAGTACTCCCGGATTGAAAAATGATGAAGGATTGAACTTGCTAGGAGTCTTGGAAGGTGGGGCTTCAATGGAGGTTTCCATGGATTGAGAGAGAAAGTGAAGGAGAAGAATGAGGAGGATGATGGAGGGGGAGAGTGAGGAGGATGGGATGAGGGGAGGAGAGGAGGACACTTGGAGGCTTAGGAGGAGAATAAGCATTTGGCCCCTCCCCCCTTCTAATAATGAAAGCCCCTCCAATAATTAAAATAAACCATTTATTAACCAAAGCCTTCCCACAATTAAATTAAACTTCATTTCTAAATCTTTATTCCCCACATTTTAAATTCATCTTACACTTTATTTACTTTCTATTTTTGTACTTTCCCCCAAAATGCTTTATTAAATTTCTCTAGAAACCCTAAGGTTCTAAAATTATTTCCCAACCATCTTATTTTAAACCAGAAATTAAAGACATAAATGAACACATAAAGTTAACATAAATTTTTAAAAGCATATAATGTAATATTAAAATTGTGCCTAGGTTTAGGGTCGTTACACTCACTCCCCCTTAAAGAAAATTCGTCCCGAATTTGACTGTCACTTACTTAAAAGTTCAACCCGCCTCGGTTACTTATGCATACCTCAGACTCCAATTCCCAATTTGTCTCTTCAATGTTGTGATTCTTCCCCAAGATTTCTAATTCCAATAATAATACGATATTACAACTTAATGTCCCAAGAATACCATACAAATATCACTTAACCGAATTTTCACGACCTCAATAAAATATAATAAATGAAGGTATACCACCTATGTCACCAATTACATTACAATATTGCATTTAAAACTTTGAATAATCTATAAGCTGCTCCAAGCCAGTCTATGAGTCAATTCACCAACCTTTTCTAAAACTTCAAATGGATTAATAAATTTTGGCGCCAATTTACCTTAGGCCTTGCTTCTCCAACCTCACCCCAACAAATTAGAGATCGATATTTTCTTCCCGAACAACGCCTCATACGATTTTATCTCAATGCTAGAATGATAACTGCTATTATACGCACCCAACCACTGGTAATCATACGTCCTATCGACTACTAAAATCCATTGTACATGCCCGTAGCATATCCTCAATAATAAGTAATGATTCCTCAAATTTTCACAAAGTTAAACTCAATAGCATTCCTACATTCCAAAATGATCTTCCCAAAAGATGTCTATCCAATCCATTCGATACCATGGGATTTATACAATCAAACTATCTCCTAAGATTTATGAGGATTTTATCAATAAATATCTCATCAAAATACACATATAATGAGTAGAAAACGCAAATCATCTTTCTACAAACAAAACGACATACTCCTTTTTACTTCCAAGGTAACCCAATCACAAAATCCATCGTGATAATACTCTCAGCTCAATCTAGAACTCTAAATATTTTAATAAATCTTCTAACGTCAATATTCTATTTTCACAATTCAATGTTTCAATTATGCTCAGGTCCAGTGACAGATCAATATTCGAATCAAATGGTTGGCCGCCCACAACGGAGCCGATCCAACTCCAAAACAAAAACCGAGTCTACTGCGACCGACACATTAACAACCCCACAATTTATCAAATCATTTCTCGGATCAAAACTTTAATGTAATTAATCACTATAGGGGAACTAGGTTGCCTGTTTACTTGTTTCTGTACGAACTATATCTTTAAAATAACATGTCTTTCTAAAATTTACAACATCTTTCAGAATTCCAAAGGATATATAAAAAGAGATCCAATGAGACTCGAATGGTTTATTTATTTAAAACTGTCCCATACCAGTTTTAATTAACTAAACCACTCACAATTTTAAGAAATTTTCAAAAGATTGATAAGTTAACAAAAATAACTTGAGTGATCTAATTATATACAACTGTCCCATACCAGTGGTAGATAATTAAATTACTCACAGATTTTAATGTACACAAAAATGGTTCATTAATCTTATTAAATCAAACTATCCCCGAAGGGCACAAATACTCACACAGAGGTCCAATATAAAATCCAAAGTTCTAAAACACATTTAAAACAATTTTAACATAATTTTCTTATTTGACCTCTATTTATAGGGTAGCCACCACTCTTGATATTTATACTTAGTTAAATTCTCTATAAGAAAACACAATCTCGTAATACTAATACTATCTTCTATGGATAACTCCAAAACATTCACTAAGATAATAAACTTGGTAAATCATCCTCGATTCAATCATTCCTCAAGTTGAATATTCAACCCCTTTACTTAATTTGAGTCATCTATTCCCAACCTTCGATATTGGTATTATACTTAGTAACATCGTATTGCATACTTCAAGTTTTCGATCAATTTCCATGATCTCCAAATAAGAAAATATAATTGGAACTCACATAGGTCAATCATCCCCAAATTGCGATTAAACAGTGTAAACTAACTTACCTCTCGATAACCATTAACAACTCAAAATCCGTATACACCAATTCCTTCCTAAGCATCACACCAATCTCTCATATGAGTCACACAACTAAGTCAACATATAGGGTGTAATCATCCTAAAGTATCCCGTCTTCCAATAAGATTTATCCTCGTTCTATATTCTCAACTAATGATAATCGTTTCTCAAAACAAACCATATACATACATTACCAATTCCTGAAGTTGATCCTATAAGTCACCAATAACTACATCTATTATACTTCTTCACATTTACCCTATTTACCTCTCCATAACTAATACACAACCTCAAACCAAAACGGTCATACTAGATACAAATGTCGTCTTAAGTATATCCTTACAACAAATATTCACTACAATTGTAACATCCCGAAATTTCAACTAATAACCATTGAGTATTCTACTAGTTTCTAAAATCAGTCATACACATCCTCAACAAGTGATAACGAATACTTATTCTTCACAGTTACTAATTTGAGATCTCCATAATCTATAAATAACCACCAAGTATCATCTTTTCTAAATATAGTACTAATTTATCCTTGCGGAGATTCGCTAAGCTAATTATCTTCTTTATCAAATAATTTCCCAAGTTGAATCATCAATTCCATTATCCCTATTAGTGTCATCTATCTAGGGATCCGAATACCAAAATATTACCTTATCTCAACTCGAAGCCTCAATATCCTGGTATGATACCTGATGGAAACCCAATTTGAAACTCACATGGAAAACACCACTTAATCAACTTATAGGGTGATATCACCTACAAGAATATCTGATTTCCTATTCAAATTAGTAGCAAGAACACAATCAATCTCTCATTAGAGAATATACTTATAGCACATAAGGCAAATATATGTCAGTTCTATAAGAACTCGTACTCGCGATATCTTATAAACCATAAAATCCCACTTAGACTATCACTTTCAATACTAGTCTCATATATCTAGTCTCCACCACGAGACACCAATGTATAAATATTCACACAAGCTATACAACCATAAACCACTCTTAATTAGGCCATAGACCAACTCTAAACTAAGAGTTCACCAATTCATTTACCATCGGTACATAAGATCATGTGAGGGTCTTTCACTCAGATATAACACATAACCTAAATAACATTCTCATTCTTTAGGCCATACTTTCGATATTTACGCATATATGACAAAATATCAAAAAAATAAATAAATAACTTATCCGCCTCAACTACACACGGAGGCAAATCAAACATAGATAAGGAGACTTGTTTCTTGCGACAGTCCTCCCCAAACACAACAACTACTCAAATAGTTCAGGTTAATATGACAATAATTCCCGGATTGGTATCTCTACCACATTCACTGGCAATCCATGCCCACTTAATCACAATTACCATGATAATCAAGAATGATTCGAGGTACTCTCTCATAAGAGTAGAACCTCCAGTACATAAGGCAACCCTTAGACCATTTATGCAAATAAAGCGAAATATAATGCCACATGAGAACAACATGAACGGGAATTTAGAAAAGTATGATCCCTAATTCCGGAGACAGGTAATATACCTCAAATGATTGTGGAGGAATCTATCCCTCCATATTGCTCACATTCCCTTAATTCCTTGGTTGGTCATTATCATTTTCTGTCATTGAACAAATTCCTGTATTAAACCCTCGACGTCAGTTATCACACACTCTCACTCAGCTAGACTCTACCCGAGAACTATAACCGAGCTCTGATACCAACTGTGAGGACCCCGACCCGGAACCTAAACGTGTCCCGAGCTGGAGCGTCCTCAAACTAATCCAAACTTCCTTGACTTTTAAAACTTTGTTTTAACTTTCAAATATAAACATAATTGTAATAACCATTTCAAAATAACTCTACACCTTTCCACAATGGAGAAAGAGTTGACCAACTTTGAAAGTAAGAAACTGTTTTAGTTACAAAAAGACATCGGTTATAACATAAAATTAAGGTTTATAAATACAACTCCATAATGAATTATACCCAAAATATACCTTCTATCCCAACCTATTCATACCCCGACAATTCCCAAAATCACTTCCAAACTCCTCACCGCCCTTACTTGGCTGGTCCGCCTGTCTCGGAATCTAAAAACATTAAATGGAGAGGGGTGAGAATAAATCTCAGCAAGCTATTATGAATGCAACAATATGCCAAGTAAAATGCAACACATAACAAGTTGCATATAACACATTGGAAAAATTTGTAAACACCTTACATTACCTTGGTTTACCTTTTCCCGTCTGAACAATAGTCGTACAACATTGGGTATAATAATACTCCAATCTTATAGTGAGCTGCTTAAGCAATACTCACATCTTATAAGACCCCTTTTTCAGGGAACCAAATAAGATAGTAGCAACTCTGTAAGTCTTTTGGCTCAATACAGATGCTATAACCCCAACTTTGTGGCGCGGGAGGGGACGGTCACAGGTATAACATAATCCGATCACATTAGGTCACACTTCCATAATTGATCGTATTATGTTATACCCCCAATATCAGCTGATTAAACACATTATCAAGCACATAATAGTTACTTGAAATATAATCCACAAAGGGGATAAGCAACATAGCCACATGGTAAAATATACTCATGCCCAACCAACATCATAGTGCAACATTTAAGTAATACACTATGCATAACATAATCAATGAATATGTAATCAAATGAGGTAACAATATAACCAGATAATCCACACTTGGGATACAATATAATAACATGCTAAATAGTCCACAAAGGGTATATGCAATATAACAACATATCATAACATTTCCTACGTAGTCATTACACAATCTCGGATAGCCTCGATAAGAGTTCATGATCTACTTCCCAAGTTCAAACCACATTGGTGAAGTACGAATCAAGCTTAATAATCATTTCCCGGACAATATTCTATATTACAAAGTTTCTATAGGGATTCAAGCTAATCTTATCAAGTGGAAGTCACATCACTTAAGTGGCCCATGAACTCCACTTTAATCTAGGTTAAAAGGGATTGATTCAAGTTCGAATAGGGTGAGGGCCTAATAATTTATAATGGTGGGAAGACATGCCCCAAGGTTGTTGGTAAAATCAGCAAGAACGGAAACTGGGATGGTTCTGGTACCATGGGCGACCGCCCAGGTCACTTGGGCGACCGCCCAAGTGAAAATCCAAAGGAGGTATGGTTGCTGGAGGGGTGGGCGACCGCGCGGGGGCCGACTTGGGCGACGCCCAAGAAGGGTTTAAAAGCGTTTCCAAGGGCTGCCTACGTGGGCGGCCGCTCAAGCCCCATGGGCGACCGCCCAAGAGGCGATTCAGCAAAGTCCAGGTTTTTAACCCCTTTAATTCTAAGTTTTCTTCCTTAATCATTCTTTCCCAACTTAGGTATTTATGAAGAAAAATCCCAATTATTTACCACCTCACTCTAAATCCTTTCAACCCAAAGTAACATAACCTAAACCTAGATTATTTACCACTTGATTTTCCACCCATTTCACACCCACATTCAAGTTTAACCTTTTCAATCAAAATCAACCCATGTTCTTACACTCTTGATCAACACTAACATCCTTCTATAATACAAATTAATTCCTCAACTTTCAAGAAGATTTCCACACATTGAACAAACATTTCACTAACAAGAACAACATTAAATAGTTTATGAACATCACATAGAAGGGGAAATCATAATAACTCACCTTAGAATAGGAGATGGATTGAGGACTTTCTTAGCTTGATGAACTCCTCTTGATGTCCCGATAACAAAAGTACTCCCGGATTGAAAAATGATGAAGGATTGAACTTGCTAGGAGTCTTGGAAGGTGGGGCTTCAATGGAGGTTTCCATGGATTGAGAGAGAAAGTGAAGGAGAAGAATGAGGAGGATTATGGAGGGGGAGAGTGAGGAGGATGGGATGAGAGGAGGAGAGGAGGACACTTGGAGGCTTAGGAGGAGAATAAGCATTTGGCCCCTCCCCCCTTCTAATAATGAAAGCCCCTCCAATAATTAAAATAAACCCTTTATTAACCAAAGCCTTCCCACAATTAAATTAAACTTCATTTCTAAATCTTTATTCCCCACATTTTAAATTCATCTTACACTTTATTTACTTTCTATTTTTGTACTTTCCCCCAAAATGCTTTATTAAATTTCTCTAGAAACCCTAAGGTTCTAAAATTATTTCCCAACCATCTTATCTTAAACCAGAAATTAAAGACATAAATGAACACATAAAGTTAACATAAATTTTTAAAAGCATATAATGTAATATTAAAATTGTGCCTAGGTTTAGGGTCGTTACAGTTTCAGAGATGTTTAGTGCAGAGAATGGTATGACTACTCAATCTGGGGGTTCATCTGCTATGGGTCAGTCGGGTCTGAACGATATGTTTATGGAGGAGATGAGAGCTACTTTGGAGCGCGTGAGTCTCATTTGCTTGTCCAGACTGCTAAGGCTCGGGAGGAAGAAGCGCATGCTCGCTTTGTTGAGTCTATGCGCGCCCGTGGAATTGCGGTGCTTCGCCGGGATGACGGTTCTTATGAGGAGATTACCGAGGCTTATGATATCGAGTTAGGGGCTGGCAATGTTTCTCTCCCTTTTTAGCCTACTTGTGGAGTTACACCTCCTCCCGCTTATCAGATGAATGAGATGAATGTGCATTCGCAAGGCAGAGTTTCTTATCCAATGTCTCAGCCCATCCAGGCTCAAGTTCACTCTCAAGTTAGTTTTGGTGGACCTCAGCCAAGCTTCTATGACTTGACATCTTCCCCTCTGCCTAATGTTTCTTTGCCTCCAACTCAATATGGATTCCAGTTTCTAGTTGGTTATCAACCCCAGTTTCATCAAAACCCTCAGAATTTTTGGATCCCAAGCTCTCAGCAGCAAAGCAACTTTCAGTATGGTCAATTCCAGGGTCCTCGGGTACAAGATGGCTTTCAACATCAGTTCTCTGGCAGCCAGTTTAATCGTGAAGGATTTCTCCAAACTCCTTTTGATCAGTCCCAGTTTCAGGGTGGATCTTCTCAACCTATGACAGGTGCATCTCTTAGTCTTGGTTCAGTTCCGTATGTGATTGCTAGTACTTCATTTCAAGGTCCTTCAGTACAGAATACTCAGCTTCCTAGCTCGGTTGACCCGATTGATAGCATCTTGAATGTGCCAAGCACTTTTGGTTTTCCTCCAGCTACAACACATGCTTTTGGGAACTTTCCTTTCCCGTCGGCCAGATCTGTGCCTTCCTCGACTGTGTCGCCCACTATCCCTCAGCTTTCCGGGATAATTCCAGAAGTGGCTATGTTGTTGAAACAAATGCAGCAGCAGATCAGCAAATTGACAGTAGGGTCCAGTGGTCTCAAGGTAGTTGATCCGGGTCAGGTGGCACCCCTCCCGCATAAATTCAAGATGCCTAAAATGGAGTTTGATGGTACAGCATGTCCGAAGACTCATATTGATACTTATGTAATGACAATGGGAGCGATGGGTTGTACTCCTAAATTCATGGCTTCGCACTTCCATCTCACTCTTAAGGGCCCAACACTTACATGGTTCCTCGCCTTGAAGCAAGAGAGTCGTTCTACTTGGAGCCAGATCACCGAAACCTTTCTTGAGAAGTATAGAGGAAATCTTGAATGGCGCACGACTAGAGACGACTTGGTCGGTACGATTCAGAAGCAGGATGAATCAATCACCGAGCTCTACAAAAGGTGGAATGCTAAATTGAATGAGCTTTCCGAGCCAATCCCTTTGCAAGACCAAAAAGATATCTTTCTTTCATGCGTAAAGCCAGTTCTTCGTGAAGCTATAAGGAATGGTTGGTACCCCGATTTAAGGGAGATGGTAGGCATGGGAGCTCGTAGCGAGAATAGACTTTTCAATCTTACTCCAAATGTCAAGGCCGATAATGATGGCGGTTATCGTTACAGGACGGTCAATCCAGTAACCCTGGTCCCGAAAGTCAATAGCATCAATAACCTTCAGGGAGGAAGCACTAGTCAAAGCAGCGGGAGATTTCGCCAAAAGATGAAGTATGATGATCTTGGCATGACTACTGAGGAGGCGTTTAATGGTTTGGTTAAGACTGGGATGATCAAGCCCCTCGATAATTACAACCCTTTTAAATCCAATCCCAATCTGGATGCAAGCAAGTACTGCCGATACCATCAGTATCCCGGCCATGTCACCAATGATTGCACCCCTCTGAAGGTGCTTATCCAAAAGCTTGTCGATGAGGGCAAGGTTGAGAAGGCCCGCCCCAATGTGGTTACCAATCCTCTTCCGTGATATCAGCAGAAGCCAAGAGGTCCTTCCATCCAATGTTGAAGAAGTCAATCAGTCATCGTAGGGTCTAGATTGTTTTTCATGTTATTGATGAATGTCCTTTTTGGGTTTGAGTCTGTGGGGTCTGTTTTATTTCAGTAATAAAAGTCTTTGTTTCTTTTCTTGCTAGACTCGAGACATCACTTGCACACCCATTTTACACTTAATTGAAATGGTTTTATTCCATATGATCACTTGTGTTGCTCAATTAATAAGTCATTGAAATAATTAATATTTGAATTAATCAAAGTGAGAAAATCAACTGATCTCATCAATTCCCCATCTCGCATCTCATATGCTCACATCTCTTTCATCATACTCAGCGTTCCGTTGCTCAGTGAATTTGCATTAATATTTCTCAATCAAACTTAAGCAAGCAATGAAGCCTTAATCTCGTTTAGGTCATCCGGTAGAAATTGCGGTTGAAGCCTTTCACCCTAGGGAAGCCATTACCTCACCCTCACTAAACAATACCCTTTCATTTCAAGATCGGCATGTTTTGAAACCCTATTTAGCCATCATCTTTGCTCCTTGCTGAGAGAAGTCCAAGCAATACCAAGAAGTTAGCTTCGAGAATCGGCGGTGCACAAAATACTCAAGTCATGAAGGAAGGACATATATAATCCTCAATTCCTCAAGAGGCCTTCCAAATTCTTAAAAGAAGGACTTTAGATCCTCACAATTCAGCAAAAGCCCCCAACTTCTCAAGAGGCCTTTCCAATTATCAAAAGAAGGACTTTAGATCCTCACAATTCAGCAAAAGTCCCCGAATTCTCAAGAAGCTCTCCAATATGCAAAAGGAGCCCGGTTCTCGCAAGTTCACAAAAGTTCTCGATAGCTTGGACTTCCTCTCACCAACAATTCACCAAAGCCAATCCCAAACCATCCTCTCATTTTTAGAGGATATTCCCATTACCATCACCCTTGCCTTTGGTCAAAGTCAAAATTTGACCTCTCATTCTTAGAGGCAATCAATATCCTTACCTTAGAAGTCCCAAACACATCCTTGAAAGCCAACCTCTCATCTTTAGAGGTTCAGTCAGTAAAAGGCCCAACCGACCTCTCATCTTAAGAGGTCATGAAGTTCCAAATCACCCGGTGGCCGATCGAAGCCCTGAAACCCAGTTACAGTTCCTACCAGATAGTAGTTTCATTCTAATTTCATCAAGATCTAAATCAAATTAATGCTTCATTGCTTGCTTAAGTTAGAACCTAATCTATCTTGGTTCAAGATCATCAATCAAAGATTGTGCAAATTCAAACCATTCATTTGGAACCTCATGTGAGCATATTTCATTTCTTCTCCGCAAACACTTCCCGTGAATACCTCACTGGGGCTTTGCATCCGTGTCTTTCATTGACACTCCAAGGGGACATGTTCTACAACTCTCCAATCCTCAAAATCCTCAAAGGTTCTCAAAATCTCGAATTTTCACATCGGGATAAGCCCGAACTACGGCGACCTGAGCTCCTCGCCATGAGGGGAACGTAGGCAACCAGAAATGGTTCGATCACAAATACATTCAAATCTCAGAAAATCCGATCTCATCAAGGGCCGTCCCTATACACAAATCCTCTTTCCATCTCACCAAGTTTGATTCCGTAATACTAGTTGGTTCTCTCCTCACGATTAATCAAAATATTTGTTCATATCAAATTTAGTGTTTGAATAACCCGAACATCAATAAAGGGTTTTAGCAGTCTTGTGATCGTCATGAATAAGACAAGTTTTCAAATGTCTCGACAAGTCTTTCCCTTCTACATTCTAGATAAATAGAGCCAAACACTTTCTTTCTGTCAGCAGGGGCTTCCATACAATTTTCCACACCTTGTGATGATTATACTCTCTTAAAGAGTCAAACCCAAAGCGAGTGTGTTACACAAAATCGGGATTCATTCCCACTCTTCGAAAAGATGTACCCCCTGCACGTATACATTTCTGAGTCTTGTCCAATGACTGATTGACTAAGGTCCGGAAAGATGGATGCCTCCTTGGCCACATGATGATTTTGTCTGCAATAGGGCTGCATTGGGTCTTCTCAAGCTGGGGCTTTGCTAAGCTGTTCTCTCAGGTTCTCCTGTATCAACTCTTCAAGCTGGTGCTTCGCCAAGTCACCTCATCAAGATCGGGGTTTCGCCTAGTCATCTCTTCAAAGCCAGGGCATTCTCTGCACTTCCTCTGCTGCTTGCCGTCTCGGGCGCACGACACACCTTGTTCTTATCAGCAACAATCAACCTGCTGCAATCTGCACCCTCAGGGCACGCCCCGAATTGCCTAGGCTGCATCATATCATCCATCGCTCATACGCTCCTCAAATTCATGGGAGAGGGTTCAACCCATACATCATCATATATACACAGTCATCCTGTCATAAATCCATCATAGCATAATTGCTACATACATATCAGCTCGTCAAGCCATGCAAAGTCCTCACTTCATTCTCATCCCCCAGCCGAGATGGAATCGTGCATCAAAATTAATAATGCATAGGCAAAATTTCAAATCAAGCTCAAATAAAATGCAAAGTGCCTAAAGTGTTGTGTTTTCCCCCCACAGGGTACAATAATTAAATGATCATAATTTGATCATAGGAGTTGCTCCTCAATCGCAATCTAGACAAAGAATTCAAATTCTCCAAGTGGCATTTTATGCCTTTATCATCTTCGGTTTCATCAACATCATTTGAAAGAGCTTCAGCTGCCTCAATCTCCAAGCAATAGTGCTCATCAGCCTCAGCGCCATCAGCAAGCCGTCCTGTATGGCAAATCATCATCAAATTCCCGTGTTGGATGGAGATTCTTCATCAATATCCCATGTTGGACGGAGATTCATCATCAAATTCCCGTGTTGGACGGAGATTCATCATCAAATTCCCGTGTTGGACGGAGATTCATCATCAAATTCCCGTGTTGGATGGGGATTCATCATCAAATTCCCGTGTTGGACGGAGATTCTTCATCAATATCCCGTGTTGAACGGAGATTCCTCATCAATATCCCGTGTTGGACGGCAAATTATCATCAAAATCCGTGTTGGACGAAGAATCCTCATCAGAAATCCGTGTTGGACGGAGAATCATTATCAGAAACCCGTGTTGGACGGCAAGTCATCAAAAATCCGTGTTGGACGGAGAGTCTTCCTCAAAGTGCCCGTGTTGGATGGCGAATTATCAGCAAATCCCGTGTTGGATGGGGAATCATTATCAAAAATCCTGTGTTGGACGGAGATTCTTCATCAATATCCCGTGTTGGACGGAGATTCTTCATCAAATTCCCGTGTTGGACGGAGATTCTTCATCAATTCCCGTGTTGGACGGAGATTCTTCATCAATTCCCGTGTTGGACAGAGATTCATCATCAAATTCCCGTGTTGGACAGAGATTCTTCATCAAATCCCGTGTTGGACGGAAATTCCTTATCAAATCCCGTGTTGGACGGCAATTTCTCATCAAGGTGCCCGTGTTGGATGGCGAGTTATCATCAAATGCCTGTGTCGGACGGCAAATCATCATCATCAGTCGTAGCCTCAGTCCTTCTGGCAGCTACAGGTAAGCACAGCAAATGTATGAAAACATATCTCTATCTGCACTACCATTTTTGCTCCTTGTTGGCATTTTTGAACTACGATCAGGCTTGATTCCCTCCTAGGGATATGTAGGAATCCTCTCTCGAGAGGTCAAACCATCCAACCTCATCAATCATTTTCCTCCATCTGCCATATCCCCAGCCGCTCATTGGGATTGGGGTCCTTCTTATCGACAACCTCACTTCTTCCATAAGTGACGTTGCCGAGGGGCTCTGTGAGTACGCCAATCCAATTTGCGACCCTTTACAGGTGCCTTTTAATATAATAAAATTTCACTAGGGGCATTTTGGTAAATTCTCAGTCCATTCCGAGACTTCCGGAAACTTTTTATAAGTTTCTTGCGAAGGAAATACTTTTAAGTATTTTGTCCATGTAAAAGGACCTACAGGGAATTATTGGTTTTGGACCTTTAAGGAATTAACTCAGAATATTCCAGAACCAGTTGTTGGAGCCAGAAACGGTTAAGTGGCTCGTCTAGTCGTGCGACACAATGAGCCACGAAAAACAGAAGCGTTACGCCGTGCGACACAACTAGCCCTCATCAGCAGCCTATAAATTGGACCCTCCCCCTCTCATTTAGAGATCCTTTTTCAGCCTCCCTACTGTTACTCTGCCAAAATACACCCAGAAGCCTCTCTCTCTCTCTCCTAAAACACACACAACACACACCAATTCCTTCCAATTCTCTCATCTCTCATACACAATTCACCCATCTACTCTCATACACTTCACACCAATTGGAGATCCAAGGCTCCTACACATTCAGAGATTCGAATCCACCATTTGAACCTGCTTTGAAGGATTCTACACTGAACATGGTGTAGAATCGTGGATCTACAAGGTTAACAACTCCCTCCCTCATTCTCTCTCTTATATTTTGCTCTCTGCACAATTCATATTCAATTACTATTCACAACTTGATAATTAAGCTCCATCTGCTCTAATTATCAAGTTGCAATCGCCATCTCTCTGTTTAAGTTGCTTTGCTTGGTTTTATTTCATGTTTATGATGTAATTTGAAATATACTTGTGGCTTGTTCATCAAGGGAGTGTGGATCTCTCCATATCCACACCCCTTTGATCAATTGGATGTTGATTCGTGTGTTCTCTGTTTAGATCCTTGATGTAATTTGATCTTCTAATTCCTTTATTTCATCTGCAATCGATCCATTGTAAAAGCCTCTGCAGGTGGCCTGTTGTGTCACGCGACAGAACTGGCCAAGCCATGTTCTGAGCCGTGCGACATAACTAGCCACTCTGCAGAAGCTATCATTTCAGTTGTAATTCGTTCATCTGGTTTACTTGTCACTCAAAGTAGAGTGTGGATCCTCAATATCCACACTCATTTGAAGTGATTGTGTCGATCTCCGTTATCTCATGGCTGTGTAATCTGTTGATTTTGGTTGAGATCATCTTTTGGCTCCTTTGCAGTTCCAAGCTTGTTAAAGTCCACTGGAAATGGCACCATGTGTCGCATGACACAATTGGCCACGCCTGGTCCTGTGTAGTGCGACATAACAGGCCATTTACAGAGGACATTTTCAGTTGTAATCTGTCCAAGTGTTTTGTAATCGGGATGTGGCCTCCCGTGGTACATGGTTCACAAGATGTAATGTTCTCAGTTGAGCAATAAAACAAAGCATTAAGATGCATTTCATCATATATTTTGTCACACACATTTAGCACACACGTTTGAATGATTTGGATGTTGAACATTGAAAGACTCGTTTACGAGGCGTGTTGGGTGAACTCTCGGTTCTTCCCAACACGTAATCTGACCCCCAAACCCATTTTCTCTTTTCAAAAAGGTTTTCAATGTTTCCTTTAAAACGACGTGGCGACTCTCATTAATTTTCATAAATTTTTCGGCGAGCGTACATTCAGCTAGGTCCCCTTATAAAGATCCCACAATTTTTCGAAGCTTGGCTAGTGCTTTGCAATATCTCACATTTACCCGACCCGATATTAGCTATGCAGTTCAGCAAGTTTGTTTACATATGCATGATCCACGGCAGGAACATATGGGTGCTCTCAAGCGTATTCTGAGGTATATTCGCGGCACTATTAATCTCGGGTTGCATCTCACAAGATCTTCTTGCACCTCTCTTACTGCTTACACTGATGCTGACTGGGCCGGTTGTCCGGATACTCACCGGTCCACTTCTGGTTATTGCATTTTTTTGGGGGATAATTTAATTTCTTGGTCGTCCAAACGACAACCGACCCTGTTGTAGTGCCGATGCAGAATATCGTGGTGTACCTAATGCAGTAGCCGAATCATGTTGGATTCAGAATTTACTTCTTGAACTTCAGGTACCTCTCTCGAAAGCTACTCAATGATTTTTGGGACAGTCTAAGCATCCGGCCTCCTCCCGCTTCGACTGCGGGGGTATGATAGAATTATAATTATAGTAGATATGTAATATCTTCCGTAGTTAGTATTGATATGTTTATATTTGTATAGTGATAAGTAAGGAAGGTAGATTTCCTAATCATAGTAGGAGAATATATTAGATCCTAAATTATAGGACTAACTTTGTATATACTCCGTATACCTTTAACGGATGAATGAAAGGGTTAAGGACCATATTCTTTAACGGAGGAAGGGATAACAACAAGAAAAAGTATAATGGAGAGGGCGGACTTGGGGAGGGGGTATATATGAGGGGCAAACAGAGGGCGAGGGAAAGGGGAAAAGGTGGACAGAAAGCGGGGAGGGTGGTTTGGATCAGGAGGGGATGAAGGAGGGTGGTGACTGAGAATGTGAGTTGAGTTGGCTGATCGGAAGAGGGGATAATGGAAGGGGGAAGGGGAAGGGCGGTTGGAGAAGATGAAGTGGGGGAATATGGGGGGATGAACCTGAACACGATGAGGGTTTTTTTTTTTCCTATTTATACTTTCTTCTTTTTTAGAATTTTTCTTTTTTTATGGTTTAAAATATAACAGCATAATATAAAAAATGAAAATGAAAATCATTTTCAAAAGTAATTTTCAAAATAATTTAACTAATGAGATTTTAAATTTTTAAAATTATTCTGCTTTTTTATTTATAAAAATGGATAAAAGTTTGGTATTGAACGGAATAAAAGTGACGGGCTATAATCAACGTGTATAAAGCCCAACATTCCAAATATCGCAAATACACAGCTATTTAACGGACCAATCCAATTGCCACAACTCTGAAGGCCCAACAAAGATCAGTCGACCTATCTCATTATCCGACCATCATTGATCCCAACCTATATTCGTCCGACATACGATCATCTACTTTTACAATCTCTGCCTAGATAAGGCACGAAGTTAGGTCGACCTCGAATACTCAGTTTACCCCCATATAGCTCGACATCTTATCATCACGCCGTAGGGTATTAGCCGATTACCACTCCGGCTAGTCGTTTGTTCGTGGTTTCAGTTATTAGTTGTTGGGGATCAACCTATTATTGGACTAATGCAGATATGAATCGTTTCCTGCATCATCAGGTATAAATAAATTTTTTTTGTAAATGATATTCTTTTGTTTTGAAAATTATTTTTTATTATTCGAATTTGTTTTTATTTATGGTAAAATAGATTTTTAGTTTGCGAAGAATCAAAATAAACCGCAGTTAAGTACATGTGCAAAACACGTGTGACTTAACTGGACTTCGTTAGCATTTTCGTCCAAAGACCCTAACTGAACTAATATTGTTAACTTTGAATCCTATATTGACGAAATTGGAACATCAGACCCCGATTGGCACACACGCTATAAACTCTGAACCCTAATTTATCATTTCACCTTATAAAAAACTAAAAGTTTAAAAGTAAATTAATTACTTATGCATTTTTCTACTAAAAATTATTTTTTTCAAAATTACTCTTACTTCCAAATTCAAATGATCATTCAAATTGAAAAGAAGGGAGTAGTATATAAGAAGTTTTATTTTTTCTAAAATACTTGTTTTATTATTATTTAGAAATTTTTACTATTGATTATCAAATAGTATACCATTATTTAAGACTATGAATAGTCATTGTACAAGTTTTTTATGACCTAGATAATTCAATTATTTTAAGAATAATTTATTTATATACATTGATCATTATTCTTAATATATGTGAAAAATCTAAGACAATAAGTTCTAAGGGGGTGAATGAATAATGATAATATATACGTATTTTGCTAATCTGTTCAGGTAGTTATAAAAATGGAGTTGTGAAGTACAATAAGGAGGGTGGCATGGAAGGTGGCCGTGGATATTGTGGAAGTGGAAGAGGTCGAGGTGAGGGGAGAGGCCGCGGTGGTTATCGCGGGTGTGGCCAAAGTTATGGTGGTGTAGCTGAACAACAAGAAGTTGGCGGTCTTGGTGATTATGGAGGACCAGGCGGAATATTGCATGCTCCTGGCCGTGGTAAGCCAAAGCCTCCATCAGATGAGCTTTTCTATATAGTATGTGATTAATATTGAAATGGGGTTCCTATAACATGATTTTATTTTATTTTGTTCTTAAAAGATGAAAGGGAGAAGAAGGAAAAAAAAAAAAAAAGGTTAAAACCCCATATGGGGGGAGAGAGAGAGAGAGAGGAAAGTTAAAGGAAGTGATTATCAATAGTCATTAATTCTTTTAGGCTTGTGTTGGGAACAGTTTATAAGAGCTTGGCTTGTATTAAATTATTTCTCGATAATCACTTGTGTGCCACTGTTTAAGTTAACCTTGGTGTGGATATGAATTATGCATGAACATTGTGCTTATAGTTTAGCTCAGGTTTCTGACTTTCTTCTTCCATCATATAAGGTTATGTCGTATGTCTTACAGGCCGGGCCGGGGTGGTTATCGTGGGGATGGGGGTGGGGGTGGTCAATCAGATGGTCCACTTCAGGCAGCTGCTGCCTGAGCCCTGGACATAGGACATGTGCTCTGAAAGCCTGCTCTTCTCTGATAGTATTCATAATGGTGTATCGATAATAAGTTTTAAATTGTCATTAGATAATTAAATCAACCTAAAATTATTGCCCAAATTAGCTTCGTGATAACGGCAAAAAAGTGGGAAGATGATTTCGGGACGGAGAGAGTATATGCATGGAGAGATTTAATAGGTGCTCCTCTTTGCCTATCTTTCTAGAGTTCTCACGCCATTCTGGGCCTCTCCAGCTGAGGGTGGCCGTAGTATCGTACGATTTATGAAACTTTCATGGATATCGTCTATGCTGTGAACCAATGAAAAAAAAAACTGCTGGAATAAATGTTTGCGGAAGGTTAGGGGTGTTACCCGCTCAGATGCCATGTTAAAATGGTGAAGGTAATGAATGAAGGGTATATTTTGTATATCTCACGGAAGAGTACACTGACCAGAATATATGCACATATTTGGCTAAAACATGGAATATCGTGCTAGACCTAATCCGAATATAGAAGATATGGTGCCATATGCCCCAACTCTAGCAATTCTTTGCTATCATACTTATGAAGAATGACTTCAATGAAGCACAGTGAATCTTTCTTCTTTCCGGTTGCTGTCTTTATTGCTTCAATAAGCTCCTCTTCACAAAATACCTACAGTTTTTTTTTTTTTTTGATGAACAGAAAATACCTATACAGTTTAATTCCACAAATGGCTAACAGTTTGAAATAATAATGCGAATATAGGCTGGGAAAGAGGTTTTAAGTTCTAAAACTTACCTTAGCAGTCCAGCATTTTCCTTCACCGTTGTGAATTGAACCAACTAACGCAGAGTAGTTCCAGTTCTTAATCACATTGTAAGAAGTCCAGCATTTACCTTCACCTTTGGGAATTGCATCAAGTAATGCAGGGTTGTTCCAGTACTTCATCTTATTGTAAACCGTGTAACCACCTTTGTTTATCAAGAAGATTATGCTTTTCTGCCCGTAGCTTATCATTGTTGACACGTCTAGGGCAGTAACCTGCATGAAATTATCAATGCAGACGAGAATAGAAATTTTAGGAACAGTATTATGTACTCTCTCTCTCTCCCTAAATGAATGTCCAAAAATAATTCAAAATTTGCTATTGATCAATAGCAAATTTGAAAATTTTCATTTTGAGACGGAGGGAGTAGCGATTATCTCTACTACTACAAAAAAAAAAAAAAAAAAAAAAAAAAAAACAAAACAAAACAACACCACCAAAAGTTTCAACAATTTTCCCATTCCAATTATGCCCTTTACAATCTCAATAGAATCATGGCCTTCCAAAGCCATATCAAAGGCTTCTCATGAGAATCGATCACAAAAGGTCATGTTTCCACATTTTAACACTTTGTCCGAAAGGACCGAAACTGCGTCCCCATAGTTGCGAAAGGCTAGCGCCTCTCTCGCCCGCCTCGCCGTTTTGACCCCTTTAGGGGTCGACCGCCTTTTGGTTTTATGGCGGGCTGTTGTGCGCCTTTTAGGCCAGGAGGCGAGGCGTTTCTTGGTTATGGTGAGAGGCGTGAGATGTTCGCCTTTGTTAAAAAGCATAATAGGCGTATGTGTAGTGTTAAGCTAGGTCAATTTGTAATTTAGTTTCAATAATTTAAGTTACCCAATGCATTGTTTTGAGATAATATGGAGTAAAGATAGCTTGTGGCGTACATGAGAAAGAAAGATATCCATAATTTTTCTCGAGCGATCAAAAGAAATTAAGTGTGATAAATAACAAATCAGAACGACGACAAAGGAGTGGGACAAAAACACTACAAATAACTTGCTTTATTCAAATTTTTATAGGGAGGTTTGTAATTTTAATATGTTTACTAATTTAATTTGTTTTTCGCTTTACTTTCGGTCTCTTTAGTCATTTGAAGTTTTAACTATATCTTATGTTCATCACTAGATATGAATTATACATTTGAAATTATATATTCGAATTCACCTATTTCACGCTTTTGAACGACTACTTGTTTACTAATGTGTTTTTTTTGTCTTAGAATTATTACTTTTGGGTGTTTTAGTTGTGTTAAGTTGCTATTACATGTGAAATTGTGACCTTTATTTAATGCAAAATTCTTGTTCTTAACATGTTTAAGCTTTGTTTAATATATTTTACATACTCCCTCCGTCCCAGCCTAAAAGGCACAAAATGGAGAGGGAACGCAAATTAAGGTAAGTGATATAGGAAAGAGAAAAAGTTTAAATGTTGTGAGTATGAAAAATTAAATAAGAGAGAGAATGAGTGGGAGGTGATGTAAGAAAGAGAATGTTGTGAGTGTAAAAGTAAAGTAGGAGAGAGAATGAGTGGAGAGAATAGTGATTTAAGGTTTCCTTTTTGGGAAAGTGTCTTTTTAAATGGGACGCCCAAAAAGGAAATTTGTGGCTTTTAGGCTGGGACGGAGGGAGTATATATTATTTTACTATTCCTTTGTTCTATTTTACCGCCCTGCTTGCCTTTCAACCGCCTCGCCATTCTCCTTTTCTAGGATCTTCTCGCCCGCCTCTCGCCTTTCGCCTTTAACAACTATGTGCGTCCCTTGGATGATTTCGCTCTTTCAGGGAGCATCATCCACCCAATTAAAGAAAAAGAACAATGATGAAAGGTCCGAGACTTTTAAGCATCAAAACTCTGCAACTTGTATTTAAAACTAATAAATGATGTAAAAAAAACACACAAACCTGGAAGCTACCATCACCAATGCAAGCAATCACTCGCTTGTTAGTTGCAGCCTGTGCATACCCAAGAGTGGCACCAACAGACCAACCAATTGATTGATATTGCATCTGGGACTCATACCTGAAAACCAATATACAGTATCACAGTAAAAACCATGAAAACCAAGTGGAAGTCAAACCACATAATTGGTTTCTCTGATCTATACAATGCTTACCCACACCCATCTGGCAGTTTCAGCTTCTGGCAGTTATACCAGGTATTCCAGGTGTCAGCAATCACAGCTGTATTACCTGACAGCATTTTCTGTATATGCTCAAACAGCACATTGACCCTTAGAGGCTCCTTAGGAGGACTCTTGAGAGGATGTTCTTCAGGGACAGAGATCCTGTGATAGTTCTCATATGCTGTCTTGTTTTGCTTAAGCCGCTTTGCAAGAGCTTTCAGGAAATCTTTCATTAAGAAGTAGCTGAATGAAGGGCCATTCCCAATCACCACTTGGTCAGGGTGCACGCTTATTGCCTTCTCGTTGAGAAGGTGCAAGTAATCAACAGAGGTGTGATCATCAAACATTAGTCCCACAAACAAGTAAGCATCCGCAGATTCAACAATCTTTTCACAAAATGCAGTGCTGAGTGGGCCCTCGTATATCCCAACGAAATGTGGGTGGTGCTCTGGCACCATGCCTTTTGCTGAAGGCAACAGAGAGAGTGCATAGCCAGAGGAATCAGCCAACTCAACAAATGCACCGCATGCCTTAGCAACACGCAGTTTTGGCCCACCAACCATAATTGGCTTGACTGCCTTGTTCAAGAATTGTGCAGCTGCCTCAACTGCTGCTTCCAGTCCTATCTGGTTACTCAATCTGAATTAAAAAAAAAAAAAAATCAACAAATTTGAAACTCATAGCTTATCAAATACTAAGTAACTAGATACGATTTGGTGAGAGTTAAAAGCTTACTCGGAGGAGAGACAAAGTGGAACTTGTTCCCGGCTAAAACTAGGGTGGGGAATAGCCGGTAAATTACAGCTAATACTGATATATACGGGCTTGCTCTGTTTCAATGCGGTAGATATAGCTGTATCGATCAATTCATGCGCATCTTCCAAATTATTCACCACAGCCTAAAAGCACAAATATATCTCAAATTATCTCTAAATACTCATTGGCATATTTATATTCTACAAGTTACTGTTATGACTTATGAGAGCACAATTGTAGCACGGTAACTGATGTACATACTCAAATATGAGCTTGATAAAGAAACCTACACTGCTAAGCAATTCAAGCTTCTAAAACAGCAAAGATACAACTACACTTGCTCAATGTACAGACCATGAAGCAATAAATAACATGCTTAAAACCAAAGCTGCCCTGACCGATATTGCCGCAATGAATCCTACTAAGCAATTAAAGCTGGGGAAAGAATAAAATCAAAATTAAGGCTACTAAGTGATCCAATGAAATTTACTCCCCATATCCCATAAGACAGAGATAGTGTGTGATACAAATATGTACAGATGATCACCTGTGCTCTAACCAATTCCATGAGTGAGCAGGGCAAATTGAACCATATTACCACTAAGTTGACACGGTGTTGCAATGTGGGACTCAATGTTCCAAAAGTTGCAATAGGTACACGAGCACCAGGTACGTACTACTATATAGTTTGAGACTACCTTTTCTGATTAGTTCAATCAGTACACGAGCACTAGCTACTACGATGCTTGCTCCATGTACTACAAAGCAAGCACCAGGTATAACATATGAAATTAAAGATATATTTTGTTGTGAATCAAACTACTACAGGAATATACGTGTGGAGTATGAATGGTAATTCATGTCGCTACCAGATCAGCATACAAATAGGAATGCGGAAACTACAATGTGTCAAGCTGCAGAAATTCAGGTAAAAATGAAAACTAGCTACCATGGCAATAATAGAATATACTGGATGTGCGGGTGACTTGTACGTCCATAAGTATATGTTTTACATCGACATCAAGTGTATGTGAGTGTAACTGTGAGAGAGAAAACAGTACCTGGTAGCAAGTGACGGTTTGAAAGCAGAGGAGCTCTTTATCGAAGTCCGGCACTGCAATCGAGTGATGAAGATTAGAGCCGCTAGCAATGGAATCTGGTCCACCGACTATACAAATGAGCGGGAGATTCTCACTGTAGGCGCAGGCGATGGCGTTGAGAACACCGAGTCCACGGATGTCGAAGGTAACAACGCAAGCACCGATACCGCGGGACCTAGCGTAGCCGTCGGCGGCGTATCCAGCATTAAGATCGTCGCAGCATCCGACTAAATTGAGACCAGGCTCAGCCATGAGGTGATCTAGCAGCGTTATGTTGAAATAATCGGGAACGGAGAAGACGTCAGAGACGCCGATTTGGACAAGGCGGCGAGCCAGGTGGCGGCCTAGCGTGGATTCGGATGAGTTGAGGGAGACATCGTCGTTGTGTGGGAGGCTGCCGGCGCCGCTGGTTGTGGTTGGAGAAGCGTCTGGTAGGTTGATATCAGTATCCATTACTATTATTGTTCAGTGATAACGGTTTTAGAGAGAGAATAAGAAATTCTTAGAGAGAGAAAGAGCTGAGAGTGCTTGATGAATGATATTTTTGAGTTGCTTTGATGGAGGGAACAAGGGATTTGGAACAGCTGAGTTGAACATGTTTTCCTTTGTGCGGACATGGGATTTGGCGCCCAAGTAGTATAGTCCCATTTCCTTTGATGATTTCAGTTGACTGAGTCCAAGTAGTTACTACTTGTTTGGTATGTCACAGTATGTCACAATTCACAAATGATTCTGACATTGTTCACCAACATTAGCATGGTTGTATGATGTAACCGGTAAAAGCCCGTGTTTGAAAATACGTGATATTTTTTTAATTAAAAGTGAGAGCAAAATGAGAAAAAAATAATTTAGTGAGAGTAAAATGGTAAAAAAAAAATTGGCATTATTCATACAACTATTCATCTCACTTCCCTCATTTATACTATAGATAGCTAACAATTTACTCCCTCCGTCCCGGAACTTACTTCACAAACACTGTTTGCACTGGTTTTAAGGAGGGAGTATTATATTGAAAGTGTTGTGAGTGTGAAAATAAAATAGGAGAGAGAATGAGTGGAGAGAATAGTAAATTATAATGGTGTTGTGAGTATTAAAATAATGTAGGAGAGAGAATGAGTGGAGGGAATAGTAAAGATTCCTTTCCATTTTAGGTAAGTTTTAAATGTGTGAAGTAAGTTTTGGGACGCCCAAAAGGGAAAGTGTGAAGATTGTTCCGGGACGGAGGGAGTATGTGATTAAAAATTACTCCCTCCGACCCAGCTCAATTGAGTCATGGGGTAATTTTACGATTCTTAAGAAAAATGAATAAAGTATTGAAAGTGGATAGAAGATTAGAGCAGAGATAATGTAAAAGTTAAAAATATTTAATACGAGAGAGAATGAGTGAGAGAAATAGTAAGTTAATGAATGATTTTTTTGTAGGAGAGAGAATGAGTGGGAGGAATAGTAAGTTAAGGATTGGTTTTTTTGTAAATATGTTAAAATTATAAGGGTATAATGAATGGTTTTTTTGTAAATATATAATCCCTCCGTCCTAGCCGAGTGTACACTTATTTCCCTTTTGGTCAGTCCCAGCCGAGTGTGAACTGTCCAAAATGGAAGGGAATCTTCACTATTTACCTCACTCATTCTCTCTCCTATTTTACTTTTACACTCACAACATTCTCTCTCCTAACTATTCCTTCCACTCATTATCTCTCCTATTTTACTTTTACACTTACAACATTCTCTCTCCACTTTTTCTCTCTCTTACTTTTCCTTAATCGGTGTGCCCAACATTTTGGTTCACACTAGACTGGGACGGAGGGAGTAAACATTATGAAGGCATAAATGTCCGAAACACTGTTCACTTCTTTCCATTTATGAAATGGCTCAATTGAAGTGAAACGTCACAAAAAGAAAAGTGGCTCAATTGAGCTGGTACGAAGGGAGTATAATTTAATAAATAACCTGAGGTATCACAAAGTTTTAATTCAAGTAAAATCAGATACTCCCTCCGTCCCACTTCAAAGAGCCTATGATAATATTTCACGATTTTTAATAAATTTAAAAAAAAATAATAATAAAGAATTGAAAGTGGGTAGAAAATTAGAGGAGAGAGAATATAAAAGTTAAAAATATTTAATAGGGGAGAGAATGAGTGAGAGGAATAGTAAGTTAATGAATTATTTTTTGTAAATATGTTAACATTATAAGGGTATAATGAATGATTTTTTTGTAAATATATAAACATTATGAGGGTATAAATGTCTGAAACAATTTTCACATGTTTCCATTTATGAAATGAGCTTTTTGAAGTGGGATGTCCCAAAAAGAAAAATGGACTCTTTAAAGTGGGATGGATGGAGTATATTTTTTGCATACAAAATATTAGGGATTCAAGTATGTAATAGATTAAACTATCAATTAATTAAGAAACCCAATACTTCTTAAAAGAATAATCTAAGGTAAAAACCATGTGTTTAGGAGGGAAACAGAGGTTAGTTATGTGAGGTTATATGACCAATTTTTGTTAAGTTGTTGACAAAAATATGGGTGAAGTGATGACATTTTAAAAAGTTACCCAATATAGTGAGTTAAATAAAAAATAACCACTTGAGTGAGGACATTTTAAATCCCCTAAAGTTGAGTGACCAATATATAAATTTTGCCAGATTATAACGAAATACTCTCTCCGTCCCGGGTTAAGCTTCACCATTTTGGTGAAACACGCAAATTAAGAAAGCAATATATATATATTCAAAAATAATGGGAGTGTGAGAAGGGTTGTGAGAGGAAAGAAGTGAGTGGATATGACAAGTGAGACCCATAATTTAAATATGAGAGAGAAAAGTTAGTGAGTATAATAGAATATTAATAAATCTTTTCCATTTTAAGAAATGTGAAGCTTGTAACGGGACGTCCTTTTAAGTAATTTGTGAAGTTTAAGCTGGGATGGAGGGAGTATACCTTATTATTATTAGGAAAAAATTGCAAATATAGTACCCCAATTATAGGGTTTGTTTGGTTTTCATATCTAAACTAGTTTTCGTTGCAACCACATTACCTCATCTAAGGGCTAACGACATCCATTTTTTCAGTTAAATTGACATGTGTAATGCATGTGCCCCATTTTTTAAGGGTAAAACAAGAAAATCATTGCAATTGAAACAACACAAATACTAAAGGCTTTAAGTATAAATTAATAAGGTAAAAGATGAGATAAAATAATTTAAAAAGGGTTATAGTTTAAAATTATAATTTACAACTAACCCCTCATCCCTCATCCATCTTCCACCCACCACCCACCTCCTTCTTCCTCCCACCTTCATAGCCGCCCCTACTACATCTTCCTCTCACCTTAAAATAAAACCAACAATTAATCTATGTTACATAGGTGGGTTTTTCGGCGACTAGAGAACCAGCCGAGGAGATTGTCGCCGGTGGGAAGGGGGAATTTGGGGAGAGATTGGAACGACATTCCAATTCAAAATATTCAAAATGCAATAAATCAACCCTCCCCGCCTCTGTCTTTGAATTCTGATTCGTTGCTTTGGATTCAAAAAATAAACGGTCTCTTTGCTTCGTCGGAGTATTTTTTATTTTTTTTTTAGGCGAAAAGAGCAATGCCCCCTAAATTTTATAAAAATAAAAATTCAAAAGTACAATAATTAAAGAAAGACAGAAAAATAAATAAGTAAAAAGGTCAATCAAATCGCCTTATAGGATTTCAAGGCCTTTTAGGCTTGATGTTTTTTTATTTAGCTTTCAATCCAGATTTTCCTTGTTTCCCTTTAACCTTTTGAAATCCATCTTCTTCATCGTAATAATCTTCAAAATTATCGCCGTCAGCCATTGGAGCCTTCGGATCAACATGAACTCCGCCAACAATACCCCCATAAGTGCGAGCATCATGATATGGCCGAAGGAGAAGTAGCAGAAAGACCGCCTTCAGGTTCAGAATCGCATTTTTCCCGAAGAATAAGAGCTTCTTTTAGGTTTTTTGGGTTTATAAATTCGGGATTAAAATATTTAGGATTTGGCATACGAGCAGTAGAGGAACGTAAGTTAGGAACTGATGAAGCTTGAATTTGTGTAACCTTTTCCTGAACGAGATTTAGAGCTTCGCTATCCAAAGCCGGAGCCGTCATAGGGATGGATGGTGAGGCCGTAGACCCATTTTGAATGGCCAAAGCCCCCAACTGCGCTCCAAGCGTGAAAGCTACCAAAATTTCATTACTGTATTTATATCAACAATAATTTGTGTCATCCAAGACAACCAATTCTTCACCTTGAGTGTCAACAGTTTCATTATGGGTATCTATATCTTCACAATCATTTTCGGCTGACAGCTCGTTAGAATGATCAATCCCCCCATCGAGAACAACAACCTCAGTCTCATGAGCACAACCATCAATTTTCGCATCATTCTGGCCATTAGATTTATCTTCTTGAGACGCCCCCTTGATAGGCTCAACATTCACAATTGACGAAGAAGGATCTTTAGCTTTAGTTTTTTCCACATAAACCATTTTCTTTCCCATATTGACACCCTTTGATACACCACCGGCGACCTCTTTCGGAGTACCATGATCAGCCTTGTGACCCTCATTACCTTCATTCATCACCCCCTCATTATCGCCATTCACTTCAGCACCATTTTTCGAGTTTGGTTTCTTAGGATGAAGGTAGAAACACTCATTCACATTATGACCTAACTTATAGCAATGTTCTGAGCTTGGGAGATTAGCAAACTCTAAAGGTGCCCAAAAACTAGAAAAGTCATCTCCACAATCAATGAAAACTCTAGACGGAAGTTTCTTTAAGAGATCAACTTGAACAAGAATTTTGGCCACACTAGGTCGGGTTAATTCAGCCGTTGGCTTGTCAATAGCAAGAGGTTCACCAAAAATCTTAGCAATGGAATACAGACAAACTTTGTTAAACATATGAATTGGCAATCCCGGAAGACCAACCCAAACAGGAACCAAAGAAGATTCCTTTTCCGGATGCCAAGAAGGAGACCAACGCAAGACTTCGCATGGGAAATGCGCGAAGGGTACCATTGTTCTTTTGCCCACCAACGATTAAAGTCTCCCTCATGCATCAAACGAATAAGAATGTGCTTAGAATCAACATGACCCAAAGAAAAATCTGCTTTCAATCCAAACTTTAAAAAACATTGCCTAGTGGTTTCCATATTCGGGCTACCATGAGAGAATTTTCCAACAAGAGTGAATTTAAATGGTTGAGCCAAAGAATTAATCATCTCCTTGGTAAATTTTATGGCCGGTTCTCCTTTATGTATTGACATAGGCACAAGGTTCATAGCAGGAGCCGGTTTAACACTAGAAGAATCAATGAACAATGACGCAAAGGATTTGGTTTGGGTAGGGGAAGGCGGCGGCTGCTGTAAGAGATTAGGGTTAGGAGAAACATTACCATTGCCGGCACGATGCAGGAAGGATTAGAGGATTGAACGTTATTCATTCCAGCCGCATTAGGGTTCCCATGAACGTTATTGCATCCAGCCGCAATAGGGTTCCCTTGAATGCATCCAACCACAAAAGATCCAACCGCAAGGCCTGAAGATGACGAGGCCATAGGCCGGAAAACGGGAAACTACAAGGCGGCGGCAATGAAACCAGCCGCCCTAATTAGTGTCCTTTGCTTCGTCGGAGTAACAAATCATGAAGCCTCCACTGTTTCGATTCATATCTCGATTCAGTGGAATGACTCTTCTTCAATCTACTCAGCAATAACATAGATTAATTGTTGGTTTTATTTTGAGGTGCGAGGAAAAAGCAGTAGGGGCAGCTATGGAGGTGGGTGGTGGGTGGAAAAGGGATGAGTGGTTATTTGTAAATTATAACTTTAAACTATAACCTCTTTTAAATTACTTTAGTTCACCTTTTACTTTATTAATTTACACTTAAAACCTTTAGTAATTGTGTTGTTTCAATTGCAATGATTTTTCTGTTTTACTCTTAAAAATGGGGCACATGCATTGTACATGTCAATTTAATTGAAAAAATCGATGCCATTAGCCCTAGATACCTTAAACGAGCATAAAAAACAGATGAGGTAATGTGGTTATAGCGACAACTTGTTTAGTTATTAAAACCAAACAAGTCATAGTTTGGGTACTATGTTTGCATTTTTCCTTATTATTATTAGGTGCAATTAAACTGCACAGTCTCGGATCTATCTTGCCTACATGTGACAATCTTCCTCTTTCAATTTCATCATGTTAAGTTCCAAAGATGCAAATGTTCATCGATCTGCTTTTTTTTTTTTTTTTACAAAATCTTTTTAAATAATCCCTTGAGTTCTCATGCGTTTAGCACAAGCAAAGCTTAAATTTCTCTCAAGTATGAGACTTATTCGGTAGTATTTCCCAAAGTATCATATTTGAGAAAGTATTGTCCAGACAACAAAGTTTGTAAAAAAAAAAAAAAAAAAAAGGGTTCATTGGCAACCGCCGTTAATAGGTGATGATGGCAAAATCGTCAAATCACAGCTCAAATCCAAGCGATCGTTTGCTCCGGCGATTGCTTAACCTGAAAATAAGACAAAAAACGTAAACTAAGCCGGAGCTTCACCGGCGAAGGCCCTCCGGCGTGAGAATAAGTTCACGGTTTTGTGATTGAGAAACTAAATTGATAGAGTTTCGGAATATAAAGAGTAATGTACCAAATAATGTGATATATGGCTTGTATTTATAGGGATGGATTGACAGAATCCATGTTAAACTTGGACTGTAAGGAGATAAGATATAATCCTAGGAAGATTATATCTGTTAAGGAGTCCTTATTTGATCGGTATTGTAGGAGGTGGTTACAATTCTGATAAGATTATAACTGTTGAATCCTTGTTTGAATAGGATTGTTATAATTGATTGCCGGTAAGCCGAGGGGAATAATTTCCTTATCTCGTCACTTGCAGGTAGGCCGAGATGCATGAATTTCTCTCTTCGTCGTGTACAGTTCTGTCGGCATGAAGTAATAACGAGATGCATGATTTTGTCTCCTCGTCATATGGAGATATGCCGAGGTGCGAACTTTTCTCTCCTCGTCATTCATGTCCTCTCGGTCCATGATGAGTCGGGGAGGAAATAAGAATATAGGGAGCCTGTTGACAACGTTAAGGCCGAGGAAGGCACCTCGTCCTCAATGGAGGCGGTCTCGACATACGAGGGAGGTCTCCTCGGCACTCACAGTTGAGACATTTTACTTGCTTGTTGGGCCTAGATTGGCCTTGCTGATGACGAAGTATGAGATCGAGGAAGCCCCTTGTTGTTCCTCGTTACTTAGAGATGGATTATGTTTAGGGCCCAATCCACTTGGGCCTGACTCGGACAAGCACATGTTCGTATCTCGGTTTATACTGTTCAGTAGGCTTTTCTAAGACTATCCTTACCAGTGACCCCAACCCAACCTCAAATAAAATATTAATTTCTCTCACTTCCATATACACCACTCCAACCTTATATAATTTATACTCTCATCAGTGACCAAACCCAACGCAACCTTTAATAAAATGTTTATTTTTCTTTACTTCAACTTACCTAAAATACTTATCATTTTATTTTTTTAAATAATGTATTAGTAATAATATTTCTAAAATTACCCGTACAATTATTAAAAATAATTACCCATACAATCATAAAAAATAATATAAATTTTGATATATTTTTTATTTTATTATTTTATATAATTATATAAAATATATTAATTTCAAAAATATATTTATATAAACATGTGTCGCCCAATGAAAAGGTGACATGTGTAAAAAAAAAAAAAAAAAGGAAAAAGTCATGGAAATTGGCAATGTAAATTGGCTGGCCAACCTAGGTTGCCAATTTCCATGACCCATGGTGACCCATTGGTGAGAGTCACCAATGGGGATAGTCTAAGCTAAAAGCATTGTTCTCAACAACTAGAGCCGTCAATTTGGGATAATCTTGGTTGGACGTCCCGTCCCGCCATATAAATGGGACGGAATGGGATATTATGTTCTAATCACGTATAAAAGCGGACCTATTTGGGACATCCCGTTTGGAACGCGTGACGGGACAGGACGGGACGGGATGGGACTGGGCGTCCCGCATTATTATAATTATAATTTTAATTTTAATTTTAATGTTTTATTAACCTCAAAGGTATTTTATCACTTAATTGTTAGTGTTTTTTTCAACTATCCATTGATTTTTTGTGTTGATTAAATTCTTTTATGAATTTAACAAGTTTTTATCTTGTTGGATTGCAAAAAATTAATCTTATGTTTTCAACTTAATGTTGTGGCATCATCTCGGTTAGATTTTAGTTTTATAATATTAGCGTGTTATTGTCCCGCATTGTTCCGTATTGTCCCGTGTCCCGAGGTGGGATGGAACGGGACGAGGATTTTCTGTCACGCAAAGAATTCGGGATGTACCGTCCCATCGTGTAAAATTGCGGGATAGTTACGTTCCATCCCGTTCCGTATTCACGAATTGACAGCTCTATAAACAAAGTTTTTAAACTTCTTAAAATCCCTTTATATTTTTGGAAAATAAACTTTGAAATAAAACAGAGGTTGCAACTAGTGTTCTTTAAGATTTAACAATTGCTTTAAAAAAAAAAACACTTAAATTTAATGAATGAAGCAATTAAGGGCTTGCGGACACTCTCAAGCTTCAACCACATTTTATTTTAATAAAATTGCAACTCCCAACCGCATGTTATCAGCTTCAGACTTCAGTTCAACCTCATTTCAAACCAACAAACTAGGGTTCTCTAAGTTTGTAATCAAGCAGGCGACTAGGAGGGCCAAATCGCGGTTTCCACAATGAAACTTCCCTTCCAACAAACTAGGGTCCTCTAAGCTTGCATCGAGCAAGCGACTAGGGGAGGGGGAGGCTAGATTGCGGTTTCCAAGCTTAAGAACGAATTTACATGAGGTTTACACTTCCCCTCTTGTTCCATCTTGATAAACACCTTTGAAACAGTGAAGTTCAGGAGAGTTTATATAAACTAGTGCAGACGTTCTGATTTTTCCACATATTACCCTCTTTATAATCAATCGCTGATATTAATTTGTGTTTGTGTGAGGTTTCATTTTCACCAAATTAATCTTGATCCCCCAAATCAGGTGTATGTGTCTATGTCCACCGGCCCGCAACAGCGCAGGAGGATAGCTCCACATGAGCAGTTACAAATTCGGCCTTGCATGAATTGGATTGAAACAACAACAAAATCTTTCATACTCATATTCTTAAATGTAACAAAAATAGCACGAAACTTGGTTCCTCGCCGAAAAGATGACCCAATATCAATTGAAAACAAATAAATCCAACAAAAATGTCTTAACTTTAACCATAATTTACCGAAACAGTACTGGCAGCAAAAAGTTTCAACGATTATTATCATCATGCCTTGAGGCGTCCATAGAACTTCTGCTTCTCCTGTGTGGTCTGGAAGCGACCGTGGCCGAATTTGGATGATGTGTCAATGAACTTGAGTTTGATATCCTCAAGGGCCAAACGAGATGTCTGAGCAAGCAGAGACTGTCTGAGAGTAACAACCCTCTTCTTTGGCCCAACACAGCAACCTTTGATCAATAAATAGTCGTCCTTCACCACACCGTAATGAGGGAAGCCACCCATTGGAGTAATATCCTTCTCGGTCCTGTAGTTAGGCCAATGTTTAGAAATTATACTCGTAAATTTTACTCTCTCCATACCTAAATGAATGTCCATTTTCAATTTTTTTTTGTCCCAAAACGAATGTTCTTTTTGTTAAAAACTGTCTCCAAGTGTTTTGTACCAAAAAAATTTCAGTAGTCATTTTATACATGCAAAACAATATGTTTAAAAAGTGGATAACAAGAATATTTATGCATCTTTGACATTTAATTGCATAAAAAGTGCTCATTTCAGAATGTTCCCTATATGAAATTTGGATATTCATTTAGGGTCGGAGAGATTATGCATTCCAAATTCACTCTTCGGTAAGAATGGGGGCTGTATTAGCTAGTTATCCACCTACGATGTATATTACACCAATACAAAAGGATCTCTCTCACCATATGCAGCTTACTTTTCGGGTAACGAATATCGAAAACAGAATGATAATCTCACTATTTTCTTCATCAATGTCTTTTCTTTTATATAAAGGAGCTTAGAACACATGTTAAATGCTTTCACTGACCAGAGAACACAAACGAACCCAAGGAAGATATGCATGCTTTAAAACGCAATTCATAAGAAAGACCATAAAAACAAATTCATCAGGACAGAAGTAAGCAGGGAAAATTTCATCAAACTAGGTACTAACCTGTCAAACTCTGTGTCTGCTATGTGAGATTCCAATCCCGCTTTACCAAGCTTATAAATCTTCTTGTTCAATTCCGTTCGGTGGTAATATCCATTCTGCCCAGCCTGGCAACTGTGTAAGAAACTCTGGCAGGATGCCATGCACCAATACAGGCCACCTTACGCAGACCCCTGTGAGTCTTACGGGGAAGGCGGGTGACACCCCAACGTGTGACCACACCTTCATAACCTTTACCCTTTGTCACACCAATTATGTCAATCATCTCGTCCTTCTGGAAAATAGCATCAATTGGAACTTGCTTCTCAAAAAACCCATAGGCAAAATCCACTTTCTGGGCAATAGTCCCACCATTTACTTGAATCTCCATAAGGTGTGCTTTCTTCTGCTTCAGTCCCTTCATCTTCCTGATCTGCAAGTAATCCCAAACCAAAATATGAAGCATCCATATCAGATTCTTCAGCTAAAAGGAGAAATCCTCGAAAAAGAAACACAATTAAGAAAATTAGAAAGAATATATGGTAAGATGAAGGAAGGAGACCTAACTCCAAAAAGCATGACATCCTCTATATGCAACGAGGATAATATTACCCATAATAAGGGCACTTGCAATAGCAAGAACTTAGAGACAACAGTCTCAAAATCTCCTATAGAGATTAGTATAGCTCATAATAAGAGCATAATTACACCTCTTGAAGGTATATTCCTTTCAAAGGAAAATCCGTCCCAGTCTTCGAAAAATAAGACTACCGGGGAACTTTCTTTTTCTCCCCAAACCAAAAAGATTTCTAAATATTATGTCCTTTATTCAGGCCCTAACCAAGGTATCTATACCGAATGGGCAAAAATAGCTCCTTTAATTGGAAACAACCATCACCAATCATTTAATAGCCCAGAAGAGGCCCAAAGAGCCTTTTTCAACTATAGAAAAACTCTGACCCTAAATGACCAAAAAACTTATAGCCAGATGATCCAGTCAAAACCCTCACCTAGCATAAAACCACAAGTACCTGCATCAAAAGCCCCTGAGCCCAAGTCCCAAGTCCATGAGGCCATAAGGAACAGAATTAACAGGTCCAAGATGGTCCTTCATTAAGAAATTAGTTCTATTAATAAAGAAAGATTTTTTCATTACTTCAATATGGCAGAAGCCTCAGATGAAAACAAAGAACAATGTTTTTTCACAATTGATAAAAAAAGAATTTCTTTATATGCTTTCTTTGAAAAAGCTAGTCCCGAAATGGTCAAAGAAGTCTACGATTGTGGACTTTTATCTATGGTTTATCCAAGCAATAATTTGATTGAATTGAGCTTATTACCTAAGCCCATCTTTCATGCAATCAAGAATTATCGGACCAAAGTCATAGGATCCGGAGATCGAGACATATATGTTAAAGTTACCAGTTCATTATTGGATTGGGATGAAGAGGAGTATTTCCTTCCCTATCACTGGATTGAAGTAGGATTAGCCAAGAAAGACGTAAGGTTTGAATTACCCCAAGCAAAGAAAATAACAGAAGATGTAGAAGAATTGGCAACTGCCTTAAGACCATCAAGACTCAGAAACGTCTACAAAAAATATACTGAGATCTTTTCAGACAGCAAAAAGAAGATTAATTACTGCAATAATAAAGTGGTGGTAATCTCAAATTTCCCCAATATAATTACTACTCATGAATTAGAAAGCATTGCTACAAATGAAGCAAGTTTCCTGGATGGAAAACTCAAAGTATCAGAACACACAAGAAGACAATGGTGCGAGATGGCCCCACCAGACCACGTGTGTCCATACTTCATCAACAAAAGTCAAGAAAGACGGAAAGTAAGAGATGATGAGACCACCTCCACTGACTCTCTTTTTGGAGAAGACATGTAATTTTGTCCTATAGCGTCGGCTAAAGAATCTTTAGGATCAATAATGTAAAGGGGACTACGTGCCCATCTTTTTCTTTATGGATCTGTGTGTCCACTTTTGCTTTTTCTTTTAATCCTGTCGGGCATCTTTTACCTTTTTATTTTATTTTTCAAGTCCGTGTTTGAAGTCCGTAGCCATCCTCCATCTATAAAAGGAGGTATTGTAAATGTTTGAAAGGGGGAGTGAAAATAAATGGAGAAAAGTTTCTCTTGAATATCTTTATTCAGTCTGAGTGAAATAGCTAGACACAAAAGATTAAGGAGAGTCATCCGCGGGACAGTTATCAAACTGTTGGCAAAGAGACACTCAAGATCTTACACTTATTCAAACCTATCAAGGTAACTCTCTAACCAAACATGCTTTGGACTAATCGAAATCTAAATAACATAGAATATCTTAATTATATGATAAAAAATATGGATGCTGCTGCAGAAGTTATAGTCAAATATGGTATTAGTCCACTTATTATGCAACCTATAATTTATGATTTCGAAGAATATCTTGGATATGAAGGAGTATATTTAAATCAGAGGAGAATAGTCAAAAGGCATCTAAGGAGATCTATACAAATCTTGAAGAAACATTTATCCCATGACATGATGATTTCTACTAAATATCTTTCATATTTATTGTATGATTTTATTATCTTAGTCTTTAATTATGTTTGTATTTCAAATTACTATCTGTAATATATAATATTAATAAAATGTGTTCTTGGAAGGATTTTCATCCCAATAATGTAGAATATTTAGATTACATGAGAAGGTATATGAAAGTTAATATTTATCTCACTGAGAAATATGGCTTTAGCGAACACATGACTAGAAAAATCATAACAGATTTTGAAGAATATATAGCATGCGATTGTGTTTATATTCACCAAAAGAGAATAGCTAGAAGTTTTCTAAGACATACGTGCTCAACTTGACCGACCACTTGGCCAATCTGTCTGACATCTCTGGGTTCTTAACACATTTCTTATAGGATAGTTAGTTCTAACAGTTATAGAATGTGTTTCAAAATAATGACGCAGTTTTGTAGCAGTAGTTAAGGCTAAAATTAATTTTTCAAGATGAGAGTACCTCGTTTCAGCGTCTAATAAAGACTTACTTATATAGTAAACAGGATGCTGTTCACCTTGGATTTCCTTCACCAATACTGCACTAACAGCATTCTCAGATATAGCTAAATATAAGTAAAGGTGCTCACCATGTTCTGGTTTGGCAAGTAGGAGTGATGTCACCAAGTATTCTGTAAGATTCCATCCTTTCCTTTATTTGGGATAGTTCTGTCTTTTCCTTTTCTGTTAACAAGGCTATTTGTAATTGTTTTTCATTAATAACTTCTTCAGAGTTTTCTTTATAAAAGGATGTATTTATTCCTAGGGTTTTACAAATGAAATTACACATAATGTGTATATTTCCAACTACTGCATTTATATTATTTAATTGTTTGGTGCATCCATCAATGCCCTTTCCTCCTGAGAAAAGGTAATTTGGGTCTCCTCTAGATACATTTTGTATTTGTAATCCTATGTATCTTTTCTTATGATATATATGAGGATATTCATTATGATTAGACATCTAATTGGTTTGCAGCCATATTTATTCTTCTTGATACAGTATATAAATCATCTGTGGGTGGTAAACCATATTTTCGACTAAGAACTCTAGAGAAAGATATTTTACTAGGTTCTTCTTCTTGTTCTTCTTGGACAATTATTCTTGGAGCTTGTCCTAATAGTCTCCTATTATTATTATTTAGATCCATAGACCAGGTATCTAACAAGGGGGTTAACTCCTTAATAGGTATGGTTGATATTTTCCCTATGTCTTTAAAAAGATCATCTATGTCTATTCTTTTATTTGTCTTGAATTCCATACTATGGTGAGAATTTGACAAAGTATATCCTATTTTATAGGTTATAGTATAAGGATGATTTCCTTGTTTCATTAAGTTATGTCTTTCAAATTTATGGGCAAGGCATAAGATTTGATTTATTTCTTTGTCTCTCAGAGACACTCCTATATTTGGGTTACAAGTAAACATGATTTTTCCGTAAGCTAGATTACCTTGTATTCCTCCAAATATGGCTTCACTAGGATTTTTTATTCTTCTATCAAGAAGAGCTACTTTTAAAGGAGAATCTATTCCTGTGTTAAATGTGGATTTTATCATTATTTTTATTGTTCCTATATGGATAAATCCTATAGAATTTCTTTCTTCTCTACTCTTAAGAGTTTGGATCTTCTTATCTATTTCTTGTTTATTAAAGAAAGGAATTTCTATTAATCCATTTGTGTCCTTTATATCTAAGGGATATTCTCTAGTACTTATGCATGTTATGCACGTATTTTTTCTTGATTTTAGAATTTTAGAAATTATATTTCTTTGTTTAAAAACTTCAGAAGGTAAGAGGTATAATATCCAGAAATATAATTAAGTAGTCCGAGGAATCTTTCCACTGTTTTCCTATCTTGCAATTGGTCAGGAAAATCACTAATGTGAACTCCTATATGTTTTTGTAAGACAAGCTTTCCACGATCAATGGTTAGACCTAGGAGATTTATTTGTGTTTTACATAATTGGGCCTTCTTTTTACTTAGGACTATACCATAATCTAAACATCTTTGTAAAACTTTATTGACATGTTCTTCATGTTGTTTTTCTGTTTCAGAAAATACAATAATATCATCTACGTATACTGCACAGTATTCAGAAAAATCATTTGAGAGACTCTCATCCATGTGCCTCTCCATGTGCCTCTGGAATATGGATGGTGCCTGTTTTAAGCCAAAGGGCATGACTATCCATTCAAAATGTCCTTGGGGACATGTGAAGGCTGTAAGCTCAATAGAGCTTTCAGTTAATCTTACTTGCCAGAATCCTGACTTACAGTCGAAGCTGCTATAGTAATTTTTCCCTCCAATTCGTTGTAATAATTGTTCTTTATTAGGCAAAAGATATCCATCTCCTTTTGTATGGTCATTTAACATTTTGTAATTGACTACCATTCTCTTTTTTCCTCTTTTTTGTTCGGAATGTTTATTTACCATGAAGGCTGGAGAAAAATGGGGGCTCCTAGTTTTTCTTATTACTTTTAATTCTAGTAATTCATCAATTTGTTTTTTAAATTCTTCTCGGTCTTGTGGAGAGTACTGCATAGGCTTGGTTTTTATTATTTTATTGGGATCCAATAATTCTATATGGGCTGTAAACTTACTTTTGTTAATTCGCTCATCTAAAGGATGTTCAGAGCATACCTTGTCAAGCAAATTTATGTCCTTGAGCAAGACTAATCCCAATAGTATTTACATAAAAGGATACTTTTATTTCAGAGGATATAAAAAATACTCTTTAGATATGTATGTAGATACAGGAGCCAGTATGTGCACGGCAAATAAATTAGTTATACCAGAAGAATTCTGGGTACAAACTAAAAGTCCCATAAAAGCTAGGATAGCAAATGATGAAGAACAAAAATGGATTAATAGAAATTCCTTTCTTTAATAAACAAGAAATAGATAAGAAGATCCAAACTCTTAAGAGTAGAGAAGAAAGAAATTCTATAGGATTTATCCATATAGGAACAATAAAAATAATGATAAAATTCACATTTAACAAAGGAATAGATTCTCCAGCTCTTCTTGATAGAAGAATAAAAAATCCTAGTGAAGCCATATTTGGAGGAATACAAGGTAATCTAGCTTACGGAAAAATCATGTTTACTTGTAACCCAAATATAGGAGTGTCTCTGAGAGACAAAGAAATAAATCAAATTTTATGCCTTGCCCATAAATTTGAAAGACATAACTTAATGAAACAAGGAAATCATCCTTATACTATAACCTATAAAATAGAATATACTTTGTCAAATTCTCACCATAGTATGAAATTCAAGACAAATAAAAGAATAGACATAGATGATCTTTTTAAAGACATAGGGAAAATATCAACCATACCTACTAAGGAGTTAACCCCCTTGTTAGATACCTGGTCTATGGATCTAAACAATAATAATAGGAGACTATTAGAACAAGCTCCAAGAATAATTGTCCAAGAAGAACAAGAAGAAGAACCTAGTAAAATATCTTTCTCTAGAGTTCTTAGTCGAAAGTATGGTTTACCACCCACAGATGATTCATATACTGTATCAAGAAGAATAAATATGGCTGCAAACCAATTAGATGTCTAATCATAATGAATATCCTCATATATATCATAAGAAAAGATACATAGGATTACAAATACAAAATGTATCTAGAGGAGACCCAAATTACCTTTTCTCAGGAGGAAAGGGCATTGATGGATGCACCAAACAATTAAATAATATAAATGCAGTAGTTGGAAATATACACATTATGTGTAATTTCATTTGTAGAACCTTAGGAATAAATACATCCTTTTATAAAGAAAACTCTGAAGAAATTATTAATGAAAAACAATTACAAATAGCCTTGTTAACTGAAAAGGAAAAGACAGAACTATCCCAAATAAAAGAAAGGATGGAATCCCTAGAACAAAAAATAATGAATCTTGAAAGAAAGATTGAAATACTAAATCATATATCTGATACAATGATAAGAATAGACGGAAAGGTCTAATGGCACAACAAGGAAAGATAGACCGAGTCTATGAAGAAATAATAAAGATGGAAGATCGATTTAGGCAATTAGAAGGTGACCAGCGTGTTCATTTTGAACAATATATTGAAAAAGCCTCAGCCTCTATTATAGCTGAATTAAAAAGACAAATTTCTCAATTAACTGAAAAAATTGATCTAATCCAAGAAAGAGGGAAACGAAAAATAGAGGAAATAAAAAGAGAACCTAATAGAGAAATTCTCAAATTATGGCATCCTGAAAATCTTGAAATAGAGGAGAACTCCTTTTACTCAAAGAAAAAATGATAAAAAATAAATTTGAAGAATACTTTGAGAACACAAAGAGCTCTGAGCATATGGATTATATCGTCCAAATGTTAAGTCTTACTGACGTAGAAATAGAAAACCTAGGAGAAGAAAAATTAAATGTCATCGTGGTCAAACCAACTGATAATTATAGAATAAACCTAAAGGAAGAAGAAATGGAAGGAAGTTCAAATCAAGGACAACAAAGACCCAGAAAAAGCCATCAAAACCCATTTAGAGCAGGAGACCATAGAGGATACCATGGAGGAAGCTCACAAAAATTCACTCAGTATAACATCCCTGAGAAATATCAACCAACTAGGAGAACTAGTCAAAGTAATATTAATCTTAATTTAGACTGTGTTACAAATAGAGAACAATTAATTGAAGAATGGGATAATGAAATGAGACTAATTATTAAGACAGATGAAAATCTGATTAATGATTTTGACTTAATATTTACTCTTGCAAAATGCAAAACCTCCGAAAACGTTAGGTTACTATTAGAACAATTAAACGTCTCTCTCTCTATTAATGGAACTGGAGAAGACTTCCTAACTCACCTTACAAACTCAATATATACTGTCTTTGTAGGAAAAAACTATTTAACTCAAGGACTTGAAGAAAAGATTAAGAAAGCCGAAGAAGCTAGAAAGAGATTAGTTAGTTTACAAATATATTTTTTGCCACGATATTTTCTACGACTTTCACGATATTTTTTGCTACGCTCTTCACTACGAAGTTTGTTTTTGTTACTTTTCATAAAATATTTGAATCTGTTTGAGAATATTTGTTATAAAATCGTTGAGTTTGTCTTAGAAAACTTCTAGCTATTCTCTTTTGGTGAATATAAACACAATCGCATGCTATATATTCTTCAAAATCTGTTATGATTTTTCTAGTCATGTGTTCGCTAAAGCCATATTTCTCAGTGAGATAAATATTAACTTTCATATACCTTCTCATGTAATCTAAATATTCTACATTATTGGGATGAAAATCCTTCCAAGAACACATTTTATTAATATTATATATTACAGATAGTAATTTGAAATACAAACATAATTAAAGACTAAGATAATAAAATCTTACAATAAATATGAAAGATATTTAGTAGAAATCACCATGTCATGGGGTAAATGTTTCTTCAAGATTTGTATAGATCTCCTTAGATGCCTTTTGGCTATTCTCCTCTGATTTAAATATACTCCTTCATATCCAAGATATTCTTCGAAATCATAAATTATAGGTTGCATAATAAGTGGACTAATACCATATTTGACTATAACTTCTGCAGCAGCATCCATATTTTTTATCATATAATTAAGATATTCTATGTTATTTAGATTTCGATTAGTCCAAAGCATGTTTGGTTAGAGAGTTACCTTGATAGGTTTGAATAAGTGTAAGATCTTGAGTGTCTCTTTGCCAACAGCTTGATAACTGTCCCGCGGATGGCTCTCCTTAATCTTTTGTGTCTAGCTATTTCACTCAGACTGAATAAAGATATTCAAGAGAAACTTTTCTCCATTTATTTTCACTCCCCTTAAAACATTTACAATACCTCCTTTTATAGGTGGAGGATGGCTACGGACTTCAAACACGGACTTGAAAATAAAATAAAAAGGCAAAAAATGCCCGACAGGATAGAAAGAAAAAGCAAAAGTGGACACGCAGGTCCAAAAGAAAAAAGATGGGCACGTAGTCCCCTTTACATTATTGATCTTAAAGATTCTTTAGCCGACGCTATAGGACAAAATTACATGTCTTCTCCAAAAAGAGAGTCAGTGGAGGTGGTCTCATCATCTCTTATTTTTCGTCTTTCTTGACTTTTGTTGATGCAGTATGGACACATGTGGTCTGGTGGGGCCATCTCGCACCATTGTCTTCTTGTGTGTTCTGATACTTTGAGTTTTCCATCCAGGAAACTTGCTTCATTTGTAGCAATGCTTTCTAATTCATGAGTAGTAATTACATTGGGGAAATTTGAGATTACCACAACTTTTTTATTGCAGTAATTGATCTTCTTTTTGCTGTCTGAAAAGATCTCAGTATATTTTTTGTAGACGTTTCTGAGTCTTGATGGTCTTAAGGCAGTTGCCAATTCTTCTACATCTTCTGTTATTTTCTTTGCTTGGGGTAATTCAAACCTTACGTCTTTCTTGGCTAATCCTACTTCAATCCAGTGATAGGGAAGGAAATACTCCTCTTCATCCCAATCCAATAATGAACTGGTAACTTTAACATATATGTCTCGATCTCCGGATCCTATGACTTTGGTCCGATAATTCTTGATTGCATGAAAGATGGGCTTAGGTAATAAGCTCAATTCAATCAAATTATTGCTTGGATAAACCATAGATAAAAGTCCACAATCGTAGACTTCTTTGACCATTTCGGGACTAGCTTTTTCAAAGAAAGCATATAAAGAAATTCTTTTTTTATCAATTGTGAAAAAACATTGTTTTTTGTTTTCATCTGAGGCTTCTGCCATATTGAAGTAATGAAAAAATCTTTCTTTATTAATAGAACTAATTTCTTCATGAAGGACCATCTTGGACCTGTTAATTCTGTTCCTTATGGCCTCATGGACTTGGGACTTGGGCTCAGGGGCTTTTGATGCAGGTACTTGTGGTTTTATGCTAGGTGAGGGTTTTGACTGGATCATCTGGCTATAAGTTTTTTGGTCATTTAGGGCCAGGGTTTTTCTATAGTTGAAAAAGGCTCTTTGGGCCTCTTCTGGGCTATTAAATGATTGGTGATGGTTGTTTCCAATTAAAGGAGCTATTTTTGCCCATTCGGTATAGATACCTTGGTTAGGGCCTGAATAAAGGACATAATATTTAGAAATCTTTTTGGTTTGGGGAGAAAAAGAAAGTTCCCCGGTAGTCTTATTTTCCGAAGACTAGGACGAATTTTCCTTTGAAAGGAATATACCTTCAAGAGGTGTAATTATGCTCTTATTATGAGCTATACTAATCTCTATAGGAGATTTTGAGACTGTTGTCTCTAAGTTCTTGCTATTGCAAGTGCCCTTATTATGGGTAATATTATCCTCGTTGCATATAGAGGATGTCATGCTTTTTGGAGTTAGGTCTCCTTCCTTCATCTTACCATATATTCTTTCTAATTTTCTTAATTGCGTTTCTTTTTCGAGGATTTCTCCTTTTAGCTGAAGAATCTGATCTTCTATCTCTTCTTTTGTGCTTGATGTACTCATGCCAGCTCAGCTGTTCTTGGAACCTGCAAATTCTCTTGTCATAATATCAGCAAGTACATTCTTTGTTCCGGATATATGTTCTATTTCAAAATCATAATAATTCAGCCATTGCTGCCATCTTACCAGCCTAGCTTGTTTGTAATCTCCTTTGATGGTTGTTCTAATGAAATAAGATACATTCTTATTATCAGTTCTTACCAAGAACTTGTATGGAAGCAAATATACTTTGAAAGCTTTAATGGTTTTTGTTAGTGAAAGGATCTCTTTTTCATTGCTATGATATCTTGTTTCAGCAGGACTGAAAGTACCGGATGAATATCTGCATATTAATTCTTGATTATCAGGAGTAAGAGCTTTTAATACTCCTCCCCAATAAAGATCTGATGCATCACACTCTATGATGGGTTTATCTGAAGGACTAGGGTTGTAAAGATCAGGAAGTGTTTTCACTTGGCCTTTAATTTTCCTTACTGTTTCTGTATCTTGGTCAGTCCATGACCATTTTATTTCCTTTTTTAGTTTTATTTGTAAAGGATGCCTAAGACTAGCAATTTTTGGATAATATCCAGAAATATAGTTAAGTAGTCCGAGGAATCTTTCCACCGTTTTCCTATCTTGCAATTGGTCAGGAAAATCACTAATGTGGACTCCTATATGTTTTTGTAAGACAAGCTTTCCACGATCAATGGTTAGACCTAGGAAATTTATTTGTGTTTTACATAATTGGGCCTTCTTTTTACTTAGGACTATACCATAATCTAAACATCTTTGTAAAACTTTATTGACATGTTCTTCATGTTGTTTTTCTGTTTTAAAATACAATAATATCATCTACGTATACCGCACGCATTCGAAAAATCATTTGAGAGACTCTCATCCATGTGCCTCTGGAATATGGATGGTGCCTGTTTTAAGCCAAAGGGCATGACTATCCATTCAAAATGTCCTTGGGGATATGTGAAGGCTGTAAGCTCAATAGAGCTTTCAGTTAATCTTACTTGCCAGAATCCTGACTTACAGAAGCCGTTTATAGTAATTTTTCCCTCCAATTCGTTGTAATAATTGTTCTTTATTAGGCAAGAGATATCCATCTCCTTTTGTATGGTCATTTAACATTTTGTAATTGACTACCATTCTCTTTTTTCCTCTTTTTTGTTCGGAATGTTTATTTACCATGAAGGCTGGAGAAAAATGGGGGCTCCTAGTTTTTCTTATTACTTTTAATTCTAGTAATTCATCAATTTGTTTTTTAAATTCTTCTCGGTCTTGTGGAGAGTACTGCATAGGCTTGGTTTTTATTATTTTATTGGGATCCAATAATTCTATATGGGCTGTAAACTTACTTTTGTTAATTCGCTCATCTAAAGGATGTTCAGAGCATACCTTGTCAAGCAAATTTTCTATGTCTTGTAGTGAATAAATTGTTTCGAGAGGGTCTCCCTCCTTCCCCTCATCAAAAGTGGAAATGTTATAGCTATCAGGATCAGTGATAGGTGTAACATTTTCAGGATTAGGTGTTTGAAGTGTCGTTCCTATCCTTTTACTTGCTAAGAATCCTTCTTGTCCATGAAAATAAGCTTTAGTTATTTTTCTTATGCTAATTGCTATATCATTTTTATGGAAGGTTATTGTATCCTTATATTGAGCAAAAGGCTCATATAACCTACAGAAGTTATTTCCTAATGTTATGTCTCCCGTAGTTTCTACTTGATACAATGTTGGAATTACGAATGTAACTCCACTTATCTGTACTTGTATTTGTTCTGCCACTTTATCCATGGTCATTATTTCATCATTTGCTATCCTAGCTTTTATGGGACTTTTAGTTTGTACCCAGAATTCTTCTGGTATAACTAATTTATTTGCCGTGCACATACTGGCTCCTGTATCTACATACATATCTAAAGAGTATTTTTTATATCCTCTGAAATAAAAGTATCCTTTTATGTAAATACTATTGGGATTAGTCTTGCTTAAGGACATAATATTTTCATTAGTATTGTCCAGAATACAATTCTTTTCTGTTTCCCAAATTGTATTATCCGTTTCTTCATCCCAAGGGATAATTTGACTAAGTAAATTATTCTCGTATCGATTCATATTCTTCTTCGAACAAGTTCTTCTCCATCGGAGATTTCTTCATCACTAAATATTGGTTCTAGTTCAAACCTTTGTAATTCTTCTAGTATTTTATTATAATTAGTACTCCCTCCGTCTCAGACCAAGGGTTCATCTTTCCTTTTTGGTCCGTCCCAGACCAAGAGTTCATTTCCTTAAATGGAAAGTTTTTCATATATTTATACCCTTATCATCTCCATATATTTACAAAAAAACCATTCATTATACCCTTATAAAATTAACATATTTACAAAAAAAACAATCATTAACTTACTATTCCTCACACTCATTCTCTTTCCTATTAAATATTTTTAACTTTTACATTCTCTCTCCTATTCTCTACCACACATTTATTTTTTACATTCTCTCTCCTCTAATTTACTACCCACTTCAAAATAATTTCTTAAAAAGCGTGAAATACACCACATACACCCTTGGTCTGGGACGGAGGGAGTATTATTTTTGCAGTCTCGGGCATAATGACCTATTTCATTGCAAATCCAGCAACGGCATACGGCATGTAGATTTCCCTTGTGGGCAAAACTTCTTTTTGTCTTCGACTTTAGGATCGTCTCTTGCTTGAGGTTTTTCCTCAAGATCCTTTTTCTGGTATCTAGGATTTTTCCTAAAAAATCTTTTATAAGGTCTTTTATATTTATGAGTGTCATTCCACCTCCTTGGTTTTTTAAGTTTATATTTCTTTTTTATCTTTTTGTATTTATACCTATATTTATTATCGTTCTGGTTCCCACATCCATACATGCTACTAGGGTGAGGAAAGTTTGAACAACATTTATTGAATGTGCTTTTCATAGCTTTCTTTATTCTCATTTCTTCACAATGTTTTTCCATGAAGTTAGTCACAAGTAATTTTGCATATGCTAAGCTTCCTCTTATTACTTCTCCTGATTGTAAATACTCAGGTAAAACAGCCTTTCCTGCAAAAGGAATTTTTCTTATGAAATCTTCTACGTATTTTGACCATTCTCCCATTGGTATTTTTCTAATAATTGTTTTTCGTAGTCACAGTAGAAACTTTCTAATTGACATAGATCACATATTTGTAAACTAACTAATCTCTTTCTAGCTTCTTCGGCTTTCTTAATCTTTTCTTCAAGTCCTTGAGTTAAATAGTTTTTTCCTACAAAGACGGTATATATTGAGTTTGTAAGGTGAGTTAGGAAGTCTTCTCCAGTTCCATTAATAAAGAGAGAGACGTTTAATTGTTCTAATAGTAACCTAACGTTTCCGGAGGTTTTGCATTTTGCAAGAGTAAATATTAAGTCAAAATCATTAATCAGATTTTCATCTGTCTTAATAATTAGTCTCATTTCATTATCCCATTCTTCAATTAATTGTTCCCTATTTGTAACACAGTCTAGGTTAAGATTAATATTACTTTGACTGGTTCTCCTAGTTGGTTGATATTCCTCAGGGATGTTATACTGAGTGAATTTTTGTGAGCTTCCTCCATGGTATCCTCTATGGTCTCCTGCTCTAAATGGGTTTTGATGGCTTTTTCTGGGTCTTTGTTGTCCTTGATTTGAACTTCCTTCCATTTCTTCTTCCTTTAGGTTTATTCTATAATTATCAGTTGGTTTGGCCACGATGACATTTAATTTTTCTTCTCCTAGGTTTTCTATTTCTATGTCTGTAAAAGACTTAACATTTGAACAATATAATCCATATGCTCAGAGCTCTTTGTGTTCTCAAAGTATTCTTCAAATTTATTTTTTATCATTTTTTCTTTGAGTAAAAGGAGTTCTCCTCTATTTCAAGATTTTCAGGATGCCATCCTAATTTGAGAATTTCTCTATTAGGTTCTCTTTTTATTTCCTCTATTTTTCGTTTCCCTCTTTCTTGGGTTAGATCACTCATACTTCAATTTTTATTTTTTTTTTATTTAAAAAAAAAAAAATCATACTTTTGACTCCTTTTTTCTCAATTTAATTGAATTTATTTGAGATGGAGAAAGTCAGTGCATGACATTTATTTTGCATCGGGAAAAACAGTTGATTAAATTATTAGATGTTTATCAATATTTAAAAATATATATATATTGAATTTCATAAATGATACATGTTGCTTTGTTCCTAGCAACATCATGTGATAATAGTTTGTGGACTTTTATAACCAACATTCATTAGTACTTAGCAAAATGCAATAACCAAATAGTTTCGGAAGCAGCCCTCTGCAAATGATTCATTGACTGCAACAACATTTCCAAATCCGGTTATTAACTGCCATTCTGTGGCGAATGCTTGAGCAGCAATTCAATGTTACAAAATTAATTAATTTTAGAATCTTAATATGAAAATAAAATTGCTTCAAAAAAATACGGAAATAAAATATACGAATACATAATACTCTCTCAAAACACCTAAAACCGATATCCTTTGGTTTGGTTTCGGTTCTAACCCAAAACCGAACCAAACTGAACCGTGCACACCCCCAATGGAAATTGATGCACATGACATTGAAATATGTATGCCAGTTGATCAGCTAATTGAAACTGAACCTCACACGTCTTAGCCTGTAATTTTCATCGTTTATGCCGGGTTGTGTTATTCGGCCATGTTCAACCCATGATATTCAATCAAATCTATTCTTGCGCTCAACAAATGGCATCGGCCAATCAAAACGTGGGTCACAAGGTACTCTGCAATGTCCGTTTAATTAAGTTACGTCGTTGATGATTATCAAGCGGAACAATATGAGATGGACGACCATATTGTAACTATGATGGCAAGCGAGTTGGCGGTGGAAAGGTTAGAGAAGGTGACATTGAAGAAATCGAAAGTTGATTGTGCAAATTGTTTAAAGAGGATGGAGATTGGTATGGAAGCAAAGAAGATACAATGTGAACATTGATTTCATGGAGATTGCATTGTTAATTGGCTTAGGGTAAGCAATTTTTCCCTCTCTCTGTCTGTTTCCAACTCCAACAACAACAAAGCCTTAGTATCAAAATAATTTGGAATCGGCTAACATACTATATATATTATATTTACATTAATAGGCACAATATAATATATATATATATATATATATATATATATATATATATATATATATATATATATATATAAATTAGGTTTATTGTATACTCCCTCCGTCCCCAACCTACATGCCCGGTTTGACTTTTCACGTAAATTAAGGAGAGAGTATTATATTGAAAGTGTTGTGAGTGTGAAAATAAAATAGGAGAGAGAATGAGTGGAGGGAATAGTAAATTATAATGGTGTTGTGAGTATTAAAATAATGTAGGAGAGAGAATGAGTGGAGGGAATAGTAAAGATTCCTTTCCATTTTAGGAAATGTGCACGTAGGTTTGGGACGCCCAAAATGGAAAGTGTGCACTTAGGTTGGGGACGGAGGGAGTATGCAAATACACATGTATGGGTGTGTGTGTGTGTGTGTATATATATAATCATAATAGGCACAATATAATGTATACTCCCTCCGTCCCATTAATAACTTCACTTTTTGCCAAAACGGGTCCCGTTTAAAGCTTCACCTTTCCTAACATGGCAAAGAATCTTTACTATTCCACCCACTCATTCTCTCTCCCATTTTACTATTACACTCACAACATTTTTCAAATTTACTATTTCCTCCACTCATTCTCTCTCCTATTTTACTATTACACTCACAACATTTTCTCCACTCACCAATTATCTTAATTTGCGTGCCCACCCCAAAAGGGTGAACCAATTACCGGGACGGAGGGAGTATAAATTAAGTTTCAAATACACATGTGTATATATATGTTGGAGTTGGAAAACATAGAAATTAAAATGCATTGATGCCAATTAAAAATGAAGCTTCAATGAAAATAATGCTCACATTGTATCTTCTGTGCTTCCATTCCAATTTCCTTCCGCTCCAAACAAATTACATAATCAAAGTCCGTCATTGTCACCTTCTATAACCTTTCTACCGCCGACTCTTGCCGCCACGTTACAAAAATAGTCGTCCGCCTCATATTGCTCTGCTTGATAATCATCAAAGACATAACTTAAGAAAACGGATATAGGAGTAGCCTGCGACCCACGTTTTGATTGGTCGACGCCATTTGTTGAGCGCAAGAATAGATTTGATAGGATATCATAGGTTGAACGTGGCCGAGTAACCAGACCCAGCATAAATGATGGGAAGTTACAGACCAAGACGTGTGAGGTTCAGTTCCAATTAGATGATCAATTGCCTTACATATTTCGATGTCACGTGTATCAATTTATATCCTCATATAATCAGGTTTCATCCATAGTTGCGAAAGGCTAGCGCCTCTCTCGCCCGCCTCGCCTTTTTGGCGCCTTTAGGGGTCGACCGCCTTTTGGTTTTGTGGCGGGCTGTTGTGCGCCTTCTTGGCCAGGTGATGCCTTTCTTGGTTATGGCGAGAGACGTGAGGAGTTCGCCTTTTAATGTTTAACTAGGTCATTTTGTAATTTTAGTTTTAATATTTTAACTTAAAATGCGTTCTTTTGGGAAAATATGGGGTAAAGATAGCTTGTGTCGTGCATGTGAAAGAAAAATATCTGTAATTTCTCTCTAGCGATCAAAAGAAAACAATGATAAATAACGAATTAGAACGACGACAAAAAAGTGCGACAAAAACACTATCGAAAGCTTGCTTTAGTCTAATTTTTAAAGGGAGTTTTGCAAATTTTATTATGTTTACTAATTTACTTTGTTTTTTTTCTCTTTACTATGAGTTTCTTTTTGTCATTTGAAGTTTTAACTATATCTTATATTCATCTATAGGTATGGAATTATACATTTGAAATTATATATTCGAATTCACTTATTTTCACGCTTTTAAACGACTACTTGTTTACTGATTTGAATATCAAATGTGTTTTTTTTTTCAAAGAATTCTCACTTTTAGGATGTTTTAATTGTGTTAAGTTCCTATTACATGTGAAATTATGACATTTATCTAATGCAAAATTCTTGTTCTTAACATGTTTAAGCTTTGTTTAGTATATTTTACATATATATTATTGTACTAGTCTTTTTTTGTTCTATTTTACCGCCTCGCTTGCCTTTCGGGCGCTTTTCAACCGCCTCGCCATTCGCCTTTTCTAGGAACCTATCGCCCGCCTCTCGCTTTTCGCCTTTAACAACTATGGTTTCATCGTCTTCATCTTGCAGTAGGTGAATAATCTCATCGTTAATTTTGATTTAGAATTGGTGGTTATCGGTGATTGACATGGAAGCGGTAGCGGGAATTACGGAGTCGTCGACGGGATCAACATTGCAGTAATCATCAAAAATAGACAATGCTTATTGAGTTTTGTGGGATTCGGATAGAGTAATGATCGGGTGGTGTTAGACTAAACCCTATTTATAAGGAAGACCGATTAGTATTTTGAAAGGATTTTTTAAAGGATTTGGAAAGAATTAGGATTGTGTTTTCATCTGTTCTTTTTTCTGTTTTGATTTTTAGAGGCTTAGGATCGAGAGAGTATTATGTACTCGTATATTTTATTTTATATTCGTATTTTTAAGCAAATTTATTTTCGTATTAAATTAGGAAAACAAATAAAAATCAAAAAACAATAATTGTAATTAAATTAGGAAAGCAATTAAACCGTTTACTTAATTTTAGTAGGAGAGGACAATAGTTAATTAAGGAAAATATTTGAATGAGAATACACTAATTTAGCCTTATTAGTTTCATGCATATTTGAATGAGCCTATAAGACGGCGATTTTACATTGGACACTTGATCGGTTATTAAGCAGAAATCTCTATTGCCATAACATTAGGTAAAAAAGGAAACCCGTGGAGAGAAGTTGATCTGAAGATGTAATAATGAAATGTCAAATATTGAACTTTAATGCCCACACAAGTTTAAAGAGCTTTGAGATGAATTACCTGTGTATGAGCCAAAACACGGATAACAGTACCATACTTCTTCATCTTCTCCAGCTGTGCTTGAACATCCACACAAGTTTAAAGAGCTTTGAGATGAATTACCTGTGTATGAACCAAAACACGGATAACAGTACCATACTTCTTCATCTTCTCCAGCTGTGCTTGAACATCTTTCTTTCCTTCTTCAGATTCAAACTTTTTGGAGTACTTGGTAAAAGCCTTCTTCTTAGACTTGCACCAGTTCTTGTAGAACCTCCTCTTCAGATCCTCACTCAAATGCTGAGCCCAAACAGTGTTCAGGGAACGAAGACCACGTGGAGTTTTAACATAGGCAACCACTCCAACAATGACCATGGGAGGAGTCTCAATGATTGTGACAGCCTCACATGTCTCTTTCTTGTGAAGCTCTACAAGAAAATATATAGAAAATTCAGTAAAGTTCATCAAATGTACGGGCAGAAAAGCCAGAAAAGACAAGCATTGAGCAAATTTGCAGTAATTTCAACTTACTTGATCCAGGTTTCTCAACCTCCCTCACGATATGCGTCATCCCAGCCTTATAACCCAAAAACGCAGTTAGTTTGCAGGGTTTAGTTGGGTCATCCTTGGGGAAACACTTCACTGCAATAGTTGAAGCAACGAGATAAACATTAAATTATGTGAATTAAATTTGCAAGTCTCAGCGCATTAAAAAAAAAAAGCCACATTTATGGGGAATCAAAAACTGAGTAACAAAAAAGTACAAAACATCAACTTATACATCCATCAAAAACCATCCTTAATTTCTAATCCACTAAACATCTACTCAACTAACTTAATAGTTTCCTAGGGATTCCCAAATAATGCATTAATGTGTGTGATTGTTAGCAGTGACACAAACATACTCATAATGCAAACTACCCACCAACTAATCACTCTCACAGGGAAGTTGTCTAGGAAAATGTTAAGGAATTTACTACAATTGCAGCAAGTCTGCTTGAAATAACTGCTGCAAGAAATAATGATGATATATATATACACATATATATGTATATAAAGTGCAGAATGAATAAAAGATGCAATAGCAGTAAAATTGCATGAGACTTTGAATTTCCATTCAACTCACATGAGTCCTTTGGCAAGCCAATAGTCAGATACAAATGACCACCATAAGAAGTATCATCACAGGAAATATGTTTATTTTCTAATCTTATATTTAATTATGCATGGGGGTAAAGGCATCAGACAATCCGCACGAAACTTCGTGAACAGAAAAGTAGGACTCCGTAAAGCCAAGGAGGGACCAAAAGGAGTAAGCATCAGCATATATACCTAAAGAAACATATCTTGTTTGAGAAGATGCAATATCGTGACAAATTGGAATAAATATTGCTCAACAATATCAAGTTCAACCTAATTAAAAACCTAAAAGGCTAAAGCATTTTCCATAGTTGCCACTGAGGTTTAAATCAGCTAGTTGAACCAAAACTTCACATATACAACCTTCTCCATCCAAGAAATAAACAGGCATACCTTTTCCTCTGTGGCGGGCAGCGCGCTTCCTGGGGAGAAACCCGAGGGACCCATGTCGAGGATGCTCAAACTTCCTGTGAGACATTCTTCTCCTCCTACACCATTATCAAAAGTAAGAGCAATATAAATACCAACAATAAACATCAAAATCCTCAAAATCTCCCTTCTAGTGTACAGCATTACCCTCGATTAAGCCAATACTCAGAAGTAAAATAATTACTCCCTGTCCCAAAATTCCAAAATGAATGACCACTTTTAGGAAAAAATTGTCCCAAAATGAATGACCACTTTTAGGAAAAAATTGTCCCAAAATGAATGACCTTTTTGCAAAAAAACTTTGTCCCTAAATATTTTTTTACCAATTTTTTTCAATATTAATTATATACTTGCAAAACCAAAAGTTTAAAAAGTAGATAACAAAGATTTTCATATACCTTAGCTACAAAAAATTACAAAAAGTTGACTTTTAAAAATGTCTACAAAATAAAAAATAGACATTTAAGTTGGGACAGAGTGAGTATCTATGAATCTACAATAACTTAATAGATTCAAAAGTAAGCAAAATTTGTAAAGGTGTAATATTTTTTCAAAGAATATCAGCCTAAGACACTGAACATATAAGAAAACGATTAATTATTTCATATTCAAATAAACAGAGGAAGCGAATGAATGCAGAAGTGGGATTAATTGATGCTCGAATATGTAAATGCATACAGATTACAGGGAAGATTAATAGAGAAAATAGTCAATAGAATTGCCGGGAAGATAAGAGGGACGACGAAAGAGAGAACCTGCGAATTCTGCAATGACGAACGCTGCGCGGCTGCGGCTGCGGCTGCGACTATCAATCCAGCAACCTTTAACTTTAACTAAGCCCTAGCTACAGCTCTTATTTTGGTTTGGTGGAAAAAAAAAAGTGAAAGAATAAATGGTCAATGTAATTAAATTTTTGAAGGAATTGGAATGGAAAAAAATTGGTCAAATTCCTTTGTTTGATTGACACGAAATGAAATGAAATTGTCGTTTATTTTCTTGACAAATCATAATTGATTTGAAAATATAAATTATAAGAATGGAATGAAAGTATATAAAATGACCAATTTATACTTCTTTAAAAAAAAAAAAATTGGGGTGGATGGGAGAAGGGCGGGCGGGGAGTATGCAAAAAAAAAAAAAATTGTGGGGTGTAGGAGGGGTGGTGGAGGTGGGGGTGGATGGGGAGGAGGGGGTAGGGCAGGGGGTATAAAAAAAATTGTGGGATGGGGGGTGGGTGGGGGATAGGACAGGGGGTATAAAAAAAATTCGTGGGAGTGGGGGGGTGGATGGGGGTATGCAAAAAAAAAAAATTGTGGGGGGTGGGGGTGGGGGTGGGGGTGGGGATAGGGGCTGAATGGGGGGTAGGGCAGGGGGTATAAAAAAAAAATTCATGGTGGGGGGGATGGGGTGGGGGCTGGATGGGGGGGGGTAGGGCAGGGGGTATGAAAAAAAAAATTCGTGGGGCGGTGGGGTGGGTGGGGGGTGGGGCAGGGGGTATTCAAAAAAAAAAATCGCGTGGGGGGGTGGGGGGGGCTGGATGGGGGTGGGGGCTGGATTGGGGGGTAGGTAGGGGTATTTTGGTCATAATTTTTATTTTTTCATTCCATTGTCAAGGGAATTGACCATTCCTTCCATATATGGAGGAAATGGCAAATTCCATCAAGCCAAGGAATTGAGCATTTCGGGGGAATGGAAATTTTGAACCAAACACGGCGAAGGAATGAAGTCAACGGAATTGACCATTCCATTCCGCCATGGAATGGCCAATTACTGCGAACCAAACGGCCCCTAAGGGTCTGCTCCCGAGTCAAAAAAATTGAGGGGAAGGGAAGGAAAAGGGTGGAAATGTACAATGATTTCCTTAACGGTGCTTCAGAATTTTTTTTAGGAGGGAATTGAGAGGAAAGGAAAGGAAATAATGGTTTTATTTCCCTCCTACTCAATTCTCTCAAATGTGGGAGGAAATGGGAGAAAAGAAATGTTGTTAATGAAATTTGTTTGATTTTTCTATTTTATTCCTTAAATATAATCTCTCATTTTATTTCATTAGGGCACAAATATAATTTTATATTTTTTCCTTCTATTTCCCTCCCAACTCGGGAGCACCTAGAAAATAAATTAATTTCCTTCCCTCCCCCTCCCTTCCCTTTCCTTTCCTTCCCTTTCCTTTCTTTTCTCTCCGTAAAAACTCGGGAGCACACCCTAAAGTTAACTGGAATTTAAAAACACCCCAATATTCATCTTAACTAACTAGACATAGGCAAACAGTTCCAGTTTCCAGTTTTGGGGAACAAAGGAATTGAATCCGGACCGTGGAATGTCGGTTCCCGATTTCGCTTACGACCGTCTATCTAGTTTTGACGGTTTATACTGTTTCTCTTTTTTTTCGGATGAAGATTAACATAATGATAGAAATTGTTATACTCCATCCGTCTCGATTTAATGTTTCTACTTTCCTTTTTGGTCCGTCTCAGTTTAAGGTTTCTACTTGCTTTATTCCTAAAATGATAAAAAATCTTTACTATTCCCCCACTGATTCTCTCTCCTACTTTACTTTTATACTCATGACACCAATCAACTTACTATTTCTCCCACTCATTCTCTCTCTTATTTAATTTTTCATACTCAGAGCATCTTTACTCATAACACTTCATTTACATCCCTCTCTCCTCCACCTCAGCTCCACGTCATCAGTTATTAAAAACACAACTCCAAACAATTTTATCTCTATTCATGACAAAAGTCATCAATTTCTCTCTCCTACTTTTTAATTAATAATTGTAGTTTTTCAATATTCTTTTATTTTATTATTTTTTATATGTTAATTGCAATTTTTGTAAAAAAAATAATAATTATAATAATTTCAAAAATATGACACGTGTCACTCGCTAATTGGTCTAAACTAAAAAAAAAATGAAACACGCCGTGAAGCACGGCATCTGCCAACTCCAAATTGTTAAAAGTCATTCATGACTTTTCATGACTTCATGGTTGGGGAGTGGCACAAATGCCACGGAGGATATGCCATGACGTTAAGTCATGGCTGCAGGTGACCTCACAATATTTTCACCACCTACACCTTTTTCTTAATCTCCGCGTAAAGTTTCCTAGGAGTGATAAATCGAGACGGAGGGAGTATTTTTTATAGAGACTGTCAAATTTTAACAGAAATTATTGTGAATGTAAGGGTTTGGGGTAAAAAATGAAAAAAAAAAGTTATATTTTAATGGATATTTTTAGAAAAATTAACGGAATATGTTAAAAACTAAAAGAAGATTTTTGGAAATTCAAAAAAGCGTATGTTGAACCGTTCCGCTAGTTTCGGTTCCACGGTTCCCGCGAATTCAAAACCACTGGTTCACAATTTTGAGAAATAAGGACCCAAAATCGAATCGCAAAATTGCCAGTTTCAATGCCGGTTCAGTTTTCGATTTGAGCCGATTTCAGTTCCCATTTAACCCTATCTTCTTAACCATTAATCGCACTCTACTTTCCCTTTCCTCTTTTCTTCTCTTTCTTTTTTTTTTACACTTCTCCGTACCTAATTTATATCCTTTTTTTTACTTTGGAAAAAAAAAAAACTGTTTTGAAAGTTAGTGTTCACTTTTTGATAGAGGAGAGTTCAGTAACTTTAAAAAGAAAAAAAATCAACATTCCATAAAGGAACATTGGCAAAAATGAAAACTCCCTCCGTTATTGTTTGTTCTTGTTAAATTTTGTGGAGAGCGTATGATATTATATGTTATTTGTTTCAAGAAATTACAATGACATAAATACTATATATTTATACATAAACCCTAAACTTGTAGAACAAGTCATATCCTAAATCTAATGAATTACAATAATCTCCTACTATATCTTCTCTAACTATCTAATTTAGATATATCAACTAGGAAATATATATAAATATAATATGAATATATGTGAAGATATTGTGATATCTTCACAATATCTCAACTCCCCCCCCTTCAAGTTGGAGGATCTACATCATAGATATCCAATTTGCCAACTAAAAATTAAAACGTTAAAAAAAAATGTTTGTTTTTTCTTTGACATGCATGCTGCATTTTGTGTAACGCTAGATTATTCTTGTATCTCCGACATGTTGCTTTTCGTGCAACGTCGATCTCAATTTCTTGTCGACATAAATAGGTCCCTTGCCTCAACGCGTTTGTCGCGCACATCCTGTGCCGCGAATAAACATTCATGGGCTTCTTCCGCCATGTCTTTTATCGCCGACATGCTGCACTTTTTGGTAACGCCGGTTCAATTTCGCCTTGTATCAACGCGTTTGTCCCGCACAACATGTGTCGCGATGAAAGATCTTTGGCCATCTTTCAAGTTCATGTCCCTTACCTCAACACGTTTGTCGGGCACATCTTGTGCCGTGAAGAAGCATCCATGTCCGTCTCACAACATGTCACTTCCCCCTCAAAAAAAAATACCTCGTGACGGTTACAATTAATCCATCATGAATGAGCAACAAGCGTTTCTTCAAGGGATAGTGAAGGTGGTTTAATCAAAGGGATAAAGCAACAATCGGAACCCTAGGTTTTAGGAATTAGCTGTGTACGCGAATTGGGTAATCATGCCACCAAATCGATGGCCGTGATACCATGTTAAATTTTGTGGAGAGAGTATGATAATATATGTTATTCATCTCAAGAAATTACAATGACATAAGTCCTATATTTATACACAAACCTTACACTTGTAGAACAAGTCATATCCTAAATCTAAGGAATTACAATAATCTCCTACTATATATTTTCTAACTACCTAATTTAGATATATCAACTAGGAAAGATATATACAAATTTAATGTGAAGATATTGTGATATCTTCACAATATCAGAGTCATCGATGTTACTACGCGCCACCCGATTAATAAGTACACGTTGTAAGTATTTGGCAAAGCCCGACTACACGTGAGTGGGCGCGTTAGATATATTATCACACATTGGGAATTAACAAATCTTGTCTATAACATATAAAGATTATGGGTCACTACCCTTAACACCAATTGGGTTTAAGGTGAAAACTCAGACTTTAACATGATATCAGAGAGCAAGGTACCGGGTTCGATTACGCCCGCTTGCAGTATTACCCAGATTTATATGTGAAACTAGTGAAGATTAAGGATTTGGGTGATTTCCATTATTTTTTAGTCCCTCCCCAAAATTTGATCAGGAGCCAAAATGAAAATAAAAACTAGTAACAAAATTAGAAATAAATTCACAACTAGAAAATTTACTAAAATAATTGTCAATATCATTTACAGTAAAATTGTGAAAAAATCTATTAATAAACAATCTATTTTTCTCATTGACCACCACTGCATACCCTCACCTACCACCGAAGATCGGTGCTTCCGTCCACCACAAACCACCACCATTCAGAATAGAAAAGACGGGAATCTAACGTGACTCAAACAGAGAGACATGAATAGAATTTGAAAGTAAATCAGAGATAGTGGAAAGATTCTAAATGCAGATGTTTGGTTCAACAGGTAGAAAATAGAGTCGAAGGGGGTTGAAGAGCCTTACTTTTTATGAAAAACCCTTGTAAAATCCTGAATAACTTGTCAGTTGGGCAAACCAAGTTATCAGTTGCGCAACAGAGAAGACATTACTAGGTTTAACTCACACATATATGTTAAGGAAATAGTTTGGAGCGAGTACACATAAAGTTTGAAAGTTTCGTGTAGCTAGGTAGCTTCAATCACACAACAGACAACGGATATGAGTACAAATGAGTCTCACAACTGTCCACACATCCACAGATAATGCAGCGGAATAAAACAAATTAAAGGCAATAACTCAAGAATTATTTACGCTTACTGATCTATGAGATCAGCAAACTAGGCTTACGCCCAAAAACTTTTCACTATAAAAACTTTTGTTGCTTACAAAAACAAATAAGTGAAAAACTAAGAGATTAAAATACTAAACGAGTTCTAATCACCTTCTACGACAAGAACAATTCCCCTTTCCCAAGTAGGTCCTATTCTAGTCAGAAGTAAAACAAAGAACTCTATGAAAAACTAGATGTGAGTTACGGATGTGAGGCACAACCTTCACTCACAACCTAAATACAATAAATGTTGACACTCGTGAAGAACAAGTATTTTTCTCTCTAAAATCCGCAGCTTCTCTTGTGCTGAATGCCTTGTATTTATAATGCACCATGGAGAAGATCTTCACGTAATCAACATCTTCCTTTGTGAGATCTCTTTTCCTATAAAAAAACATAAACACACTCTCAAGGAAATAGAATATTAGTAGGTTAGTCCTAATATAAAACTATGTACATAAATAAAAGATATTTACTTTATTTACAATGTCCTAGTCAAAGTAGGACAATAATAAATCTTCCATGAAAGTTCCAAAATCTTCTTACCATAATAGAAGTGTATCGAAATAAGGAAACAAGAATTTGTTCCCTAAAAAGCTCACGCTTTCAATCTCCCCCTATTTTGGACTTTCTGGTCAAAACCAAAGATTTATAATAAGCATAATTTGTAACCACAAAATATAGATAAAAACATAACTCCCCCTAAATGGATGTGTGTCCAGATGTGTATACACATCCACACATAAAAACTGCAAAAACCAAGTTAGAGCAGAATACTAGCAGTTCATTAAAAAACAAAAACAAAACAACCATTCAGCAACATCCTAATTAAAGTTATTACAACCCATTGTTTAAAAACTAAAAACAGAAATTAAAAATTGTCTTAAAACCATTAAAAACAACTATCAAAAAGTCTTCTCCCCCTTACTTCAAAGTTCCCAACTCCTCCAGCCAGCAGCAGACACAGCAGCATCCCAAACTCTATTTCCAGCAGTAGCAGTAGGTTCATCTCCCCCTTTTTGAGCAGAAAGATTAGCATGCCATTTGAGAAGTCTAGCCTTAAGGGCCTTGAGATTATTGGCATGAGCTATGGAGGCTTGAAGTTGATCAGTTAAGGCAGAGAAATGAGATTCAGCAACTGCAATTTCAGCATCCAAATCCTTCATTTGAGCATCAAAAGGATCTTCAGATGTGGGTTCAGTTGTGTCCACATCTGGCATAGAAATTTCAGGGACAGTACCCAAAGGAAGATCAACAAATCTTTGCTTAGGATCTAGGAGGGTTTTGATCTCCTTAAACAAATCAAATTTTTCAACCTTATCTTCATTTTTCTCAGGCTTAACACCATTTGCAACCAGAATTTGAGAGATTAGAGAGGGATAGGGTAAGGACCACTTCTTAGAGGATGACTCTCCATATGCACAGATTTTCCTAAAAATGAAATCTCCAAAATTGATATTCCTATTAATGCCCAACCTATACAGTAAATCAGCTTGTACCCTAGTCACAGAGGTTTTGTTATTTGAGGGGCAAAGGTTGGCAACAAGGACTGTATGGAGAAAACAATAAAGAGAGGATAAAGAACCACTTCCCAAATCTTTTGGCTTTACAGGTCAAGTGGTTATTTTTCCATGAGTGATGGCAGACACAACTTCTTCATCAGACACTCCAACCAATTGATCCACAGAATTATCCAAGCCAAGAAAATCATTGATTACAGCAGGGGAAAAGGGGATAAACTTTCCTCTAATATAGACAGAGAGGGGAGAGTAGCATCTATCTAGTCCATTGGTCAAGTTGGCATAAAATTCATACACCATCTTAGGGTAGAAAGCGAGAGGGTGATCCACAGTTAAAAACAAGCCTCTCTCTTCAAAGAATTTATCCATATCCAATTTAAAGAAAGTTTCCCTATCTCTTTTCATCTCCACAATAAAAGCCTTATTAGAAATCAGACCATACCTTTCAGAGGCATTCTTGGTTAGAAATTTCTTAGAAAAGGGTTTAGGGGCAGTAGTAATGGAAAGAGTTGAAGAAATATCCTTATCAGCCTTCTTTCTGGTGGATGTGCGTCTGGATGTGTGCACATCTTCAGACACATCCTTTGCTGGAGATGGTATTTTTACAAACTCCACCTCTGTCTCATCATCAGAAGATGCATCCTTTTCTTGGTCTTCCTTTTCTTGTTCAAGCTCTTCTCTTCCTAGCTTGAAGTTGGCATCTGAGGCAGTATCATCACTGTCATAGCTAGACACAGATTCATAAGCTTCTTCCTCAATAGGCTCTAGGTCAGTAGCAGCCACCTTTTTCTTTCCTTTCAACTCCATCAAAATATTTGCTAAAGGCTCCTCATCACTAAACACAGATGAATCATCAACAGGATTTGTATCCTCAGGGACAGGAGCATCAACAACAGGAGTAGGAGCAGGAATGGGGATAATGGGATCAGAAGGCTTAATAGGAGAGGATGGAACAGGATCAATGGGTTCAGCATGGGAAACAACTAGAGAAGGAGCAATAACAGGGGCAACAACTGAGGGAGGAGGATTTGCAGATTGAGCCCTAGTTCTAACAAGAGGAGCAAGTACCTCTTCTTCTTCTTCTTCTTCTTCTTCTTCTTCTTCTTCTTCTTATTCTTCTTCGTCACATGATATGGCAGTAGAGGGCTTCCCACCTGGTTTCTTCAGGTTCTTCAGCTTGTCAGCTTCTGACAGTTTCCTAACCCTATGCGATCGTCGTAGATTGCGTTGGGGAACTGGAATCGCAGCATGGCCTAAGGGTTTTGCTGGAGTTAGCTTCCTCTTTTTAGTTGAAGAAGGTTCAACAGAGGATGGAACAGGGGCGACAATCGATGGTTGTAAAATCGGAGAGATTGAAGCATTAGGGTTTTCAGAAGCTGGTGGAACAGACAAGGGTTCCAATGTAGGGGATTTAGAGGGAGAACGTTCCATTGAGGAGCTCGACGAGGATGAGGAAGGAGGAATTTCAGCTAGAAATTTCGAGATGACAGGGTTGGTGGTAACTGGAGCTTCAGCAATGGCGACCGCAAGAGGCTCAATGTCTAGGACGTCTTCCTCTCGAATGGTTGAATGATCAGCCATAAACACCACAAGAGCGTTAGGTTGAACAGTAACAAGGAATTAATTGCAATGTGTGTGTGATTGTGTGCAAAAGATGGAAGAACAAAAGGTTTAGCAAGGGTTTATGGGGGATGGGACGGATGTGAGGTCTAATTAATACTCACAGCTCCCCCTTTCCAACTGAAACTTGGAATCCTTCTCCAAAAAGGTTTCACACATCCTTAATGCCTTAATAGTCCTCCAACGGCTAGTAACCTTTGAGATTACCACACACAACCACCTTCGAAGAAATAGGGGATCAAAATAAAACAAGATTTTGATAGATTTTTATGGAAACAAAAATAATTCAGCCATATCTTTTAAAAAAACAGAATCCTAATCGAATTTTCCAACCTTTTCAAACAAGGAATGATACACACATTTTCTTTCATGAGAGAAATTGGAGATCAAAAACCTATAAAATCAAAGAATAAATTAAGAATGAAGATAAATTAACTAACATATTTACAAAGCTCCTATATGACCTAAAAAAAATGCAATATGCCTAGCATGATGCAAACACACAAGTGATGGAAAAAATCTCAGCTTATGGATGTGGCATAGGATGTGAGTCACATATGGGGACACATTTAGATCACAAAAAGTTAATGAGCAATAATCCAATCTGCACAGCCTCTAGGATGCATCCACCATTTTTTATTGTGGATTTTTACATTGTGAGTAGCTTTCACTTTACTTGATCCCAAAGATAGCCCTTTTTTCCAATGATCTTGTCAAGTTTGATTTCAAATTTTCTTATGAAAAACACTTGATCACAATGGTCTGGCTTCATACTAAGGGTGAAGCAGCTGTTTCTCACATATATCTTTTTTTCTTTTTATAGCACCCACTGTGAAATACCTAGGAAGGTTATATCAAGTCATCAAAAGATGACATGAACAGGAAGTGCTCACAATTAAGTGATCAAAAATAATGTCAAAGATGAAGACTCACAAGTGACCACACTGAGAAATTTCGTGCTAATGCATGATATTTTTTGATTTTTTATTTTTATAATTTTTTTTCAGTTAATCTAATATACAGATGTGTTAGAGGATGTGAGACATATTTGTGCTCACAACCTTAGATATCACACAAACCAAGAGACTTTCTCAAGGAGGAAAATCTCTCCAAATCTAATGCCTTTGTAAATATATCAGCCAATTGATTTTCAGTCCTAACAAATTTCAGACACACAGTTTTTTGTTCTACAAGATCTCTAATGAAATGATGTCTAATATCAATGTGCTTTATTCTAGAATGTTGGACAGGATTTTTAGATATGTCCAAGGCACTTTTGTTATCACAAAAAGAAGTCAAAATTTTGCTATTTAATCCATAATTTTTCAACAATTGATTCATCCAAAGCAGTTGTGTGCAGCAACTCCCAAGGGCAACATATTCAGCCTCAGTAGTGGATAAGGACACACAATTCTGCTTCCTACTATACCAAGACACAAGGTTATTTCCTAGATAGAAACATCCACCTGTGGTACTCTTTCTATCATCACTATTTCCAGCCCAATCAGAATCAGTGTACCCAACCAAATTGGTATTTGTTACTTTAGAGTAATGCAGTCTTAGGTTCACAGTCCCACTTACATATCTAATGACTCTTTTCAAGGCTTTCAGATGGGACACCTTAGGGTTGGCTTGGTATCTTGCACAGAGACACACACTGTACATAATATCAGGTCTACTTGCAGTGAGGTAAAGCAACTTCCTATCATGCTTCTGTACATTGTTTGATCAACACTCTCACCATCAGAATCATGACTTAGCTTTTGGGAAGATCCCATTGGTGTTCTTTGATGTGAAGAGTGTTCAAGCTCAAATTTTTTTACAAGATTCTTGGCATACTTAGATTGTGAGATGAACATGCCATCTTTGAATTGTTTAATCTGTAGGCCTAAGAAAAATTTCAACTCACCTACCATACTCATCTCAAATGTGGAAGTCATGCTATCCACAAACTCAGCTAGCATAGGGTCAGAATTTGACCCAAACACAATATCATCCACATAGATTTGTGCCACAAGAATCTCCTTTTTATTTCTCCTCACAAATAATGTTTTGTCAACCTCACCTCTCTTGAATCCTAGGTGAAGCAAATGGTCAGTCAACCTACCATACCAAGCTCTAGGGGCTTGCTTTAGCCCATACAGAGCTTTCTTCAGCTTATACACATGGTTGGGATACTTGGAATCCACAAAGCCTTTAGGTTGTTCAACATAGACTTCCTCATTCAATATCCCATTTAGAAAAGCACTCTTAACATCCATTTGATGCAGAGTAATCTTGAGATAACAAGCAATGGCTAACAAAAGCCTAATGGACTCAATCCTTGCAACAGGAGCAAATGTCTCCTCAAAATCAATTCCCTCAATTTGAGTGTAACCTTGAGCAACTAACCTAGCTTTATTTCTAATGATCACACCTTGCTCATCAGTTTTGTTCTTGAAAATCCATTTGGTTCCTATGACATTACCATGAGAGGGTCTAGGGACAAGAGTCCAAACCTCATTCTTTTCAAATTGAATCAACTCATCTTGCATAGCAAGAATCCAGTCTGCATCTTTCAATGCTTCAGCAATATTCTTAGGTTCAATCTTTGAAACAAAACAACAAAAGCTTACCTGAGAGTATGCTGAGGAGCAACTCCATAAACCAGCCATCTTTCTATAGTCCACTTTGTCTTTTGTCTAGTTCTCACTTGATCATGCACATCTCCCACAACTTGTGAAGTGGGGTGGTTTTTCTGGATTTTTGAAGGAATATCCTTTGATCTATCCACACACCCATCCACATTATCATCTGAAGCACCATCCTGATCAGATTCAGAGAAACTGTCCTCAGTTACAAGATTTTGAGTGAATGTGGGAGCAGATGTGGGTTCAGATGTGGATGCAGATGTGTCCACATCCTTGGTTACATCCTTATCAGGTTCAACAGATTTTTCAGCACTGGCAGCATCTGTTGGTTCTTCAGCACCTGTTTCTGTATCTTTCCAGTCCAGTAAGCAACCTGAAACATCATCCTCAGCAGTCTTGAGGTTAAGATCAAGTGAGTCATCAAATATAACATTAGCAGATTCCATAATGGTCTTAGTTTTGAGATTAAAAACTCTGTAAGCTCTACTATTAGTGGAATAGCCCATGAAAATTGCTTTGTCACTCTTTGAATCAAACTTGGACAGATATTCTCTATCATTGAGAATGTAACAAACACATCCAAACACATGAAAATATTTCACAGTTGGTTTCTTTCCAAGGAGGATTTGATATGGAGTGACAGTGCTACCAATCCTAAGAAATACTCTATTGCCAATGTGACAAGCAGTGTTTAAAGCTTCTGCCCAAAATTTCTTGGACAAATTTTTAGAACTTAGCATAACCCTAGCCATTTCTTGCAAAGTCCTATTCTTTCTTTCAGCAATTCCATTTTGCTGTGGGGTGATTGGTGCAGAAAATTCATGAGTGATTCCCTTAGAATTGCAAAAATTAGTAAATATTTGGTTCTCATATTCAGTGCCATGGTCAGACCTAATCCTCACAGTCTTAAGACCATAAAGATTTCTAACCCTTTTGTACCAATTTCTGAATTCACCAATGGTTTCAGATTTCTCTCTTAAGAACATTACCCAAGTGTACCTAGAATAATCATCAACACACACAAAGGCATACTTTTTCCTACCAAAGCTTTCTACTTCAATAGGTCCCATCAAACCAGTATGAATCAGCTCCTAACACCTAGATGTGGAGCACTGTTAGACCTTTTTATGTGATGCTTTTGTTTACTTTCCCTTTTGACATGAACCACAGACATCAGGGTTCTTGAAGTTCAGTTTAGGGAGATCTTTAATAGCTTCAAACCTTTGAAGTTCTTCCAGAGTTCTACAGCTAGCATGCCCTAATTTTTGGTGCCACAAATTGACATCATTAGCTTTTGAGCTTAGGCAAGAAAGATTGTCACCAAATTGGTAACAATTGTAAGTAGATCTAGGACCAGTAAACACACATTTATTATCCTTATCAAACACTTCACACAAGTGCTTGTCAAACTAGGGTTCCTTTCCCAACAATCTTTCCTTGAGCACCTCCACCAAAATTTACTTTCCCTCCACTAATCACTTCATAGTCAAGAAGGACTGCTTGATTTCCAGTCATGTGCCTAGAGCACCCACTATCAAAATACCAAGAGCCAGAGACAGTACTCTTGAGGGAAGAGTAAACAACATTGCAGGTGGCAATTGGTTTGGCCACCCACTGCTTTACATACCAATTGAAAGTTTCGTGTAACTAGGAAACTTCAATCACCCAACAGACACCAGATGTGAGTACAGATGTGTCTCACAACTGTCCACACATCCACAGATAATGCAGCGGAATAAAACAAATTAAAGGCAATAACTCAAGAATTATTTACGCTTACTGATTTATGAGATCAGCAAACTAGTTTTATGCCCAAAAACTTTTCACTATAAAAATTTTTGTTGCTTACAAAAACAAATAAGTGAAAAACTAAAAGATTAAAATACTAAATGAGTTCTAATCACCTTCTACGACAAGAACAATTCCCCTTTCCCAAGTAGGTCCTATTCTAGTCAGAAGTAAAACAAAGAACTCTATGAAAAACTAGATGTGAGTTACGGATGTGAGGCACAACCTTCACTCACAACCTAAATACAATAAATGTTGACACTCGTGAAGAACAAGTATTTTTCTCTCTAAAATCTGCAGCTTCTCTTGTGCTGAATGCCTTGTATTTATAATGCACCATGGAGAAGATCTTCACGTAATCAACATCTTCCTTTGTGAGATCTTTTTTCCTATAAGAAAACATAAACACACTCTCAAGGAAATAAAATATTAGTAGGTTAGTCCTAATATAAAACTATGTACATAAATAAAAGATTTTACTTTATTTACAATGTCCTAGTCAAAGTAGGACAATAATAAATCTTCCATGAAAGTTCCAAAATCTTCTTACCATAATAGAAGTGTATCGAAATAAGGAAACAAGAATTTGTTCCCTAAAAAGCTCACACTTTCAAAGTTAAGTTGTAAGTATTCACACAACAATTTTTTTCTCATTAATGAAACATATTATTGAATATTAATGATAAAGGTTCCAAAGTACATCCGATGATAGAGTGTTGTCGGTTGAAGAAATATAAAAGATGAACACGTATAAAGAAGACACGATTTTTGGAGATGTTCATATTGTTAATGAAATGTTATGTCCTCAAGTATGACCAATTGTTTTCAAGTGATATGTTATCAAGTAGAATTAATTTAACTTGGGTGTGTCTGGATCAATCAGCGTGTTTCAAGAATAATCTTGTTCGAGAACACTTTCAATAAATGATCTAGATGTGCACAGTGTATGTGTCTTAAAATGTCTAGTGATTACAAGGACTTAAAATGTTTAGAACTCAATGAACACATTGAATGAGCATGAGTTTTTCAACAATCATGCTCTCAAAGCCTTTAACCCACCAACTGTTTTCTATTGTGAAGATGATGCTGAGGTTTCTGTGCAAGTGGGCGACCGCCCAGGTTTTATGGGCGACCGCCCAGCACTAGTTTCAAGCAACGTTAATTCTTCTGTACAGGTGGGCGACCGCCCAAGCCAAGTGGGCGACCGCCCAAGAGTAAAAACCAATGACGCTGAACTTTCTGTACAAGTGGGCGACCGCCCAAGCCAAGTGGGCGACCGCCCAGGATCAAAACCAAACAACGTTGAAGCTTCTGTTCAAGTGGGCGATCGCCCAAGTCTCAATGGGCGATCGCCCAAGACCAAAATCTGACGGGATACAGTTCCCGAATTCCGTTTGTTTCCTATTTTCTTTCCTTCTGTTTTAGTTTTCCTTTTCTGATCAGAACTCTCTTAGAACAGGATTTATTGTAAACTATATATTCACAACTTCATCAATGATAATTCAAGTTTTGGGAAAATCATAATTTGTTTTCCTACATGGTATCAGAGCGGCATCATACACGAGTTTGAATCAATGGCGGGGAACGATGCTATCGTCAATAATCCCCCTAAAATCGAATATAATTCTCCGTTTTACCTTAGTCCTCAGGATAGGCCAGGAGATTTTATTACTCCTACTCGTTTCAATGGTGAAAATTATAATGATTGGGCTAGTGATATGCAGACGGCTCTTGAAGCTTACCGAAAATTTGGTTTTCTAGATGGTACGATTACTCAACCTATTCTTCCCTGCACCACCTCTGATTGGAATACTATTCATGCCATGTTGACTTCTTGGATCATGAATACTATTGAATCCAACGTTAAAAGCACTCTCTCAAAATTTAGAGATGCTAAACGTTTGTGGGACTCTCTTAAAAATCGATATACTGTGGTTGACGGTCCACGCATTCAATAATTAAAGGCTTCTATTGCTCGTTGTGAGCAAACTAAGGGCATGTCAGTGGCCACATATTTTGGTAAATTGACTGGGTTGTGGGAAGAACTCCATAGTCATGAACCTTTGATCAATTGTACTTGTTGTGACAACTGCTCGGCTGCTCAACAACATGCGAATTGCAGAGAGATAGGCAAGCTTCATCAATTTCTTATGGGTTTGAATTCCGAGTATCATGCCAATACTCGCACCAATATTTTATATATGGATCCTCTCCCTGGTCTTGATAGGGCATATAAATTGGTGGCTCAGGATGAGTGGGTTCGTCTTGCCAAACCTGTTCTTGAAGATGTGGTTAGTTTTGCTATTCGTACTGGTGGAGCTCATGGTCATGACAACCCTGATAAATCTCATCTCACATGTACTCATTGTAAGAAGACGGGTCATGATAGTACCACATGTTTTGAATTACATAAATATCCAGATTGGTGGCTTGAGCAACGCAAATCCAATGCTCGCGGTAGTGGTCATCCGCAAAACGGGCGAGGTAGGGGCTCTCCTCACGTAAGCATCAGATCTACAACGACACTAGATAGTGGGCCTGTTAATGTTTGTGCAGCTGCTGTAGGATCTCCATCTGTGGCTTCCCCTTCATCGTTTACAGCTGAGCAATGGCAGGCTTTGGCAAGCCTTGTTGGTAATTCCCAAATCTCAAATGATCGTCTTCATGGTAAGCTTGATTCAACTTCATGGGTAATTGATACATGTGCTTCAAATCATGTAACCGAAAATGCCTCGTATCTTCTTAATTCTCAGACTATACCGGCTTGTCCTGTTGTTTGCCTAATGGGTCATCAGTTTTGGCTCATACGGAGGGATCCGTTTGTCTGACGAACACCATTACTCTTTCTCATGTTCTTTTTATTCCGAATTTAAGCTGCAATTTAATTTCAGTATCTCAACTGTCTGACGATATTCATTGCACTGTCCAATTTAACTCATCTATGTGTGCTATACAGGACCTGTCGAGGAACCTGATTGGAATGGATGTTAGGCGGGATGTACTCTACTACTTTCGCGACACATCTTCAGCATATAATGTCTCTGTTACCGGATCGCCTTCTGTGTTGGAGTTGTGGCATAATCGCTTGGGGCACCCTTTCGAGAATGTAGTAAAGCTTCTTCCCTCTGTTCGTGGTACTTCTAGCAGTTTACTTAAACCTTGTGATACTTGTTTTAGGGCTAAAAAATCTAGAGATAGTTTTCTGGTTAGTAACCATAAGTATACTAGAATTTTTGAGAAAGTTCATTGTGATTTGTGGGGTGCATACACTCATTCTTCTTCTTATGGTGCACAGTATTTTTTAACTTTAGTCGATGATTTTTCCCGAGCTATTTGGGTTTATTTGTTGGTCGATAAAACCGAAGTTTTTCGTATATTTATGGCTTTTATTGCAATGGTTGAACGTCAGTTTTCTCAGAAAATTAAGGTTGTCCAATCTGATAATGGGACTGAATTTAATTGCATGCTTAATTATTTCTTCTCCACTGGCATTACTTTTCAAACATCTTGTGTTGGTACCCCTCAACAAAATGGTCAAGTCGAGCGGAAACATCGTCACATTCTGAATGTTGCTAGAGCGCTTAGATTTTAGGCTCATTTACCAATTTTATTTTGGGGAGAAGCAGTTCTCACTGCTGCTCATTTGATTAACCGAACTCCCACTCCCCTCTTAGGCAATAAGACTCCCTATGAGGTTTTGTTCTGAAAAATACCTTTCTTTGACTCTCTTCGGGTTTTTGATTCTTTGTGTTATGCTCATAATCAGAAAGCGAAGGGAGATAAGTTTGCCAGTCGTAGCCGAAAATGTATTTTTGTGGGCTATCCTCTTGGCAAAAAGGGGTGGAAGTTGTTCGATCTAGAGACAAAGAAATTTTTTGTCTCCCGGGATGTGAAATTTTTTTAGAACAATTTTCCTTACAGTGATTTGTCGTCTGTGCCTCATTCCCCGGATTCTGTGGAGATTATTAACCAAGAGGCCGATTTCGCCTTTCTTGATTATCCGGACATGGCAGATGTTGTTTCAGAACCTTTGACAGTAGCTCCTACAGACGTACCTGATCCCTTGACTACAGTTTCTGCAGATATTACTCCTACAAAGGTCTCATCTGCTTCTACGACAGACATCTCTCCTTCTGAGTAAGATGCTTTAGGGAATGGCATGCGTACGAAAGTACTCTCCGTTCTACTTCGGGACTATATTGCTGCTACTGTTACTTCTGCTAGTCCATCCCCCGAACACTCCACTCCTGTCGGCTCCTCAGGTACTCCTTATCCTATACCTCACTATATAAATTGTGACAATTTTTCTGTGAAATTTCGTAACTTCCTTGCAGCTATTACCTTGGCTAAAGAGCCTAGGACTTTCCTTGAGGCAATGTCACAATATGGATAGAAGGAATCCATGCAGGCTGAAATTCGTGCCTTGGAAGATAATGGCACATGGACTATGGTTCCTCTACCGCATGGTAAGCGTGCTCTTGGTAGCCAGTGGGTCTATCGAATTAAGTACAAGTCTGATGGTACAGTTGAACGCCTTAAATCTCGTTTGGTGGTTCTTGGTAATCATCAGAAAGAAGGGATTGATTACACGGAAACTTTTGCTCTTGTAGCCAAGATGGTCACCGTTCGAGCCTTTCTTGCCATTGCTGCCTCAAAGAATTGGGAACTGCATCAAATGGATGTGCATAACGCTTTCTTGCATGGTGATCTTCAGGAAGAGCTCTACATGAAACCTCCTCCGGGTTTTCATTCCAATCAACCTAATATGGTTTTTCGTCTTCGCAAATCCCTTTATGGCCTGAAGTAGGCCCCGCGTTGTTGGTTCGCTAAGCTAGTGGCTTCCTTGAAACACTATGGGTTCTTGCAGTCTTACTCTGATTATTCCTTGTTCACATTCACAAAAGGTACGATTCATATGAACATTCTTGTGTATGTTGACGATCTTATTATAGCTGGGAACGATTCCGCTGCCTTACAGTCTTTCAAAAAGTATCTAAGTGAATGTTTCAAAATGAAGGACCTTGGCTCCTTGAAGTATTTTTTGGGAATTGAAGTTGCTCGTAGCTCATCTGGCATGTTTTTGTGCCAACGCAAGTATACCTTAGACATTATATCCGAGGTTGGCCTATTGGGAGCAAAGCCATCTGGCTTTCCTATTGAACCGAATCATAAACTCGGTCTTGCCACTGGTGATATTCTGGATGATCCAGAACGTTATAGACGATTGGTTGGTTGTCTCATTTACTTAGCAGTCACTCGTCCAGACTTGGCATACTCGGTTCACATTCTGTCCCAATTTATGAAGGAACCTCGCAAGGATCATTGGGATGCAGCACTGCGAGTTGTTCGTTATCTCAAAAGCACACCTGGTCAGGGTATCCTTCTTCGTGCTGATAGTGAGCTCACGGTGCAAGGATGGTGTGATTCTGATTGGGCCGCTTGCCCTATTACTCGACGTTCGCATGCTTTCTTCGAACTTCATTGGAAGAAGTACAAGGTATGGCTTCTGATTCTTATCATATTGACATTTCTGCGCTGCCAGAGCGGTTTATGAGTGATGACGAGAGTGACGTCTCGTGGGATGCATTTTGTTTATGCGTGATAGCGACGCTTTTCATGGTCAGCTCCCTTGGGGTATGTGACGACGCTTTACTGGAAGTGGTAGGGCACTGCCGAGCCGGTGAAGATATTTCTCCGTTGGTGTTGGGGGAAACCCTTCACAGCATTGATCGCCTGGCGACTAGGGATAGGTTCATGAGAGGGGGAAGCCCCATTTTACTCACCTTGTGGTTGTGAGAGAGGCTTCAAGCCATGCTCGAGTCTTCGGTGTCTTTTAGCCCGTGGTCGTTTGCTCGGCGGCCTCTTGTATTGGATATGGATCAGTCCGCCTGGGAGAGATGGATGGAACAACTTGGTACTGAAATTACCCGGATCCGGCTCGCGCGTGGGCCCCAGCATCTCGCATTTGTCGCTTTTGGAAATTGCCCGGATCCGAGAGGCAGCACAATCGCGCCCCGGCATCTGGCTATTCCGTTTGCGTTGCGTTGTGTCGGTGGAGGTGTCTCGCTGTGTTTTTGCTTGTAGAGTCGCCACGCCGTTTTGATTAAGCCCAAAACATTGAGAAAAGGCATCAGTTTAAAAATAAACTGTTTTTGTGTGATGAGATTTTGAGTTCGGAGGTCAGGTTATTCCTCGGGAAGAGAATATTAGAATCTTAGAGCTCACCCGAGTAGCCTCGTAAAAACGAGTCTTTTGATACCCCTTCTTTCTTTAAATGTTGTGTGTGTGTGTGCTTTTAAAAATGCATGCTGTGTCGGATGTCTACATTGTACACTATGTATTGAAATGTATTGAAATAGTAATGGAAGGAAGCCTTACCAATGTTGGTTCGTGTCTGTCTTCCGCTGGGGAATAGTGTTTGAGGGTGGAATAGTGTTCCGGACGGACCGAGATTGCTTCGGGATGTGTCGGTTGTCTGCGGACAGAGCTTCGGCGTGCCTTGGGATTGTCAAGTGTGCACTCGAACAGAGTTTCGGCGTGCGTTGGGATCGTCGGTTGGATTCGGGCAGAGGTTTGGTGTGCGTCGGGATCGTCAGTTGGATTCGGGCAGAGGTTCGGCGTGCGTCGGGATTGCCGGTTGGATTCGGGTAGAGGTTCGACGTGCGTCGGGATCGTCGGTTGGATTCGGGGCAGAGGTTCGGCGTGCGTCCGAATTGCTGGTTTGGCTGGAAAGGGCCGGGACGCCTCGGGAAAGACCAGGCAAGGCCTCAGAGTACCACGAGGGGCCTCAGAGTACCTCGAGAGTGCCTCGGGGCAGCGCGGGAGCGTCTCGGGAGCGCTCGATAGGGCTTCGGAGCACCGCAAGGGAGCTCGGAAGGCCCCAGATGGAACCGAAAGGGACCGGGAGTGCCCCGAGGGGTCTTAGAAAGGGAGCCTGAAGGCTTAGGGAGAGAAGAGAAGAGGGAGATGTGAAAATTTCAAGAGGGGGAGCCCTCTATTTATAGTGTGGGAAAAGTTGCAAAGAGGTCCGTACGGACCTCTTAGGTAATCCAAAATTTTAGATTTCCGGGATTTGAGGGAATCTCGTGGACTTTAAGCGGATTTTGCAATTATGATGTCTAGGAGCAAAGAGGTCCATACGGACTTCCATGCTTTTCCACATTTTGTAATTGTGATGGCAAGCTAGCTCTCGTCGAGAGCTTTCCAACCATATATGGCACATCTCAATCGGAGTTCGTACGAAGGAGTTATGACCTCCAGAAGTTTTCCCTTGGTTTTGTCGTATGCTTGGATGGAGAGCGATCCAGATTGGGGTACTTACAGAAGCCCCTCGGCGACGTCACTTATGAAGGAAGTGGGGTCGTCGATAAGATAAGGGTCCTGATCTGGATCGCGTGCTGAGAGAGGAGGTGACCGTGTAGGTCGGTTTGTGAGGACGTGGCGGTGTCCTGTGTGTGTGACCGTTTAGGCCGGTTAGGCTGGACCTGTGATAGGATTCCTACGTATCACGACGGGAATCAAGCACAGTCGTAGTTCGTGTGTGGGGTGAGTGTCGTCGTGCGCGAGGACGTGTAAGGTCCTCTGATTGAGAATCTGTGCGTGGACGTGGTGGTATCCTGTGGGTGACCGTTTAGGTCGGTTGGCTGGACCCTGTGATAGGATTCCTACGTATCCCTAATGGGAATCAAGCCTGATCGTAGTTCAGAGGTCGTGTAATCGTGAGTGTATGCGGACGTGGTGGTGCCCTGTGGGTGACCGTTTAGGTTGATTGGCTGGACCCTGTGATAGGATTCCTACCTATCCCTAACGGGAATCAAGCCTGATCGTAGTTCAGAGGTCGTGTAATCATGAGTGTATGAGGACGTGGTGGTGCCCTGAGGTGATGTGACCGCTAAGGTCGACTGTGAGGACGTGGTGGTGTCCTAAGGTGACCGTTTAGGTCGGTTGGCTGGACCCTGTGATAGGATTCCTACGTATCCCGAGTGGGAATCAAGCCTGATCGTAGTTCGCGTGTGAGGTGATCTTACGAGAAGGTGGGTAATTTCCCGAAAAGGCGGGTAATCTCACGAAAAGATGGGTAATCTTACGAAAAGATGGGTAATCTCACGAAAAGATGGATAATCTCACGAAAAGATGGGTAATCTCATGAAAAAATGGGTAATCTCACGAAAAGATGGGTAATCTCACGAAAAGATGGGTTAATCTTACGAGAAGATGGGTAATCTCACTAAAAGATGGGTAATCTCACTAAAAAATGGGTAATCTCACGAAAAGATGGGTAGTCTCACGAAAAGATGGGTTAATCTTACGAGAAGATGGGTAATCTCACTAATAGATGGGTAATCTCATGAAAAGATGGGTTGTGATGTAGGAGGACGTGTCACGTCCTAAGATGATGTTTTTGGGAGGTTTATACGGTCTTCCGGACCGAGTAATTTAAAGTCTTCCGGGCTGGAAATAGTGATGGGGGAGGTTTTATACGGTCTTCCGGACCGAGTGGTTTAAAGCCTTCCGGGCTGCCTGTGGTGAAGTAGTGAGTTTTGTGGTGAGTGGACGTGGTGATGTCCTGAGTTGAAGTTTGTGTGAAGGCATCTATACCTAAGTGAGACTATTTGGGGGTGTCTAACCCTAAGTTGAGAGATGGCTAATCTTACGAAAAGATTGGTAATCTTACTAAAAGATAGCTAATCTTACTAAAAGATGGGTAATCTTACTAAAAGATATGTTAATCTTACGAAAAGGTGGGTAATCTTTCTAAAAGATATCTACCCTATATGAAGGATGGCCAATCTTACTAAAAGATATGAGATGTCTATCAGGGAGACAGGGGGACGTATCTCACTATGAGGTAACAGGGGAAATATTTAAAGACGTAAGTATGATTTTTTCATACCTTTGTTGTGTTTACCTGCAGGAGGAAAGGCCTTTGTGAGGAGGAAGTTGAGGGCATGGGGCGCCTCTGACCGAGATGAGGAGGACGTGGTGGCATCTCTGGCTGAATTGCTGAAGTGTTTGAGGGCATGGGGCGCCTCTGATCGAGTTGTTGAAATGTTGAGGACGTGTGGCGCCTCGGCCAGAGGATTCTTGAAATGCCGCGGATGCGTGGCGTTTATGTTGAAGTCGGCCGATGAGGATGCGGTGGCGCCTTTGTCCGAGATGAAGAGGACGTGGTGGCGTCTCTGGCTGAATTGCTGAAGTGTTTGAGGGCATGGGGCGCCTCTGATCGAGTTGTTGAAATGTTGAGGACGTGTGGCGCCTCTGACCGAGATGAAGAGGACGTGGGATGCCTCAGGTGCCTGACAAGGAGAGGATGGATGGCTCGTCTTTTTTTTTTCTTCTTCGTTCTGACTTCTGCGGACTTCTTGGAGTATTCGGTCGAGGAAGGTGCTAAGTTCACTGAGGATGATGAGGTGGCTGGCTGAGGCGCCGAGATGTGGGAGTTTTTACCAGGCGGTAGTGCCGATGACTTAGAGTAGGACTCCCCCTTTTTTTCCGTTCTGTGCACTATCTGCTTTTTCGTTGCAGGCGTGGTTCTATGAGATCTTCTGGTGCCAGCCGTGGGACTGGGTGGATGAGGCCATGTTCGGTTATCCCGCCATGATGTGCTGGGCTCGTTCTTTGAGGAAGAGGAGGACGGGAGAGGGACAGTCTGGCAGCATGGCCTTGGTGTGCCCCATATGGTTCCGAGGGATCCACCCTTTGGGATGATGCATCCCCGCGACATGGATGTGCTTCAGAAATCTGACAGGTACACAGGCGGCGTGAGTGCCGAGGAGTTTATTTTGTATGGCGAGGAGTACGGGACCTTCGTCGGGAGGAAGCCGAGGACGCCGCTGTGTGTTGGCGAGGAGAGGCGGGATGGTCCACCACGTCCCCCGGATGTTCCGGTGCACAGGCCGGACTTTACATATGTACGCGGGGATTCGTCGAGGCGGAGGGTGTCGGTACCGTCCGGGCAGCTCCTGCGGCCTATCAGGTTGACCCGGATGCGCCAGTGAGTGTGCTTACTCTTTTCCATCTTGACATCTTTTACGTATTTTTCTCTTTTTGTTGAGTATATTTGTATCTCTTTTCTTTGAGCATTTCTTTGGTTGTTGGCTTGTGCAGGTCTCGGGGAGATCTTTTGACACGTTGACCAGCTGTTATGTGGCGATGCGGTCTTTTGCAAGGAAGTTCGCGGGGAAGCTGTCTTGTAGGTCTTCGCGGCACGCGGCGGCGTTCGAGCCAGTGCCTTTGAGGAGGTCTGTGGATACTCCTTCTTCGAGGGCTGAGCTAGGGCCACAGCCGGAGGTGCCGGTTCGGGAACAACATAACTTTGATGTGGGGACGACTTCGGGGGCTCAGAGGCCGCAGACCCTTCATCAGTTCTTTCCTCCGCCGGAGGCACAGGGTGAGGGTTCATCCTCGCATCCCTTCTTTGATCCTTTCACCGGGTTTTGACCCTTCGGAGTACTTTGAGTACCCGCACGAGGAGGGGGTACTGTATTCTGATGACGAGGATGTGACTGCCGAGTTTTTCGAGATGCCAGATTTCTCGTTTGTGGAGGATGATGATGATGAGTCGGATTAGGGCTCTTTTGCTTTCCCTCTTTTCGTTGTTTTTTTTTTGTAAGGCAACAGACATTTTGTACCTGTAATAAAACACTTGTATTTGCACAACAAAGTATTTTATTTTAAGATGTAATGACGTATTTGTGATTCCCGGGATTTACCTAGGAATTGTTGCTAGCTTATTATTATTTTTGTGCATGTCACATGAGCTGGGAATGCATTTGTGGTTAGTGGAGGCTGAGGAAGCTTTGGCGGAGTTTTACGAGGTTGGGGGTGAAGCGGCTTTGACGGTTTCATGAGCGGCGGGAGTGATGTCTCTGGGACGCATTTGTTGGATGTGGCGAGGCCATTACGGGTGGTGAGGACATCATTCCCTTAGTTTCGGGGAGACTTTCCATGGCATAGATTGCTTGGCGCTAGGGGACCGGTTCATGTGTGGGGAAGCCCTGCTTTGCTTAGCGGCTTTAGATGCTCTTACGTATTTTACGAGGGTATGTAAGTATTCCGCTTTCCCTCTGTGGTGCTCCTTCGACGCAGAGAGTATTGTGTTGAACACCGAGTACCTGGATTGGTATGAGTAGCATATCGGGCGGACCCAGTGGTTTTAGGGAGCGGGCGTGAAGCAGTGCAGGGCAAGGTTGCCGTCTCGGCTATAGCCTTAGGAGTGCGAAGCTTGGTCTAACCCTCGGGATGTCATGGGAGATGCTTTGTTTGACTACGGGACTCGAGTTGACGGGCGGCGGGAGAGGTCCCCTTTGCGGATTCGTAGGGAGGAGATCCGAGCCGAGGCACGGGTGAACGATGCTACGAGAGCGGCTGGTTCATTTGACACGACTAGGAGGACTCCCGATCTCGGAATGAGGAAACGAGAACTTCGCTCATGTGGAATGAAAGAAGACTCGTTGGGGACGAGGGAAGAAAGGAAAGAGTGACGAAGGGCCAATCGCGAGTAGCATGGAATGACCTTCTGAAACACTGAGTATCCATTCATTGCCATTGCAGACACATTGATTGTTAAATGTTTTAAGTTGTCTTTTAGCATGTTGTAAGTTTGAGAGTAGACCGTGCTTGAACTCATCAAGAAGTGTTTTAACTGTGATGATTTGGGATTTACTTTTAAAGCTTTGTCGAGACGCAAAATCTCTTGCTTGCTTCTTGTCTGAGCCTTGATGGCGTCCAGCTTTTGGGATTTTTGTGTATGCTTTAGACCGAACCAATGAAGGCTGCCTACGTTCCCCTTGAGGGGCTCAGGTCTACGTAGTTCGACCCTCTTTTGTGGGATAAATGACTCGTAATGTACACTCACAAGGGCGTATTTATTTTTGAAAAGGTGGGAACGGGTCCCCTTTTGTGTGAATGCCTTATTTGACATGGGCACAAAAAAAAATGCTTTTGGGTTTGACTCTTTTAATAGAGTATGAGCACTGAAAAGCTTGTAAAAGTGTATGGTAGCCCTTGCTGACAGAAAATCAGTGTTTAGCTCTATTGTCCTATTTTGTAGAAAAAGAAGACTTGTCGAGACATTTGAAAACTTGATTTGTTCACAATGATCACTTGTTTGCTTAAAACCCTTTGTTGATGTTCGGGTTATTCAACAATTAAACCTGATACGCTTTGATTAATCACGAGGAGAAAGTCAACCGGTATCAAGGATCGAGTTGGTCTGGTGTGAAAGAAGGTTTGTGTATAGGAGAGGTCATTGATGAGACCGGGTTTGTGGATTTGTATGTGTTTATGACCGAACCATTTCTGGTTGCCTACGTTCCCCTTAAGACAAGGAGCCCAGGTCGACGTAGTTCGGGTTTGAACTGTGTTTGGCTTTGGGGTCAGGGCATGAATATTTGTGCGGCCTTTGACGAAAAGGCTCGAAAAGCTGAATGATGAGGCATGGGCCTTGAGGTGATTCCTTGACAAGTCGTATTTGACGGCAGTTTCAGTGAATTCATTGCTTCTTGATCGTTGCTCTCACGGGAAGAGAAAGAATTTGAATAGGGACTTATGAGATGCTTTTGTCTCTGCCTTCCTGCCTTGGGCTTCTGACCAGCAGTGCTGGGTCCTTGGCTCTTTTCCTTTTGAAGCTCCTGCTTGAGCTTTTTTTTTTTTTGGTAGCTTCTGCTTGATTTTTTTTTTTGTAGCTTATGAGGGCGAAGGCAAGCCCCTGCTTGAACTTTCTTGATGCGCAGGAGGTCGAAGGCAAGCCCCTAGTTTGTTGTCGACATGGGGTCAATCTTTTGATGCTGAGTGACCTGTTGTTGTCCTTTGATGTTTCCGCCGTCGTTGACTTGGTCAAGGTGATGGTGGGGACATGTTTTGGAAAGTGTATGTCTTGATGGAGGCCTTTATGTGGGGTATGGTAAGGTGTATGGGGAGCTATCGATTGACTTTCTCGCACCAATTAATCAAAGCATTAATCATTTGTGGAATTACTTGTTGAGCAATGCAAGTGATCACATAGAACAAAACCATTTCATTAAATGTAATGTGGGGTGCAAAATAATGTCCCAAGTCTAGCAAGAAAAGAAAGAAGACTTATGTATGGAAAATTGAAGACTTAATTACAATGTCCGAAGAGGACTTGGAATGAGAACAGTACTAGAACCTACGAGGTGGACTGTATATTTTTTTTTAGAGTGTAGGAGGAGGAGAAGAAGACTCGATATTCTTTGGGTGAAGTATCGACGGAGAATTTTCCGATTTGCGTCTCTGTGGGCTCTTCAGCAGTTCCCCAAATTCATTTTGGTTAGAACCTTCTCGGCAGCTTGGGCCCGATTTTCCTCTCGTTTGACAACATGCTTAAAGATTTGTTTAATGCATTGTTCATTAATGTGTCTGCGTCTTTATCAAGTGAATCATTAGTAACTGTTTTTGATTAGTTAATTTATCATTTGTTAAAGTGGTAATGAGGGGATACTCAGAAAGTTTGATCTTTTATTCAAAGCATAAGGAAGCGCGGTTTATGTTACAAACGCATAATCTTTAGGCGTAAGGCCGTCAGACGACTCGAGAGACTCGAACTTAAATACGACAGACTCGGGGTCTTTTATTTTTTAAGATAGACTCTAGGAGACGGGGGGTTAGTCCAAGCTTCTCGTCCTATCTCTTCTTGCTGGCTGTGGGTCCGCATTTGTGAAAGTTGCGCCATTTTTGACGCTGCCACTTGCTCGGCCTGTCTCGAACTACCTTATCTCCGGGGAGGGCTCGATCCATCCCTTGGTGTGCCTTGATTCCGAAAAGGATTGTTGGGGAATAACCATCCTTGGATTCCTTCTTCCGAATTCTTCATTGCGGAAGCCCCAGGTTCCATCTTCACGTCCCCATTCATCACGGGAATTTGCAGAGGACTTATCCACCATGCTTACCTCGTCATTTCCAGGGAAAGGGTTTCCAATTGTGTTGGGACCGCGGGGGCATTCCCATTTTCCCTCTTCGATTAAACCTTGGACCACTTTCTTCAACACGAAGCAATGGTCGGTTGTGTGGCCGGGGAAGTTGTGAAAAGCACACCATTTGCTCATGTCCACGTTGGGCTTGCGAGACTTTGGTTGGAAATCCTCAAGGGGTTTGAGAATGTTCCTCTTTACTAGTATCTCGAGGACTTGGCTCAAGGGCATCCCGAGGTTATCGAAATGCTGGAACTGTGGTATGCGAGGGAGATTGTTGTTCCTTGGGGGTGCTTGATCGCGGTTTACTTGATCTCCGTTCTGAATGTAGTGGACTGCTCTGGTAACCTCTTTCTTCTTGTTTGGAGGTATTTGGTAACCTTTTTCCTTTTGCTTAAGGAAACTCTTCTGCTGTATCTCCTTCTCCTTTGCATGTTCTACCAACCAAGCCATATGGGGGTCAGTAGGCAGAGGCAGGCTGCCATTTTCGGGGATGGAAACCGAAGATGGAGGTGGATTGGCTAATGGGATCGCCATTCGGGAGTCTTGGGGAGGTAGTTGGGCGTATACCAACCCGTATCCTAGATTATTGAAATTGGGGGCGTGATTGCCCGGACCGCTAAGGGTTGTGTTTGAAAATTGGGGAAATGTTTCATTAGCCCCAAGTGGCAGTCCAGCGGGTGGAAGGTTTGAGATGTCGGAATATCCGCTTGGGATGTCTGTCCCTGGTAAACATTGGGATTTCAAGTTGTGGCTGCGGGGCTCATACAGAGGCACATGATTGAATTCCAGGGGATATTGAGAGGTGTTAGGACCTGAGGGAGCGGGCCCATAGGCGTGCTGGTGATATTGAGTTTGTGGAGCAGGGTCGGAAAACAGATTGTGCTGAGGTTGACAGATCGGAGCCGCTTGACTGAGGCCCGAGTTAAGCTCTGAGCGGGAGCTATTTTGCATTGCTAGGTTTTCGTAGCTTGGCAGAGGTGGGACCTGCTGATTGCTTTGAGGACCCGGGGGAGCAGGTATTTCTTCGTCTTCTATGAGAACGAAGGTCCCATCAGGTTGGGGAACCGCGACGGTTCTGCAACGGCGCATGGCATATTCGATCCAAGCCTGCTGCTCTTCTTGGCGTTTCTCGAGAGCCTTGAAAGCTTGCCAAACTTCTTCCATCGTTTGGAAATTTCCCGGGGGTGGGGTTCCGTTTCCCTCACTGTTATCTGTTGATCCCGCCATGGGGGAGTAGCGGACTGTTCGGACCCCTGAACCGGAAGGGCTGTCGGACCTTGTGACCTTGATACTGAAAAAGCGGCTCCCGAGTACTCTCAACCACTCTCCGTTCGCTGGAGGGGGTGACGGGTAAGGTTTAGACACGGGAAGGCCTTTCGGGATGAAAAAGGGGGAAAGCTCACGTGACATGCGGTTTCCGCTTTTATTTTATTTTTTTGGTGTTTTAATTTACTTAAAACGGTATTTTCTCAGAATCCTAGGTAGGTTGAAAAAGAATGCTTTTCTTTTTCGCAACTATGCTAGATCCTGGGTCAGTGGAGACCATCTGTGCGGTTATAAGCCCCTCGTTTTGCACCTGTATTTTGACATCCCGGGGTGGATAGCCCCAGGCGAGGGTCCTATAGGGCAAGCGGTTTCCACCGACCTAAAAGAAAAATCAAACCTAAGGACCAAGCCTGTCATGTTCGTTTTAATGCGTTAGTGTAAGTACCCAAATCTGGCTCATGCCTTCCGGTTAATTTTCCCGACAATTTCGGTAAGTTTTCCGGTAATTCCCCAGACCTTCCCAGCGTTCCGGAAACATTCCAGAACTGTTTTTTTATTAAATAAGGGCTGAAGGGGATCCTTCCTAATTAAGAAACACGTTTTTCTTAATTAGGAAGGAGGGTTCTAGAATTTGCCACCTTGCATGGTTCTAGAATGCTGAGTCATTCAGGATAAGCCCGCACGGCTGCATTAGCTCGCTGCTCTTAGCCGCACGGCTTCATTCACCTTATCCAGATTACCTATAAATAGAGGCCTCCTCTACCCATTTCAACACACACAATAGAGGCACAAAATACACAATACACTTATAAACACTCCCAAGACGTGAAGAATATTGGTGCAAGCTCAAGAAGGTGAAGAAGGAAGGCCAAGAAGCTACCTCCCTCCTCCTTGAAGACCCAAGACCAACCTCTCCTCCTAGCTCCGTTCGAACAAGCAAAGGAAGCAATTGGTAACCTCGCACACTCTAACCTTGCTTTTAATTGATATACTTGCTCATTGCATTCATATATCTTGCTTGGGACTTGGCATTTATTCATAAAGATCACATCTTTATCACCCCTTTGCATGCATTAAGACCTCATTTGTCATAAAAATGTAGTCTTTTTCATAAAGGTGCATCCTTTGCACCTAAAACCCCCATTTTCAAATAAAAATGTCATTTTTATGCATCATTTGCACATAAAAATCCAATCTTTTCAATAAAAATGCATCCTTTGCATTCAAAAACCTTTTCCAATGCATCATTTGCATAAAAATCCTATCTTTACGCATCACTTGCATAAAGATCATTTCTTTCAATCAAAAAGCATCATTTGCTAAAACCAAAAATGTCATCTTTTCATTAAAGAGTCATTTTTCATCATGCATTTCCCCTTTCCCCCAACCTTGGAACGGACCGGTGTAAAAGATCCTATCTTTACATCGTTCCTTCCATTAAAGGTTCACGATTTCTTTGGAAAGGGATAACCTTGAACCCTATATCTCCGATTATCGCTTAAGAAAGAGTATGAAGCCTCTATACGAGCTCGACCGTCTTAAAGCGTAGGATTGATGGGCTAAGGACCCTCCTTTTCTAAAGAACCTCATCTTTGACCAAAGAGAGTCATTCTCTCGATCACGCAAGTCCCGAGGGTCCCGAGGTTAAAATGCGATGATCACAAGTCATAAGATGAGGACGGGATCATAATCCCAAATACATAAAATTCCAAGGAATCCCGAGCGACAACCAACAAATGGTTTGTACGTCAGGAAGACAACTTGGGACATTCCCCCTCTTTTTCTCAAACACATGCACACAAGAAAGCACGCAAGCAAGCACGATTGCGAAATCTTGGGAGACTTGCTCCGGCAAGGCACTTTGGGTGAACGCCAAACGTTCTTCCCAAGGGGTAACTTAACCTCCGAACCCAAGTAAAAACCTTTTTCAAAGTTTTTAGGTAATCAAAATGGCGTGGCGACTCAGTTTTCAAATAACTCGGATGTCTTCAAACTCGCGTGAATCCACAAAATTTGGGCACACATTCCACGGTTTGGCGACTCACTGGGAAATCCCAAAGGAGAAAAGCTTTATTTTCAAAAACAAAAAAAAATCGATACTCGGTATATAGGTGGAAACCACTTACCCTTCCTGTACACTCCCTGATGTGGGAGTTGGGATAACCGGTGGTTTAACAATCCCACGTACCAGTATCCTTTTTCGAAAAAAAATTTTGAAAAAAAAAAATAAATAAAAGAAAGCTTTTCCCTTTGAGCGGGTTAGACTCCCGTTGCTGATTTCATTAATCGTGCTTGCTTCCTTTACCTTGCATTGCATCATTTCGTGCATACTTTGAGCATAAAAAATCGCAAAGGAGTGGAACCTGGAAAATTGATCCATGCAGTCATACGGCTAATCCTCATAGGATTCTGACCATACGACCTCAGTGGCAATTCCACCAGGAAAAATCAGGGTTAATCTGGCAAGTCCTAGCAGCTTGGGGCTACTCAACTCCACGACTGACGGCGGGGGCTTCCCGAGAAAAATTTACGTGTTGCATTCTCCCCCGTCCCGAAAATCATTCCTTTAAAACACATTTATGAAAATTTCTGTTTTAACTCAAAAAGGATCAATTTTAGGAGACCGCACACTACGCGCACTCCGATATATCACTGTACACTTTGCACGCACGTCCTTTAAACCGGGGTGGTTCCGATTGCGATCACGGACGGCCTTACGATGCTCCGGGCGCGCACGGAATCATTCCAACCTCCCCATGGCGGCCGGTGTCGACCAATGCACGGTCAGGTGTCACACGTTTCAAAAATCCGTGACTTTTGGTTGGTTTTTGGTCTAGTCCGTGTCATATAGCCCGATTGCATACCCACGTAAAGGTCAAGCCTTAGCTCATAACGGAAGCCAAGATTTTCGCTCGCGAAATTCTCGCCGAGAATTCCGACAAGGAAAATCGGTGGGATCTTGACTCCGACATTGACTATTGACCTTGACCCGCACGGAATGCGTAAGAGTCAAGACCGAGTCTTTGCCAAAAATCATAAGATCTTTCGCTCAGCGAAGCTACGCAAAATTCCGACAAGGAAAAATTGGCAAGATCTTGGCCAGGCATTGACTTCGATTACCCACGCGCCGTGTGTATGCAACGAAGTTCAATGTGACACGTGTCATCCGGCTTTTTACCGCCCGACCCATGCCTATTATTCTCTCGGACATTACCGAAAGTCAGAAACCGTCATTCGCTCAAGCGAAACTCTGCCAAAGATCCGTCAAGGCAGAGAGACGAGACTTTCCCGGTATTGCCTTGACTATAATCCGCATCGCTCGTGCGTTGAAAGGTCCTATGACCCGCTAGACCCGATAGGAGCGTTCTTTACTCTCGGTCGGTGGGATCCGCGTGCCCTATAGGACCCTCGCCCGGGCTGTCCACCACAGGAGGTCGAAATACGGGTGGAATACGAGGGGCTTATAGACGTAGTGACGGAACCCACTGATCCAGAATCTAGAGTAGTTGTGAAAAAAGAAGGGCAGAACCCCTTTTCCAACCAAATAGATATTAATAAAAGACACTATTTTAAGTAAACTTGAAGATTCTAATTTGCATATCGCCTGAGCCTTCAGCCTAAACACCTACCCCGAGTCTAAACCTTTCCTATCCCTTTCCCGCAGCGAGAAAGAAGTGGGTGAGAACACCGGGTCAGCGACTTGTTAGCGCAGAATCCTCAGACAGTTCGCCAGAATCCTCAGTTTCGAGAGTTAGGGGGCTTTTGTTTTTTCATTTTACCTCTTATTAAGAGGTAAATCACTTAATTCTAAGAGGTAAAACACTTTAAGTGTGTTTGTTTTTTTTTTTTCAAATTTTTAATGCCTCTTAAAAGCCACTTGATTTTTAAGAGGTAAAAATGGTCTTCGAAAGCCTCTTAAAACGCACTTGTTCATGCTTGGTTTATGTTAATTTTTTTAAAACCGTTTAGCATTCACTTTGCATTTACGTTTGGGTTTTTTTTTTATTTTTTTTTAATTTTTTTTATTTTTTTTAAGCATTTGAGATAATGAATTCGAGATACAAAATCAAATAACTTATCCAATTGAAATTCGGTTTTTCGATTCTTGCCTCTTAATCATTCACCCATTTTCGAACCGAAATCGATTTTCAAAGACTTATCACTTAAAAAACAAAAACCCCACTTAGAATGGCCGATTTGACAGAGAACAGTCTTGGTTTGGGGTAACCGAGATGGCTAAGGAAGAAGAGCTAGCCTATAACCAATGCCCTCCCCCATCTTCATATAACCCATTGCCAAAGCTGTCCTTTCTCGGTCTTCTCCAATACCCCAATTTGTTAGGGTCCCGACACCCTCGCTTCCTCTCGCATCCCCCCACGGGACCTTTTTCCTCCTTTCGGCCCGAGCCAAATTTCCCTACTTTGGAATCCCGGTGCAGGTTTGACCTTTCCAATTTTGTCAACGCTTTGTGAATTTGCCTACCTCTCGGACGGCTACGGTGAAGAGTCGGTCGGGAACGAGAATAGGAATGGATGGATTTACGCGATGATGACGGTTCGGTAAAAGGAATGGACTTGGAGCGACGGAAGTGAAACCCGAAGGGCAAGATGAGAGCGAAAGCCGCGGACACTGGAATAGGGGATGAAATCACTTCAAAGTGTGTCTGCACGGCCTATCTGAGGCTCGGAGAAGGATGCTAGCTTAGATGAGGTAGTGTATGAGTCCTATATCCTAGAGTTCAATACTCCGTACTGAGGACTTGGTAGGTGAATGGAGAGACTTGATCGAAGCTTTAGCCAAAAGAGGAAGTGGGCTCCGCCCGCGATCTAGAACATGTAAGCGTCGCCGAAGCCAAACTCTCATCGGGAAGGGTAGACTCTATCACGGTGTTAGTAGTCACTCACGAAACTTGGTACGAAGAAGAATGTATGGATGCCTTGGAAAGAGTCACGAGTTTAGAGGCGACCCGGTCCACTTTATGTCTACGATGATAATGATGTTTTCTGGTAATCCCTAAGCCCGAGGAAGAGTACGAGATACCCCTCATATGGCGTCAAGTATCCCGACTGCTTTTGCCCTCATTGGTCATAAGAGCCAAGGCGAAAGTTCCCACGAGAGCTACTGTAGTGACACCGATGAAGACACGGTCGAAGTGCGGAAGGGACAATAGAGGAGTGGTTAGCCCGAAGCCAAAAAGCCCGGAAAATATCTCTGACGGTAAGGAAAAGGAACCCGCCATGAGGTTTGACCCGCAGAAATCACTTATTGATGATGGAATTTCCCATTTCGAAAGTGTTTGGCCAATGTCCAAAATGCCGTCGAAGGTTGACCCCGGGGAAAGAAAGGACATGCTTGACGGTGATGAGGAATGTGATCCTACTCTGTTAAAGAAGTTGCTAGGATCGGATGAGAAAGCCATTTGCCAAGCTCCAAACTCCGGAAGTGATAATTCTTGTTGCATGCTTGACTTTGAAAAGTTTGAATGAGGCTGTGAAAGCTTTAAACGGAGAATGTGAAGTTGAAATCAGCCGGTCAAACTCGAAAAGGTCAAAAGCCGGTAACACAGGACCGAGATTCGGGAAGCCGCCTATGCTTCCGGCGGCGCCGTCAATCGGATCAATCGGCGAAATTGGCCATACGCCGGTAAGAATCCGCCTCGACTTTGAAAGAATTGTGAGAATCCTCCGGTAGGAATAATGACCAAGGAAAATCCAATGTCTATGTGATGACTGGTGCAGGCGGATGAATATTGAATGAGCGGCCTAGGGTGACAAAAGAAGCGCGTCTCGAGGCCAAAAACGAGATAAAAAGACCTTATAAGCTAGAAGCGAAAAAAGCGACTACGATAAGGAGGATCCGGTCCTAACTCGGTTGAAGTGTACCCAAGCCAATATCTCCTTATGGTCCACTGTTAACCTCTTCATACCCTCATAAGTTGAAACTAGAAGAAAGTTTGGCCAAGACCATGGTGCCCATAGATGTCACCCACGATGAGGTCGTCGAAATGATTGGAAATATCCACTATGGAAACATCATTACCTTGGCTGAATTGGACTGCCAAAGTATGGGGCTAGTCATAGCGAACCTCTTTACATCACGATCCGGTTAGAAGAGCGTCGATTACCATGGGTATTAGTCGATGGAGGGTGCAATGAATGTCTTGCCGGCTAAGATGATGGATTTATTGGATGCGAAGCCAACGGACTTAAAGCCTTCTAGTCGGACTATTAAGGCCTATGACTCCCTTTGCACGATCGGTTTTGGGGATCGCCACTCTCAAGATGTGGTTCGGAAAAAGGTCATGGATGTTGATTTTCAAGTTATTGACATTCCAATTTCATTTCTTGCCTTCTTTGGGACGGCCTTGGATCCACCGGATAAACGGGGTAGCCTCTACTTTGCATCGGTGCGTCAAATTTCGGTCGAGTGATGGAACTATCACCACCATTTATGGGAGACAGTGTCCAAGTAGAAGGAACCGGCAAGGGGACATCCCGATATTGGAGATCAAGCATGATGATGAAGGGTTAGCATTGACCGGATTCTCAGTAGCTTCTTCGAAGCCTGAAGTGTGTTGCACCGACCTCACCACTACTTAGATAAAATCCCTCTGCCATGAGAATGATGCGAAAAATGAGCTATCTTAGGGACTTGGATTGGGTAGAAGACTTCAAGGTCGTAACACCATCATTGATGTGAAGGAACAGACTACCGAGATATGGCTTGGGGTGCAAACCGAACTCTCGGGATGCCGGAAAAGCTAAAGGCACGAAAGGTGAAGGGGTCCGGCTCCATCACTTACGATCTGTCTACGACCCATTACTTTATAAAAGGAGGGACACAATATGATGAAAGTGATCGCCGGATCTCCTTGCGAAAACCCTTCTAGAGAACCTTGAGAAAGTTAGGGAAAGCCGGCCAATCCCGTTCGAAGAATGTTCCTTGATTTGCCGAGATATCCACAGGGCTACCACTACAGTTCGAGAATGAGTACGTCTTGAAAGGAAATCCGGCCGGTGTCAAAAGTCGGCATCGGGACAATGGACTTCTCCGCCTTTGAGTTAGCTCTTCCAAAGATAAGCCGGATAGAAGGCGCAGCCAGTGAAAAGATCGAGTGGGGTTTGCAAGAGTTGTTTGACGAAGAAGCACAAATCCCAGACTTGATTGACTTGATTCGAATGATGAGATAGTTGCCGTTATTGGAGACGATGGTGAAAGTCATTTTGATCCTCGCACTTTGGTGACTAAGACAGAAATGCCATTGAAGAATTGGGAGACATTCTCGGGGCCGATAGCTTGATCGACGGCAAATGATCACGGAGCTTGGATTGGTACCCGTCCTCCTCGGCCCGGTCGTGTCAAACACCACTGTTGTCTATTCGGTCGAGTCGGGAATCTTCGAATTCCGAGTCCTCGGAAGTCATCAGAAGGCCTCACGCTGAGGATTATGAAAATGTAATCGATGTCATCTTTCCCCTTATCTTGAATGAAATGACAAATCTTTACGATTATCCTCTTATTGCCAACTTAACAAATGATAAATTAACTCAAAACTTAACAACTGTTAATAATGAATCATTTGAACAAGATGCAAACACACTAAACGAACAATACATTAAAGAAATCTTTAAGCGGGTTTCGGAAAAAGAGGAAAACCGGGCCCAGCTCCGAGGAGGTTTTGATAAGTGTGAACTTAGGTACTATTGAGGAACCTAAAGAGACCTGAGATTGGAAGCTTCTTCCGGGGGTTGAAAGGGACAGATTGATCGAGTTTGCTCGGAGAATACGTCGACGTGTTTGCATGGTCATACAAAGATATGCCGGGGCTAGACAGGTTCGATAGTAGAGCACAGAATCCCTCTAGCACCGAGATGCCAAGCGATAAAGGGAGCGAGAAAGATCAAGCCGGAATGGTCTCTACGGGTCAAAGAAGAAATTGAGAAGCTCTGCGGGTAGGATTCATCGAGTCATTGAATACCCGACATGGTTGTCCAACATCGTGGCCGTAACGAGGCCGATGGGAAGGTCTTATTGCTTGTGTGGATTTCAGAGATGCTGAACAAGGCCGGCCCAAAGCGACTACCCTACGCAAACATAGACATCTGGTGGACTCCAGCCAACTACGAAGTCAAATCCTTCGTTGATGGTTTTGCGAGCTACAACCGAGATCAAGATGGCCGAGGAAGACCAAGAAAAGACGGCCTTCACCACACCGTGGGAACCTCTTGTTATACGGTAATGCCATTCGGGCTCAAGAATGCGGGGCTACTTACGAGGGCGGCTGACCGCGCTTTTTCATGACATGATCCACAAGGAGATTGAGGTCTACGTAGACGACATGATAATCCACTCCAAAGGAGAAGGTGGGCGGCACTTTGTTGACCTACGAAAATTCTTTGAGAGGTGAGACGGCATTCCATGAGACTAAACCACTGCCAAATGCACCTTCGGAGTGACAAGGGGAAAAGTGCTCGGGTACATGGTCACGGAGCGAGGTATAGAAGTTGACCCCAGAAAGATCAAGCTATCATGGATATGAGGCCACCTCAAACCCAGGACAAAGTCAAAAGCTTCATGGGAAAATTGCCGGTACATCGGCCGTTTTGTCAATCGGTTGACCACTATGTGCGAGCCCATCTTCAAGCTCATGAAGAAGAATGTGGACCTGAGAATGGACCGAAGAATGCCAAGATGCCTTTGACGGATCAAGGCATACTTAGTGCATCCCCGTGCTTATGCCCCCAGCATAGACGAAGCCTCTTCTGCTCTATCTACTATCACAGAACACGGCGGTTGGGGCTATGCTTGCTCAAGAGAAGAAAGACTCTCGGGTAGAAAATGCCATTTACTTTGTCAGTAGGAAGCTACGGGGAGTGAGCTCAATTATTCGGCGTGTGAAAAGACACGTGCGGGGCGAGTGCAGGGTAGTCGGCAAGTTGAAGCATTATATGCGAAGCCCGCCTGTGAACTTGGTCTCGAAAATGGACCCCATCAAGTACATCTTTGACAAGCCTTCCCTATCGATGCGTCTAGCGAAGTGGTCCTTCTTCTTGGCGAGAATACGACATCAACTATGTGACCGAGAAAGGCCATCGGGTCAAGCATTGTCGAGATCACTGGCGAACTTCCCGGTAATGAAGACGAGAGGGCACGAACCCCAATTTCCGAGATGAAGGGATCTTTGCGGTTGAGCACGAAAATAGATGGCAATTGTTCTTTGACGGAGCCGCTAACAAAAGAGGAAATGGTGTAGGAATGCTATTGGTCGATCCGAAAGATGAGCATACCCCATAGCCCTCAAGTTGAACTTTCTGCCACGAACAATGCCGCGAGTATGAAGCTTGCATTCTTTGGTTTGGAGGCCGCCTTAGAAAGAAATGTCAAGGAGCTCGAAGTTTACGGAGACTCGGCCACTGATCATCAACCAAGTCTCCAACAAGTGGAAGGCATGTAGACCCTGTCTGCAACGGTATCATGCCCGTATGGAGGAGTTGGTGGACGGTTCAGAGAAGTGACTTTCCACTACTTGCCGAGGAAAAGAGCAGTCGCGAGATGCTCTAGCTACTCTAGCCTCATTGGTAGAGATCCCCGAGGGAAAAGCCATAAAGCCCTTGAGTGGGTAGAAGAGAAGCTGACTTTACATTGTGAAGTGGACACGGGACCCGAGCCTATAAAGGAACCTTGGTACAATCAGTTACCAATTCCTCAAAGACGGAGAGTCGGCTTTCGAGACGAAGAAGGTAGACCAAAAGAAGGAGTCGAGCCAAAAGCTTGCAAGCCACGAAAAGGTTGGCTTCTCGGTATGTCATTCTAGGAGGCAACCTATACAGAAGCGGTATCAAGGACCACTCCTCTTATGTGTCACTCAAGAAAGAGCCGGAGAGTTGATGGCCGAAAGTCCTGATGGTCCTTGCGGTCCTCACATGAATGCGAGCCACGATGCAAGTGATCCTCGGAATGGGTTACCTCTTTTGGATCTCCATGGAAGCAGTGCGTTCGGCGCGTCCGAACTGCGACAAATGCCGGCGGTTTGCCAACCTCAACCATCTCCCACCTCATGACACATGCTTGCATGACGACTCCTTGGCCGTTTGCAACTTGGGGCATTGGCGTGATAGGGAAAATATCCCGGCGAGGAAGCAATGGGCACGAGTTCGTGTTGGTAGCCATTGACTACTTCACGAAGTGGGTAGAGGCCAAGTCCTACAAGGTCCTCACTTCAGAAAAGTGGCCCAGTTCATCAAAGAAAACATAATGTGCGAGATATGGGGTGCCCAGCGAGATCATTTCGATAATGGGTCACACTTGAAGGAAGGCTGCGATAGGCTAGCATCGGAGAATCGAGTTACTCGCCACAAGTCGTCCGTACGGACCTCAAACCAATGGAGCCGTGGAAGGCTGCTAATAAGACAGCTCGAGCGGATCATCAGGAAGATGGCCACCCGTGGTCGTGATTGGCCCGAAAAGGCTGCACCTAGCACTGCGGGGCTACGAACGTCGTGTCGGAACGACCACGGGAGAAACTCCTTTTGCCCTAACTTACGGGATGGAAGCGGTGTTACCGGTGGAGTTGGAAATCCCGTCATTAAGGGTCCTCTGGAAAACGGTGTCAATGAAGTAGAATGGTTGCGCGGCCGGCATGATGAATTAGCCACCTTGATGAGAGAAGGCTAAAGCCATGGAACACACCCGAGCCTACCGAGGCGAATGGCGGGCGTTTGATAAAGGTCAAGGCCGGAGACATCAAAGAGGGCGACTTAGTGCTTTGAAAGTAAAGCCCCTACCGAGAGACAACCCCACAGGAAAATGGGAACCCGTCTGGATCGGCCCTTATGTGGTGCGAGAAAATGCTTGTCGGGAGGAGCAATGAAGCTTGCGAGACTTGGATGGCAATCCCTTTGTCCACCCGGTCAACGGTGATAAACTCAGAAGATACTATGTCGATAAAAAAAAAAAAAAAAAAAAAAAAAAAAAAAAAAAAAAGGTGCAAAAAGAGTAACGCCCGGCTAAATTTGAAGACCCCAAAAGGCGGTCTAGGCAAAGGCAGTGCACACATAAAAAAAAGAAAAAAAAAAAAAGAAAAAATCTTAGTGCAAAAAGAGTAATGTCCAGCTAGGCTGAAGACCCCCAGCGGCAGTCTAGGCAAAAACAGTGCACATAAAAAAATTATTAGTTCACGGAATGAACTACGTAGACCTGAGCCCCTTAGCCTTTCTTGTAAAAGGGGAACGTAGGCAGCCATATATGGTTCGGTCTAAACAATAAAAAAAGGGACGATTAAGTTTCCATGAAATGTGTCCTAAGCAATAAAAGGGATAATCAAGCTTCCATGAAGTGCGTCCTAAAAAATAGTAAAGGGTATTTCAGTTTTCATAAAACGGGTCCCAATCAATAAAGACATTTGAATTTCCATGAAATGTGTCTTGATTAATTTCTAAGATAATATTTCTTGTTCATTACAAGTTAAAAACTTCTTGATGAGTTCAAGCACGGTCTACCTCTTAACTCGCTAACTTTGCTAAAAAGATCTAAAATACAATAAAATGCCTAAATAAACTAATGTGTTTGCAAAATGGCAATAAGAGGATCTTGAGAAAAGACTTGTCGGTCGTCATTCGGCGAGTCTTCTTCGAGTCTTCTTCCCTTTTCCTCGGCCTCGTCGAGTCTTCTTCCTTTTCTTCTCAATAATGTCGGTATCCCTCATCCCGACCTGCGGTATCCTCAGCTGGAGCCTCTACCAACCCCGTGTCAATGAGCGCTCTCTCTATACGAGCACGAGTCCGCATCTCCTCCCTACGAGCCTCGGTCGAAGGAGCGACCTCGGACAACCTCTTGTACCGAGGCCTCCATATCCACGACCAAGTCACACGATTGGTTATGGCAACTCGCCTTAGCCTCGGTCTCCCTCGAGTCCTACTCGAGTCGCGGTCGGCCCCCGATAAAGCTCGGCGTCTATCCTCCAAGATAGCACAGTCGCTCCCGTCTCCCTCTCGTACCGGTCCAGTAGACGGTGGTCAAGATGGTGCTCTTCCTACTCTGAAGATAGCCACGGGTGGGAAAGCGGTATGTGTCCAAGCCCTCGAGAAGAAAGAGAAGGCTGGTTGGATCTCTCATGTCGAATGACACCACCTCCATGGTCCGGATGTCCTCCCCAATCACTCAATGGCTCTGTAAAGCCCCAAGCGCTGGATACCAAGCGGGGTATGTAGAAGGACGACCGGCGAGAATCACGGAACCCTCACGGCATAAGACTCTGAAATATCCTCACAGTGCGCAACCTCCAATGTGGTATCCACCAACGGATGTCCGAAGTGGATAGCCTAGCCATCATCGACTCCCAGCCTACCCTGTTCTGTTGCCTAGGTGCACCTCTCCGAGAAATCACCCAAGGGCACCGAGTCGGCAAAGCCCAGGCAAAGCCCCGAGCCTCTCCTGCAGCCACAAAGTCAACATAGCCAGGACTCCCGGACCTCATGAAACGGTCTCCCCGAGCCATCCTGTCGATCCCATGAAATGTCTCTCCCAAAACCAGCGGGACAATATCCTTCCCACTGCAGTCTCGACCATGTCCAAGAGACCACTATGACAGATCCCCACGGACTCGGCGGTGAACAAAATAGAGAATACGCGAGAGAATAAAAGCATCCATAGCCACCGTGGTCGCGGCCATATCCGGAGACCCAAACCTCGCCCGGGATATCGTAAAGGTCAATCCTATCCGGGGCTACCATCATCCTCTCGGCCTCTCCCAAAAGGAATCTGCAGAAAAGATGCAAGCTTTACCGTCACCGGCACGTCTCCGATCAGCGGAATAGATATAGCCTCAATCTCGGGACCCCCAATCAAAGCTCTGAAGTCTTCGTGCGTTGGGACGATTTCGTTGTAAGAGAAACAGTAAACATGTCTCCGGACATCCCGAGAACTTTCTTTGCGGCTCTCAACAGATCCCAATCGGGCGGGAGATCCCTCAAATGCCATAAAGACTTGATCTTGAAGGAAGAATCAAGCAGCCCCTTGTGATTTTGGAAGTTATATCTCGCCCAAGATTGAAGACCGGATAGAAAATGGTCTCGTTTCCCCCTTTGCAATCAAACGGGATTCTCCATCGCAAAATGATCAAAGATGGTGCTTTTAGGTCCAAAATATGCTCTGGGAACAATTGGGACAAGTCTAGAGTGAAAATGAAATGAAATGGCCAAGCCTTGCTTTTATTCGTAAAATAACCGGCTCGTACAGTAACCGTTAGCCGCACGGCTACATTTGCCCTCAAGGCCATGCCGCACGGCTACATTAGCTCTCTCGCGAGAAATTCTGCAAAGAACCAAAGTTGCTGCCCAAGGGAGTTTTCACCCCACTTTTTCAACCAAAACACGTACAAAACATATCCGTAAGCCATTCAAGCATTTATACACCATTATAAATCATTTTGGCCCATTTTCGGCCCCAATTCCAAGCAAAAAGTCGCCCAAGGCTCGGATAATATGCAAATTGAAAAAGCATGAATTAGAAAAGCAAATAAAACATAAATACAATGTTTTCGCCCCATCGGCGCCCAAATAAAGCAAAAAATAAACAAAGTGTGCATAAAAATTGTAAACTGTTTGTTTTTGTTCCAAATCTACTCTAGAGACCTCCTAGGCCTCCGATTCTTCTTCATCTTCATCGCCGCTCGGCTCGTAGATGCTAGCCTCCTCATCGAGTCCTCTGGTCGCTCACATCGAGATAGATGGACATTATCGTGCCCATACTCAGCCACCGCCGGAATGTCGGCGTTGGGTCCCCGCCCCGAGGCATAGCACCGGAAGAGTACTCCGAGGCCGATGAGGTGACCCGTGCCCCGACGTGCCGTCTCTTGCGCCCGGGCTCCTGTGCATCATTGCGCAGCCTTCGAAGCGCGAGCCGGCTTCCTCGAAGAGGCAGGCACATGTCCTTCCGGCCCTATTCTCGCCCGACCACCTATCATAAGTGCGAGCCGGAACACGAGAAAAAGAAGAGAAAAATCTCGAAAATCTCGTAAAATTGCAAAAAGCAGAAAATGCGAAAGCTAAAAAGGGAATAAGACCCTAAGAGTACACTTACAGTGCTATCGGGCGGCAAGGTGTATCGGGGCTCCCTAGCATCGGGGACAGTATCCTCATCCTCCTCGGCACTCCATGGACCACGTAGGACGGATGTGCGGGAGGGATCGGCGGGTCGAGGCTCATCCTCCCCATATCCCCGAGTGACCGCCGCCTTCACTAGCTTCGTGGCGTCCTCGGCGCCGCTCCACAAACACGGCGTAGGGGGTGTCCATGTCGAAGTACTCCTCCGCAGCCACGCTGCTCGGTACACAGCAATCTCATCCTCCGGCCAATCCTCGGGCTGCAGCATCCGTGCTGGAGGGTCGAAGGAGTAATGGCATCCAATGGGGGAACATGACCATCTTTGTCTCGAGAAGCGGTCCCCAAGTAGATGACATAACATGTCGCCCTGTGAGCCACCTCCTCTCGCCTCGTCACCTCTATAGCATCTCCCAAAGAAGATCTCTGGATACACGCCCTGTGGGTAGAAGTCCACTCCGTCGTGCCCATCCCTCGTTGATGACCGGCCTCACCATTTTGTAGTCGAAGGTAATCCGGGTCTTCCCGTGAATTTATCTCTCGCATCTCCCCTCCAAATAACCATAGCAGGGAAGATGGTGACATCACTCTCTGGTTCCAAGGGAAGAACCCGATCACCTCACAAAACCAGCCCGCATGTTCAAAACATCAAAAGGTCATTCTCTCTCTTATAAAAGTCTCAAGACGAGAAAAGAGAAAAGAAAAAGAAAGGAGACTACCTCAAGGGCAAATGAGAAGCGGTCCATGGAAGCGGCCTTGTTCCGGCTTGTACATGTCCAACGAGAAGTACAACTCCGCCAATCCGGCCTCTCCCCAGGAGACCGTCCCAATCCCATCAACGTCCTCCAGAGAGTCGAGGAGGCAAGTCATAGCTATCGTCCTGCATTGGCGAAGATGGTGATCGATAGCATCAACCATATGAATGCTCTAGCTACCAAGGGCCACATCATTAGCAAAGAAAATTACGTATGGAAGTCTGGATCGCCACCTCGACATTCCGTGTCTCCATCCCTGCCCCTTCGGAATCGGCTCAAACCCGACCAAAGCCCGAAACTCCTCGGCGGTAATATGGTCTCTCCAAGTCACGGGCCTCCCGTGAACTGTAAGCCCGTAATAGCGGTGAAATCGGCAGGAGTCACCGCGCTCTCCCGGCTCGGTGAAAGCTATGAGTACTATCCCACCAAAACTCAGATAGGGCCTGGACCAAGCCCTTGCTCTTCGAGGTGATGTGGACACCCCGGCCGATAGCCTCTACAAATGCATCCAAGCCGGTAGCCCTCACCAGCTGCTTGGGATTTGCCCCATCCTTCTCAAAGTCCGGCATCCTCTGCCAAAGCTTGACCGCTATCTCTGACGGTCCTCTAGACTTGTTCTCCTGTAGACAAGCACATCCAAAAGAAGCGTCAGTCCTTCATATCATTTCAAAAAGCATGCATATATTCAAAAGTGCACATATTTTCAAAAGAAAAGCATTCATAAAAGTTTTTCTAGCATATCTTTTGCATCAAAAACGTGTCTTTCATCACTTGAAACGCGTCATTGCTTTCCTAAAGCACAAAATCACAATTTTTCGCACATAAGCATTATTTTTCAAAAAATGGCATGCATGAATCATTTTCATCTTCCAAAATCATGTTTTCTCATTGAAAATCAGAATTTTGACCTAGTTCTAGCACAAGGCAAGAACTCCGTCTCATATTTTGAAAAAAAAAAAAAAAATTCTTACTTCATTTTGCGAGAAAAAAGTGAGTCATTCTCATAATTTTCATCAAATAAATTGCACATTGCACATTCTTAGCCTCATAGGTTGTTCATGCATCTCAAAATCATTCAAAAAATCATTCAAAATCCTAAAATTCGGGTCAAGCCCTAAATCATTCAAAATTCAAGCAAAATCATCGGATTTGAGCAAAATGAGAATGCTTACCCCAACCGATCGCGGGTTCGTTGATTTGTGCTCCCTTCTCCCCGGATAAAGCTCCGATGGAGGCGTAAGGAAGTCATACTTCCTCTCCGTCCTCACGAGCTCCTTCCTCCTCCTTCTCGCGGCCGCCGAGATGTTTCTCCTCGCTTGCCTTGGTATGGGATTGCCCTCCGGATCCATTTCAAATCAAAGGGAAGCAAAAGGGTTGAAGAATTTCGAAAATTCTCTCTCTCTTCTCTCTCTCGGTTGAAGTGGGCGGCAACAAGTGCCCAATGCCCGTTCAAAACACATTTTAAATAACTGAAAAACAGGCTTCTAGCCGTACGGCTTCTTCTTCTCCATCTCATGCCGGGCGGCTTCATTCGCTCTGAGCAGAAATTACAATCCTGCCCCTGGACCTTCCACTTGGGCATGCAATTTCCATTATCTTTTAACCAAGATAACATCTCTTCAGAAAATATCCCTTATCTCTTTAGCAATCAAGCTTTATTCCCAGTCACCTCCGTTAATTCCGTTATAACGGGATAACACTAGGTGACAACCTCCGAATTGTCAGAACTCTAAACTTGTGCTACCTCTATCCGCGAATAGTGACGTATGCCCAAGTCATTCCAACTTGTGCTACCTCTATCCGTGAATAGTGACGTATGCCCAAGTCATTCCAACTTGTGCTACCTCTATCCGCGAATAGTGACGTATGCCCAAGTCATTCCAACTTGTGCTACCTCTATCCGCGAATAGTGACGTATGCCCAAGTCATTCCAACTTGTGCTACCACTATCCGCGAATAGTGACGAATGCCCAAGTCATTTCAAATTGTGCAACCACTATCCGCGAATAGTGACGAATGCCCAAATCATTTCAAATTTGTGCAACCACTATCCGCGAATAGTGACGAATGCCCAAATCATTTCAACTTGTGCTACCTCTATCCGCGAATAGTGAAGAATGCCCAAGTCATTCCAAATTGTGCTACCTCTATCCGCGAATAGTGAAGTACGCCCAAGTCATTCCAACTTGTGCTACCTCTATCCGCGAATAGTGACGTATGCCCAAGTCATTCCAACTTGTGCTACCTCTATCCGCGAATAGTGACGTATGCCCAAGTCATTTCAACTTGTGCTACCTCTATCCGCGAATAGTGACGTATGCCCAAGTCATTCCAACTTGTGCTACCTCTATCCACGAATAGTGACGTATGCCCAAGTCATTTCAACTTGTGATATCTCTATCCGCGAATAGTGACGAATGCTCAAGTTTCCCAACTTAAGTTACCTCTATCTCCGTCATAAAGAGATAGTGCCGTAAGCTCTAGCTTCCTCAGGTGACAGCCTCCGAATTGTCAAAATCTCAAGGATCCTAGACATCGTTCCTAACTATCTAGTGATGCTTGAACTACGATCAAGGCTTGATTCCTCCGGGATACGTAGGTAGCCTTTTATAAAAGGTCCAGCCATTCGACCACTTTGGTCACCCTGTTTCTTTGTCACTCCTCAGTGATAAAGCGCCCCCTCATAAAAGTTCAAATATTCGACCACCTGGGTCACTCCTAGCATATCCCCAGTAGGATCATTTGCTTGACCTCCTAGGTCATCTTCTCATCAAGAGACCAGTTTCTCTTCTTCCTCCCCCAGCGGATCCTAATTCCGAACTACGGCCTGGCTTGATTCCTCCGGGATACGTAGGTAGCCTTCCAAAAGGTTCAGCCACTTGACCACCTTGGTCACCCAATCCGTCTCGGCATTCGCCAGATCGGATCCTTTTCTATCGACAACCCCACTCGCCTTGCAAGTGACGTTGCCGAGGGCTTGTAAGTACCCAAATCTGGCTCATGCCTTCCGGTTAAATTTCCCGGCAATTTCGGTAAGTTTTCCGATAATTCCCTCGACCTTTTCCCAAATGCTCCTAAACATTCCGGCTGTTTTTAATTAAATAAAGGCTGAAGGGAATCCTTCCTAATTAAGAAACACGTTTTTTTAATTAGGAGGGAAGCTTCTAGAATAATGCCACCTTGCATGGTTCTAGAATGCTGAGTCATTGTGGATAAGACCGCACGGCCTCATTTGCAAAGAGCCTGCAGCCGCACGGCTTCATTAGCCTTATCCAGACTGCCTATAAATAGAGCCCTCCTCTACCCATTTTGATCATCAACAACAAGCATAATACTCTCATAATACGAAGAAGATCCCCCAAGAAGCTGCTGAAGGCTCAAGAAGGTGAAGAAGAAGCTCAAGAAGCCATCTCCCTCCTCCTTGAAGACCCAAGAAGAACCTCTCCTCCTAGCTCCGTCCGAAGAAGCGAAGGAAACGATTGGTAACCTCGCACGCCCTAACCTTGCATTTTAATTGATATACTTGCTCATTGCATTCATATATCTTGCTTGGGACTTGGCATTTATTCATAAAGATCATATCTTTATCACCCCTTCCCTTTGCATGCATTAAGACCTCATTTGTCATAAAAATGTAGTCTTTTTCATAAAGGTGCATCCTTTGCACCTAAAATCCCTATTTTCCAATAAAAATGTCATCTTTATGCATCATTTGCACATAAAGATCCAATCTTTTTCAATAAAAATGCATCCTTTGCATCAAAACCCCCTTTTCTAATGCATCATTTGCATAAAAATCAAATCTTTATGCATCATTTGCATAAAGATCATTTCTTTCAATCAAAAAGCATCATTTGCAACCTAAAAATGTCATCTTTTCATTAAAGAGTCATTTTTCATCATGCATTTCCCCTTTCCCCCAACCTTGGAACGGACCGGTGTAAAAGTTCTCATCTTTGCATCGTTCCTTCCATTAAAGGTTCATGATTTCTTTAGGAAAAGGATAACCTTGAACCCTATATCTCCAATTATCGCTTAAGAATGAGTATGAAGCCTCTATACGAGCTCGACCGTCTTAAAGCGTAGGATTGATGGGCTAAGGACATTCCTTCCTAAGGAACCTCATCTTTGACCCAAAAGAGAGTCATTCTCTCGATCACGCAAGTCCCGAGGGTCCCAAGGCTTAAAAATGCGATGATCATAAGTCATAAGATGAGGACGGGATCATAATCCCAAATACATAAATTCCAAGGAATCCCGAGCGACAACCAACAAATGGTTTGTACGTCCGGAAGACAACTTGGGACATTCCCCCCCTTATTTTCAAACACATGCACACAAAGAAAGCACGCAAGCAAACACGATTAATGAAATCTAGGGAGACTTGCTCCGGCAAGGCACTTTGGGTGAACGCCAAACGTTCTTCCCAAGGGGTAACTTAACCTCCGAACCCATAAAACCTTTTTTTCAAAGTTTTGAGGTAATCAAAATGGCGTGGCGACTCCGTTTTTTTCAAATAACTCGGATGTCTTCAAACTCGCGTGAATTCCAATAAACGAAAAATTTTGGGCACACATTCACATCAGTGTAAGCCCGAACTTCGCCCACTCAACGGCAACGCAAACACCGGCCATCAAAGTAAGCCCGAGCTCCTTCCCCAACAAGTCAAAAGAAAGTCGTACAAGACTACATATCCCCAGCACCGGTCGTCAGCGTAAGCCCGGACCTTGCCCACTCAACGGCAAAACAAGCGCAAGAAGGAGCCAACACCTCCGAGTACAAATCCCAAGGCACAAAACGCCTCCAAAATGCTCATCGACAACGCAAGCACCAGCCATCAAAGTAAGCCCGACGTCACCCTCTCAGCAAGAAAAGCCCTACAAGGCCACGATGATCCCCAACAGAAGAACACCGGCAGTCATCGTAAGTCCAACTTTCTCCCCAGCGGACAAAGCACGAGGCATCTACACCTCTCGCAATCAAAGCTCAAGGCAGCCATGCCTCCACAACCACAGCCAGAAGACGATTCAAAGTCCTCACGCATGGCAAACCACAGCCAGAAGACGATTCAAAGTCCTCACGCATGGCAAACCACAGCCAGAAGACGATTCAAAGTCCTCACGCATGGCAAACCGCAGTCAGAAGACGACTCAAGTTTTCATACATGGCAAACCACAGCCAGAAGACGATTCAAAGTCCTCACGCATGGCAAACCACAGCCAGAAGACGATTCAAAGTCCTCACGCATGGCAAACCGCAGTCAGAAGATGACTCAAGTTTTCATACATGACACAACCCCAGCCAGAAGAAGATTCAAAGTCCTCACGCATGGCAAACTGCAGCCAGAAGACGATTCAAAGTCCTCACGCATGGCAAACCGCAGCCAGAAGACGATTCAAAGTCCTCACGCATGGCAAACTGCAACCAGAAGACGATTCAAGTCCTCACACTATCTTCAGCCCGGAAGGCTTTAAACCACTCGGTCCGGAAGACCGTATAAACCTCCCCCATCACTATCTCCGGCCCGGAAGGCCTTAAACCACCCGATTAGGAAAATCGTAAAATTTCCACCCCAGGACACCACCACGTCCTCACAATTGACCTCGGCGGTCACCACGTCTTAGGACACCACCCCGTCCTTACCACTGACCTCGGCGGTCACACGATACTTCAGGGCACTGTCACGCCCACATACACTCACAAATTCACGACATTTGAACTACGACCAGGCTTGATTCCCGCTAGGGATACGTAGGAATCCTGACACAGGGTCCAGTCATCGACCTATATGGTCACCCAGGACGTCTCCACGTCCCTACCACCGACCTATGCGGTCACACCCAGGACACCACCACGTCCACCCATAGAGTCTTAGTCAGAGGACATCTCCCGTCCTCTTGCACTACAATACTCACCCCACACACGAACTACGGCCAGGCTTGATTCCCGCCAGGGATACGTAGGAATCCTATCACAGTGGTCCGGCCTTAACCGACCTAAGCGGTCACACAAACAGACACCGCCACGTCCTCACCCTGACCTCCACGGTCACTTCCTCTCCCAGCACGCGATCCAGATTAGGACCCTTATCTTATCAACGACCCCACTTCCTCTGTAAGTGACGTCGTTGAGGGGCTTCTGTAAGTACCCCAATCTGGATCACCTTCTTCTGAACACACAGGAAACACCGCAGACTCACAAACACAGTCTCGAAGACCTATGGCACTCAAAACCCTCTCAAAACCCTCAACCAAACCAAGGGAGGGGCCTTTCTGGGACAAAAAGGGGACAGAAGGACCTTTTGGGAATTTTCAGGAAATTGGAAAAGCAAAAGTGATCCGTACGGACCTCTTTGCTTTAATAATTACTGAATCCTCTTAAAGTCCACAATATTCCCTCAAATCCCGGGGAAAATGATTACCCTCATGCATAGTTGGTCCGTACGGACCTCTTTGCATGTCAAGATGGTCCGTACGGACCTTATTGCATAGGGGACATCATAATTCCAGAATATTCACCATCATCACATATTCCCTCAAATCGAGGAAAATCAAAATTCTGGATAACCAGGGAGGTCCGTACGGACCTTCTTGCACCAAATCTGACACTATAAATAGAGGGCTCCCCCTCCTCATTTTGACACACCTCCCTCTTCTCTCTTCCTCCCTTAGCCTTCTGGCTCCCCTCTAAGTCCTCTCGAGGCACTCCCGGCCCCTTTCGGATCCTTCCGAGGCCTTCCGAGCCCCCTCGTGGTGCTCCGAAGCCTCTCCGAGCGCTCCCGCGACGCTCCCGCGCTGCCCCGAGGCACTCTCGAGGTACTCTGAGGCCCCTCGTGGTACTCCGAGGCCTTGCCTGGTCTTTCCCGAGGCGTCCCGGCTCTTTCCGAGTCAAACCGGCGATCCCAAACCACGCCGAAACTCTGCCCGAGTGACTCCTGCCACCTCAACGCACGCCGAACCTCTACCCGAGTGATCGCTGCAATCCCAACGCACGCCGAACCTCTGCCCGCACGCAGCCTGCAATATCAACTCACGCCGAAACTCTGTTCGCAGACAACCGGCCCCTCCCGGAGCAATCTCGGTTAAAATCTTAGGAACATCATTCCATCCTCAAACACTATTCCCCGGAAGACAGACACGAACCAACATTGGTAAGGCTTCCTTCCTACACTATTTCAATACATTTCAATACATAGTGTACAATGTAGACATCCGATACAGCATGCATTTTTAAAAGCACACACACACACACAACAGTTAAAGAATATTAGGGGTATCCGAAAGACTCGTTTTTACGAGGCGACTCGGGTGAGCTCTAAGATTCTAATATTCTCTTCCCGAGGAGTCATCTGATCTCCGAACTCAAAATCTCATCACACAAAAACAGTTTATTATTCTTTTTAAACTGATGCCCTTTTTCAATGTTTTGGGCTTAATAATAAAAACGGCGTGGCGACTCTACAAAGCAAAACACGGCGAGACACCTCCAACACACACGCAAAACGCCGAAACGGAATAGAGCCAGATGCCGGGGCGCGAACGCGCTGCCTCTCGGATCCGGGCGAACATTCCCGAAACGGCGACGAATGCGAGATGCGCGGGAGCTCCGGATCCCGGGTAATTTCAACAACGGCTCTCAATTCATCAGCAAGAAGACCCAAGATTTTCTTGCTAGGTGGGGAGTTAAGATGGTGACATCTTCACCTGTGCATCCTCAAGCTAATGGCCAGGTAGAATCAAGCAACAAAATAATCATCAATAACCTGAAGAAGAGGCTAGATCAAAAGAAAGGAAGATGGGTGTAAGTGCTCCAATTTGAGCTTGTTAGCATTTTCGTTAGAAAATTAACGAAAGTTATAACATTACTAACATTCCTAACATTCCTAACTTTTCTAACAAAGTAAGGGTAAAATGGGCATTGCCATTTAAAGTTAAACCAAGAAAAGAATCTCAAAAAGCAAAAGAAATAAGAAAAATCTGAATTGGGCAAGATGAAAAACATAAACTGCTGGATTTTTGAATTTTATTCTTCCTGTCCAAAGCCTGAAGCTGTAATTAATGAACAGTGCACGCTGTCAATCATATCCGCGCGGACATGTTTGTCAATTTCAGAGGGCTATAAATTGAACCCTCCTCTCTCGGTTTACACAACACAATTTGATCACAAAGAACGAAACTCGGCGAAATATAGAGAGAAAACGGTGGGAATCCATAGATTGCCACCATTTTCTCTCCAATCTTTCCCAAATCTCACTCACTCACAAACACTTCAAATCACTCTCATACATACTCTCATACATACACCAATCCAAGCTCAAATCACCCTATAGGAGGAGGATTAGAGAGAAAACATAGAGGACTTCATTGTTATCTACTTGTTTTCTCTTTAACCAACTCAAATCATCAACCCTAAACACCCTCAAACACTCTCATATTCAAGCCTTAAACACTCTCACATTCAAGCCTTCAAACACAAAACACAAGTAAGATAGGTATAACCTCCCTCTCCTTACCCTAAAATTCATCCATGCATGCATTTTCAAGCTACAAAATGTAGTTTATTCATCTTCTTGCTTTAGATCCAAGAAGATCACCATGGAAGTTCATCTCCATGGATGATCTTCTACAAGGATCTATATTATTTTCAAAGTGTTCTTACTTTATTGCAAAGAAAACACATTTTCAAAACCCTAAAAATCATTTTCATACATCAAATCTCATTTTCAAAGGATAAAATTCCCCTTCCCAAGCAAATGAAGTGCTTAGTCCTAATGTACCCCAAGGATGGTTTGATATAGTTGATTCACCACTAAAATGTCAAGTGATCACTAATCAAAACCTAGGGAAATGGGGACAAGCATGGATGCAAAACCCCCCTTTAAAATCATATTTTCTTTCATGGGAAGTTGCTGTCCAGTAGCAATTTTCTCAGACCTCAGTCCATGGTCTAATTTTTTGGACATAGATAAACTTGGAATTTGGTGTTGACTACAAAATACTTTTCGTAGCCAACATCCAGATCTTTCCATAAATATTTTTACTTTATTTTTTGTGTGAGTAAAACTCCTTTTTTCAAATTTTCTTTTAAAGGTCAGTTCATCATTCTCTGGAAATCCAGATTTCAGATCTGAGATTTCCAGAAGGTTTTGACCCCTCAAATCATCTCCAAAATGAAAAGTTCCTTTACAGAAACCTTTCTTAAGGTGTTTTGAACATTTTTCATTCCCGGACTTTTCCCAGATTCTGAATTTTTCAAGCCCTAAAGTCCATTTCAAAGTCAAGGGTCAACTGCTTTTTTCATTTTGGCAGAAATGGTTTTCAACTTCCAAAAATCTTTTGAGTTACAAAACTCAACCCAAAAATCATACCAAAAATCTTGGGGATTGTTCAAAGTCTTATAAAGAGTTCCCCATTTTTTTTTTCCCAGTTTCAACTCATTTTGGTCAAAACACACACACACACACACACAAAAGGATTTCAAATGTTTGGAAGACTCGTTTTACGAGGCGCTCCGGGTGCACACTAACGTCCTTCCCGGCGCGTAACGTGACCTCCGAACCCAAATCTCTGATCTCGGGCTTTTTTCAAAGTTTTGGCCCTTAAAACAAAAATGGCGTGGCGACTCCGTTTCGTTGATTTTTTCATATAAAAATGGGAAAATTTTCGATACATCACACATCATCACAGTGGCGACTCCGCTGGGGACTAAGCTTTTTTTTTTTTTAAAAAAATGGTATTTGGTATATTGGTGGAAACCATTAAACTTCCCGTTATTGCCTCCTAACACGAGTCGGGGATAAATTGTGGTCTAACAATCCCACGTACCGGTATCACCGTTTTCCAAAAAAAAAAAGCTTTTGAGGGTCAAGCTTCCGTCCCGGCTTTGAAAATCATTTTTTTGTGTGTGTTGATTTTTGCACAGTTTTCGTGTTGTTTTGGCCGCCTCGGAGAAAGTCAAAATTTTGACTGTCGAAATAATGTCCCTAACTGTTGGAATTTTCGTGCTTATGTGTTCACTAAATTTTCAAAAAAAAATTTCAAAAAAAAAAAAGATTTTTCAAAAAAGAAAATTTCCAAAAAAAAAATCATGCATCATGCTGTTTAAGACACATAAAAATCTCTATTTTACTCGTAAAGGGAAGATAGATCGCTTGCACACTACGCGCACGTGACCGTACATCGCACACTACGTCCCTAACCCGGGGAAATCCTTGTCGCGGTCCGTTTGGTCTTATTACGCCTCTCGGACGAGCACAGGACTACCCAAACATCCCATGGAGCCTCGTGTCGACCATGCACTTGTCCGTGACACACCTTGTCCGAGACCCGGTTGGTTTTTAGTTTGGTCTGTGTCATGCCCGTACGTGTATAGACCTTTCCTTTCAAGCCTTTGTCGGCATACCGACTCAATATCTTTCGGCTCCCTAATCGCCGAAGTCATGCCGGTTTTCCGCCGCAGACTTTGACCAAGATATTGACCGGCGCCTTGACTTCGGCTCGACCGGCACAAATTATACACCGACTCCCAAAGATTGACACCGAGTCATCAAGGATTAATGATTATTCCATGCCTAATTACGGCTTAACCGACGACAAGTCAAGATCAATTGTGGACGCTTATCACCCAAACCATGCCGACTTTTCGTCGAGCCGGACATAATCTTGATTTTTGACGTCGCCTTTGTCCGTAATTTACATCGAATGCTCGTTAAGACTCGATTACCCTTGCCAGACTTCTAGAATCGTTTTCTTTTCGGTCGGTGGGACCCGCTTGCCCTATAGGACCCTCGCCCGGGCCGTCCACCCCGGGAGGTCGAAATACGAGTGGAATACGAGGGGCTTATAGACGTAGTGACGGGGCCCACCGATCCAGAATCGTAGTAGTTCGCGAAAAAGAAGAGCAATCTTTTCCAACCGATTAGGTTAATAAAACATGTTTTAAGTAAACAAGAACAAATAATCGCATGTTGCATGAGCCCTAAGCCCAAACACCAACCTCGTTTCACTTTCCCGAGTCTCGAACCACACCCTTTTGTGCCTTCCACAAGAAGCAAAGTTTGAATCGAGACCCCGGGTCATCGTTTGTTCGGCTCGCCATTCCGAAGTCGATACTTCATCGGTTTCCTCCTTCGCTTCAGCTCAAAGTTTCGTAATGACCAACTCGGAGGAGAACGGTGGGGACGTACAACTCCACACCCCGAAAATCCGCAAAGTGCCGAACGGTGGAATCGTATGTTGGAACAAATAAGACAAAATCAAGAGGCTCGAATCGCCGGTCATTGGAAAGTATCGTAACCTGTGGGCTAGAAATTGTTCACTACCCTAATAGAACCTTTACGGTTGAGGCGAAGATTGGAGCTAATTACCCTCCGGGCATGCCAACTACCATCAAATGCCCCGTTCCCTTTCGTGTGGAACTACTAATGGGCCAAGCATCCCCAAGCCTATCACTCATCACGCCTCTCGGCCTCATCGTATCGATCTTGGTCAACTTCCCCCGGCACCTATCAGTTTTCATCTTTGGGTTTCAATCACCCGTTTCTGTCCCCAGCTTGGAATGGGCCGCTCGCTACTCCAAAACCTCGGGCCGGCCCGGCCATCAATCCGGAATTGGTCCGGGTTTCAAGACATCTCGGCCCTTGCGCTCGATACTCCTCAACTCCGATCTAGGTCAACTCGCCCCGGTGCCTCTCAGCTCTCACCACCAGGATTGAATCCGCTGGCTTTCGCCCGCAGCCTTGGAAGGGGCCGCTTACTACTTCACCGCATCGGGCCTGGGCTCGGGTCACCATCTCGGAATGGGACAGCCTGCTTTCTCAGCTCCATGGTTCGAGGGGGCCGCCTTGCTTCCTCCAATTCTCAAAGCACACCGGCCCCTATGATACCGCAAGATCGCGTGGGCCACTGTGCTTTTATCACCACTTCATCAGGCTCTACCCCGCCCTCCGGTTGGGAAGTCCGACAAGGTCAAATGCTCCTCATCAAATTCTCCACCCGGCCGTTACGCTAAGCCGCTCCTGCTCATCAAGTACAGTATACACATTTCCCTTGCAGTCATGTTCCTCGGTGCGGTCAAGACACATTCAATCCTTATCACGATGCCTCAAACCTCATGTTTTCGCAGCCTTCCGGATCCACACTCACCGCTCCTCGGTATCCACCCATTACGAGCCATATATCTTCATCTTCGGCAACCGCTGTGCCTTATGAGGAAGATTACGGCCACGCTTTTAATGCTCAGATCGTCATTCCTCCCACCGCAGTACTTCCACCGTGGTTTCGTTTGCTAATGCCAATCTTGTGGCGGGGTCATGCAATCCTAATGTTCCTATTGACTCGTCCAATGGATTATTGGTAGAACCAATTAAGAAGGTACAAGAAAAGCCTAACAACGAGAGTATCGACGAACGCTCGACTCGGGCCATCTCACCATACCATCTTGTGTATCTGACACGAATGAAGTTTACAAAAGGTCGAATCTCGACGATTACATTGATGATTACATCAAAAGGGTTCGTGCACGGGAAAAGACTACGAGTTTGAACATGTCTCGCCGCTATAAACCTTACCCTTCCAACACGGCTCCGACATCCGGTAAAAGAAAGAAGGCATTGTGTACAATTGACGGTCCCCAAAAGAAACCAAGAAATGGTGGTCCTTTAAGGCAACGAGAACGTTTTGATGATCTTGGGATGCCCATGGGCTTAATTTTCAAGGGCTTAGTAAGGGTAGGCCTTTTGGAGCCTCTCAAGGACTACCATCCAAGGAGCTCAAATGCACCTCTCGACATGAGTAAGCACTGCGCCTTCCATGATCATTATGGCCACACGACCGACAACTGCATAGTCTTGAAGAGAGCGGTTCAAAGGTTAATCGAAACGGGCAAGCTTGAGCGCCCAATGGACCAAAACCGGCAAACCCCGTTCGTAATGGTGACCAAGTCAATGACCAAATCTCGAATCCCGAGGATATGGGTGTTCCCTTAAGCAAAGTTTTAAATAGCTTGCTAGAGCAGGGTCTCCTCGAACCCATGAGAAACTATCAGCCCAAGGATCCCAAAATCCCTTTTGACACCACTAAGCATTGTGCTTTCCATCAGCACCACGGTCATACGACCGACAACCGTATAGCTTTGAGAAAGGCGATTCAGTGGATTAATTAAGAAGGGCAAACTCGAGCGCCTCGCTGATCTCAACCCCGCCAATGATCATTTCCCAAACAACGCGAATGTAAACATGATTGAATTTTATGATTCAAACTCGTGAATTCAATGTACTTTGACAAGCCGGATGATTTAGTCGCAACAAATGTCGAGAATGGATGGTTTGATCGCAACAAGCATGTGGCCATGGCAAAGCCGGATTTGGTGAAATGCTTTGAACTCTCGCCCTCCGATAAGTTCACGATCGACGCCAAGGTTAAATGGGATGATAATGATCCGATGGCAGATTTGGCAGCAGTAAGGATACAAGAAATCCGATGATTAGGAAGGAAGAGTTAGTCCTGGCTTTGGAAAACGCCCATAAGATTCATGAAGAATAGCCGACCTCGCTCATCAATGCTCTCCGCCGCCATGGAGTTCGTGTAATGCTGAGGCGAATGGTTCCTCGGTCATGGTCGAAGATGAGACTGTAAACAAAGTGATTTCATCCCTTCATCCTATAACTCTCCATCCCACGCCAACACCTCTCTCCATCCACATATGATCCCTTGCCAAGGACAATTCCTCTTCACTCTTTCCAAAGACTCGTGCCATTAGGGCTCCATCGCCCTCGCCTCCTCGTAACGAGTTGGGCTCCATCACACTGCTCCTCAATTTCAGCAATACCGCCAGCTTATGCTCCAGCCTTCACATAATCGCTGAGCTATGTGGCTATGTTCAAGCCTCTACACCCACCCGAATGCGATCATGAGTTGCTAAAAGAAAATCCGGATGCCACAAGTTTTCCGTTGTCATCTACCGGACTTAGTGAATTCACCCGTCGGTTTCACCCGCCTGCTGGGCCGTGTTTCCTCTCGCCGATAAGAGTCTTGTTGCGAGTTCCAAGAACTCGAATGTTCCCGTTGATCCCCATGTGGAAATATTGATAGAGCAAGTGAAACAAATGCAGGAGAAGCTTGATCTTATGATAAGTACTAGCACTCCTTTGACCCAAGATGTCGAACTGTGCAAAGAAATGATTCTCGTCGCGCAAAATTCAAGTGCCCGAAGTGAGAGAATCCGATAGAACAACCCGCCCTGCAGCACACTTGTCTAATGCCGGTTCCAAGCTTGAGAAAGGCCCGAAGACACACCGCCTAGTATCACCCCTTTCACTCAAAACAACCAGCCGCATCGCCGAATCTTCCCAAACAGAGCCCAATACCCCTCAAGGTCCTCTCAGTTCACTTCCTTCCATCAATATGCTCAGCCGACAAAGTTCATCCCCGTGACTTTTCCGACCCGTTTCTTTGGACAACTTGTGCTCGCCCAGCCGCTCCATGGCCTCAAACTCCTCCACTCCCACCAAGTATCATGGGCACGTAATCGATCACCGCCTGCCTCAGTAATGGAATCGAAGTTAACGTAAAGATGGAAAGCTCAAGCGTCTTGGCACCCAACAACAAAGAGTAGCTAGACTAGGGGCTACCCATCCTTTAATATTAAAACAGTCTTTTAGTCAACCTTCGTAGGTTCTAGTACTTTCTTCGTTCAATCAAGTCCTCCTTGGACATTGTAGTTAATCTTAAGTTTTCTATAAAAGAGTCTTTTTCTTTTCTCGCTAGACTTGAGACATTATTTGCACACCTACATTACATTTAATGAAATGGTTTTATTTTAAATGATCACTCGCATCGCTTCAACAAATAATCTCTGGAAATGATTAAGATTTTAATTAATTGGTGCGAGAAAGTCAACTAATGCCCTCCCTATACACTTTCCTCACCTCACAAAGGCCTCCATCAAGCCATACACTTTCCAAAACATATCCCCATCATCACCTTGATCAAGTCAACGAAGGCGGCAACATCAAGGGACAACAAAAGGTCACTCAGCATCGGAGATCGACCCCATATCGAAAAAAAACAGGGGCTTGCCTCCGCCCCATGCATCAAGAAAGTTCAAGTAGAAGCTTGCCTTCGTCCTCAAGTGCTCAAAAAAAAAAAAACAAAAGCTTCAAAAAAAACAAAAGCTTCAAAAAAACAAAAGCTTCAAAAAAAAAAACAAAAGCTTCAAAAAAAAAAACAAAAGCTTCAAAAAAAAAAACAAAAGCTTCAAAAAAAAAAAACAAAAGCTTCAAAAAAAAAAAGCTTCAAAAAAAAATGAGGCCAAGGACCTAGCACCGCCGATCAGAAGGGTTGACATATGGGCAAAATTAAAGCCCGAAGAACGGAAGTTGTCGACAACAAGGGAGCAGTTAAAGCAACGGCAAAAACATATCATAAGCCCTTAAGCTGCATCCAAAATCTTTCTCCCCCGATGAAGGATGACGATCAAGAAGTAACGGAATCGCTCAAAATGACTTGTCAAGGAATCACCTCAAGGCCCGCACCTTATCACCCAAACTTCCTATCCGAGCCTTTTCACCAAAAGTACCACAAATGTTCATACCCCTTTTCTAAAGCCAAACACAGTTCAGACCCGAACTACGGCGACCTGAGCTCCTCACAATGAGAGGAACGTAGGCAACCGGAAATGGTCCGGTCATAAACACATTCAAATCCCAGAAAATCCGGCCTCACCAATAGCCTCTCCTATACACAATCCCTCTTCACCATTCGCCAACTTCGACTCTTGGTATCAGTTGACTTTCTCCTCATGATTAATCAAAATGTTTGTTCATATCGAGATTAGGGGTTGAATAACCCGAACATTAATAAAGGGTTTTAAGCAATCTTGTGATCATTTTGAATAAAACATATTTTCAGATGTCTCGACAAGTCTTCTTTTTCTACATTATAGGAAAAATAGAGCTAAACACTAATTTTCTCGTCGCCAGGGCTTCCATACACTTTTACAAACCTTTCTAAACTTATGCTCTCTCAAAAGAGTCAAACCCAAAGCGAGTTCTTTTGTGCCTTCGTCAAATGAGGCCATCAAATAATACAAATAGGGGATTCATCCCCACTTTTCGAAAAAAATATATATGCCCCTGCAAGTATACATTCCTAAAATTGTCTTGCTTTTACATTTTCTTCCGGTTGACTAATTGAATAAAGAAAATAATAAAGTAAATATGGAAGGATGGGTTGCCTCTTTTGCTACATGATAATTCAAGAACGTTGGTTCTTCACTCGCTACAAGATGGGTTGGGTCTCTGTTCGCACGTCAGCCTACAGTGCCTACCAGTTGAAGCCTCTCTAATTGTGTCGATTCACACCATGAGACCGAGGCTTTGCCAAGTTACTTCTTCCAAATCAAGACTTCGCAAATACATCTCTTCTACCAAGGCTCCACCAAGCAAGATGAGATTTGATCGCCATGTTGGTCATGGGCTAGTCAAGTGCAGCTTCTTTGATGTCCAAGAACGAGGACGGAATTTTAACCAAGACCGTAAAATTCATCATATTTCTATGGCTAATATTGGAACCCGAGTCCATAAAACTCCTTGTGCCAATCGAATTAGGTTTCGATGTTCATCCTTGGAAGATGTCAGGAATTTTGGTTTGACGATTGCCCTCAACCCCGATGGAACATTCACGGTAGAAGAGGAAAAGGATCCCCATCCCTATCTTGGCCAGCAGACTACCACCACCTTCCTCACACTCTTCTCAACTCGCGAATCCGCCCATCCTTTCAAGATCGGCCTCGATATACATTCACAGCTTCGCCTGGGACTGCTTGGGAAACAAATTGACTTCATCCGATTTGGGCCAAGTATGGTATGCCTCAAAGCAATGGGTCGGCTCGGTATGTCACAAAGAAGCTTGGTATGCCTCAGCAGCCGGCATGCATCAGCCAGAGCTTCTCGGTTACATCGCTTGAAATGCCTCGACAAAGAACCCAGCTCAAGATATCCAATCCCCGCACCGCACAAGCCTCACAAGATCCCTTCATGACCGTCTCAACGGGACAAAGAAACCCCAAATACAGACTCATCTGGACCCATGCAGCCTAATGTGACCGATCGGCTTCACGGCTCCTCGGCGGGGCAAAATCGCACGAATGTCTTCTCATGGTTTGGGGTTACCTCGGAATACCACAGCAAATTGGAATCCCACCTCGCTTGGAACCAATCTATCGTGGCCTTCGCAGAACAGCTTGGAATGCTTCCACAGTTTGGTCCGGGGGCAACTAGAAGCCCTTCCTCGGGATGATGCTAGCTCGCCCGCTCCTCACACAAACTTCCACAAATCCATTCCTCACTCAAAGCTTCACGGGTTACCAAGCCTCCATCCCAGTTTCATCAGAATCACCAGGACCGCAGCACTCCCCGGTCATGCACCTTCGCCTATGCAATTCAACAATCGTGGACAAGCAGCCCCGCACTTAAGCCTACTTATGGGCCTCACTCCGAAAATTCGAGTTACCCAGCCTACATCAAGACCGCCTTGCCCTCTTTGCCGGTTGAAAATCAACAACAAGCCGCAAGGTTCTATCCCTTTGCCCAGTGGTCCTACTCAAGCTCCCCGGGTGATTCGGGCCAAGGACAGGATTTCACCTATGTCCCCAGACGGCCGTTCCCTCCACTGTATGCCGCCGGTGGTAGCTCCTCTCTCTAGCTCGGCCATTTGGTTTGAATGCCATGGTTCCACCACAAGACCCTCATTTGGCTTGATTCGTGGAACGACACAAGGAAATGAAAGCACAGATTGCCGAATTGATCGCTAAGAAGTCCGCTTTCCGACCAACGAACCCGGACTCCTTTGTTCCCCACAAATTCGTGATGCCTAATTTGGATCTCTTTGATGGCACCGCATGCCCGAAAACCCATCCGGACACGTATACCTTGGCAATGAAGGTCAAAAGGGGCGCCAATCAGCAGTTTGGCCGACTATTTCAGCCTCTCTTTGAAGTCCAAGGCTCTAAAATTGTTCTTTCGCTTAAAATCCGAGGCCAGTGGCTACATGGGACCAGACTACTAGCCAACTTGGAGTGGGAAGCAAATAGATTTGACTCGCAGACAACAATGCAAATAGCCCCGACGAGAACATCGTGGACTTTTACAAGCAAGATGGCAACTCCTCCTTTTGAAGAGGAACAACTAGACATCTTTCGATCACGCCCGAAACCACATCTCGAGGGTCTCACTTAGCAATTTCCCTATCCGGATCTACGGGCAATGATCAATTCCGGGCTAAAATTGAAAAAGCTTATAATCGCCAGCCAAGTTGTCGCACTCGCTACGGATACCGGGTTTCTTCCACCTCCAACACGACTCCCGAAAAAGGGCAAGATGAGAACTAATCGAAAAGGGGACCCTAAGGACCCAATACAATCAACAATCCATTCCCTAAAAAAAAAAGTAGGGTGAATATGATCGAAGCCACGAACAAGCCAAGTGCCACTATGGCTAACAGCTCCTATATGGAAGACACTCTTCGAAGAGAGGATTCTAGTTTCATAGTCGGTATCAAAGATGGGTTTCTCCCTTCTTGACAACTTCACCTGAAGGCTCTCACGTTGATCGATTGGCTCGATACTTCATCGCATGTCACCAAACCTTTAACTCGGACCTCTCAGAGTGACGCTTTGTCAAACTCCGGGGCTTCATCAAATCATTCAGAGAAAGATTCCGTGGTTTTCGCCATGTCTTTTCCATGGAATGGGGCTTTATCAAGTCACACCTATCTTCGTAAGAAAGGTCTGGTCACCTCAACAACCGTCTTGGAGTTTCAGCTTTAGAACTTGGCATATGGCAACTCCCCGCATCATCAAAAGTTGAGAATTGGGAATCTCCTCATATCGCATTTCACAAATCACAACTAACTCCAAGCAAAAGAGGGTTCATTCATGTCAACATGCTTTGATTCTAGAGCCGTCGCCGTCGCCTTCAAATGTCCGAGACCGAAAAGAAATTTCAATCGAGACCCGGGGTTCAAATCCAACTTCATTCCAAGATCAAAATTGACCTCATCAATAACATGCAATTCAGTCCGCGACTAAAGGATATCACCCAACCAGCTCAAAGCTTGTCCCAAACAGTCAACAACACATACATCCCCTCTCATCACCATGCATCCCCACAAAAATCTCCCCAGGGCTCATGTAGCATGCACAAAACTTGAATCAATAGGAAAAATCCTAAGTGATTGAAAATCATAAATCGTAATTTCCCTGCCAAAAGCTTAGACCAAGTGCATCTTCGAAAGCAAATAAACGCATCATCTCATAATCATTTTTGGTTCTATGCATGCATCCGCCATCATGAATGCCATATATGCATCTTCCTCTTCACTAACAAATGCAGGAATTCAAACGTAATCCCCATTTTCGGCAAGGATGATCTTCACCAAAGACGACCTCAAATGGATGAAAACAGTCCCCAACATCCACAAACATATGAAGACCGCCTCCAGTGTCTACAAATCGGTCAGGGACGCCAAGCTCTCCAATACAATTCGGTCAGGGACGCCAAGTTCTCCAATACAATTTGGTCAGAGACGCCAAGTTCTCCAATACAAATCGGTCAGAGACGCCAAGTTCTCAAAACGCAAATCGGTCAAGGACGCCAAGTCCTCCAATACAAATCAGGTCAAGGACGCCAATACAAATCGGTCAGGGACGCCAAGCTCTCCAATACAGTACGGTCGGAGACACCAAGTCCTCAAAATGCAAATCGGTCAAAGATACCAAGGTCTCAAAACGCAAATCGGTCAGAGACGCCAAGTTCTCCAAAACAAATCGGTCAGGGACGCCAAGTTCTCAAATACAAATCGGTCAGGGACGCCAAGTTCTCAAATACAATGCGATTAGAGACACCAAGTTCTCAAAAGCAAGAAGTCCCAATGTGAAGACAAGCTCAAAAACCTCTACAAGTTTGACGATCACCAGCAAGATGCAGACTCAACCAAACTCCTCCTTCAGGTCAAAATGCCTCCAAAGACAAAGCAAATCGTCGCCAGAAACCGTCCCACGAACGGCAACCTAACAACTCTTCATCAACATCACCGTAGCCTCGCCTACAGTGTAAGCACAAAGACAGGTATGAAAGCATATCTTAATCAACTACTTTTCTAAAAGAACATTATCATCAAATCTTAGGGCGACTTCCCAAAAAAATAGTCAAACCTCAAATACTGTCAAACCATCAAAGACCATCCCCAGCTATTTTCGAACTACGACCGGCTTGATTCCCTCTTAAGGATACGTAGGTAGCCTATCATTAGGTCTAGCCATTCGACCAGCACGGTCATCCTTTCCTTCGGCAGCAGACGTAAAACCGATCCCTTCAAATGAAGTCCACTAGAGGACCATCTATCCTAAAATGCCATCATCAAGGTTTGAGGCACCTAAAATGCTATCACACACAACACGAGGAAAGCGATAAATCGCAATCATCCCTTAGGGTGACTTCCCAAAAATAGTCAAACCATAGGGTGACTTCCCCAAAACAGTCAAAACCTTAGGGCGACTTCCCAAAAATAGTCAAACCATAGGGTGACTTCCCAAAAATAGTCAAAACCGTAGGGCGACTTCCCAAAAATAGTCAAGTAATAGGGCGACTTCCCAAAAATAGTCAAACCATAGGGCGACTTCCCAAAAATAGTCAGACCTTAGGGTGACTTCCCAAAAACAGTCAGATCATAGAGCGACTTCCCCAAAACAGTCAAAACCTTAGGGCGACTTCCCAAAAATAGTCAAGTAATAGGGCGACTTCCCAAAAATAGTCAAACCATAGGGCGACTTCCCAAAAATAGTCAGACCTTAGGGTGACTTCCCAAAAACAGTCAGATCATAGGGCGACTTCCCCAAAACAGTCAAAACCTTAGGGTGACTTCCCAAAAATAGTCAAGTAATAGGGCGACTTCCCAAAAATAGTCAAACCATAGGGTGACTTCCCAAAAATAGTCAAATCTTAGGATGACTTTCCTAAAACAGTAGGGTCGACGACTAAAGATAGTCGAAAGACCCGAACTACGGCCGACTTGATTCCTCTTAAGGATACGTAGGTAGCCTATCATTAGGTTCAGCCACCAGACCAAAATGGTCATTCCTATCCCCAGCAGAGCGGATATACAACCCTAGCCATCAGACCAAGAGGGTCATTTCTTATCCCCAACAGAGTTTCTTTCAAAGAATCGATCGTAGAACTCGCTCGCCAGGTTGACATCCTAAAACAGTCACTCCAGGGTCGACGACTAAAGATAGTCGAAAGACCCGAACTACGGCCGGCTTGATTCCTCTTAAGGATACGTAGGTAGCCTATCATTAGGTTCAGCCACCAGACCAAAATGGTCATTCCTATCCCCAGCAGAGCGGATATACAACCCTAGCCATCAGACCGAAGAGGGTCATTTCTTATCCCCAACAGAGTTTCTTTCAGCAATCGACTGTAGAACTCGCTCGCAAGTTGACATCCTAAAACAAATACTCTGTGGTCGACAACTAAAGATAGTCGAAAGACCCGAACTACGACTGGCTTGATTCCTCTTAAGGATACGTAGGTAGCCTATTAAATAGGTTCAGCCACTCGATCACTTGATCATCCTGCCAAAATATGGAGCCTTACTCTTATCGATGACCCCGCTTCCTTCGAAAGCGTCGTCGCCGAGGGGCTACTGTAAGTGCTCCAATTTGAGCTTGTTAGCATTTTCGTTAGAAAATTAACGAAAGTTATAACATTACTAACATTCCTAACATTCCTAACTTTTCTAACAAAGTAAGGGTAAAATGGGCATTGCCATTTAAAGTTAAACCAAGAAAAGAATCTCAAAAAGCAAAAGAAATAAGAAAAATCCGAATTGGGCAAGTTGAAAAACATAAAGCTATTTGGATTTTTGAATTTTATTCTTCTGTCCAAAGCCCGAAGCCGTAATTAATGAACAAGTGCACGCCGTCAATCATATCCGCGCGGACATGTTTGTCAATTTCAGAGGGCTATAAATTGAACCCTCCTCTCTCGCTTACACAACACAATTTGATCACAAAGAACGAAACTGCGGCGAAATATAGAGAGAAAAAGTGGGAATCCATAGATTGCCACCATTTTCTCTCCAATCTTTCCCAAATCTCACTCACTCACAAACACTTCAAATCACTCTCATACATACTCTCATACATACACCAATCCAAGCTCAAATCACCCTATAGGAGGAGGATTAGAGAGAAAACATAGAGGACTTCATTGTTATCTACTTGTTTTCTCTTTAACCAACTCAAATCATCAACCCTAAACACCCTCAAACACTCTCATATTCAAGCCTTAAACACTCTCACATTCAAGCCTTCAAACACAAAACACAAGGAAGATAGGTATAACCTCCCTCTCCTTACCCTAAAATTCATCCATGCATGCATTTTCAAGCTACAAAATGTAGTTTATTCATCTTCTTGCTTTAGATCCAAGAAGATCACCATGGAAGTTCATCTCCATGGATGATCTTCTACAAGGATCTACATTATTTTCAAAGTGTTCTTACTTTATTGCAAAGAAAACACATTTTCAAAACCCTAAAAATCATTTTCATACATCAAATCTCATTTTCAAAGGATAAAATTCCCCTTCCCAAGCAAATGAAGTGCTTAGTCCTAATGTACTCCAAGGATGGTTTGATATAGTTGATTCACCACTAAAATGTCAAGTGATCACTAATCAAAACCTAGGGAAATGTGGACAAGCATGGATGCAAAACCCCCCTTTAAAATCATATTTTCTTTCATGGGAAGTTGCTGTCCAGTAGCAATTTTCTCAGACCTCAGTCCATGGTCTAATTTTTTGGACATAGATAAACTTGGAATTTGGTGTTGACTACAAAATACTTTTTGTAGCCAACATCCAGATCTTTCCATAAATATTTTTACTTTATTTTTTGTGTGAGTAAAACTCCTTTTTTCAAATTTCCTTTTAAAGGTCAGTTCATCATTCTCTGGAAATCCAGATTTCAGATCTGAGATTTCCAGAAGGTTTTGACCCCTCAAATCATCTCCAAAATGAAAAGTTCCTTTACAGAAACCTTTCTTAAGGTGTTTTGAACATTTTTCATTCCCGGACTTTTCCCAGATTCTGGAGTTTTCAAGCCCTAAAGTCCATTTCAAAGTCAAGGGTCAACTGCTTTTTTCATTTTGGCAGAAATGGTTTTCAACTTCCAAAAATCTTTTGAGTTACAAAACTCAACCCAAAAATCATACCAAAAATCTTGGGGATTGTTCAAAGTCTTATAAAGAGTTCCCCATTTTTGTTTTTCCCAGTTTCAACTCATTTTGGTCAAAACACACACACACACACACAAAAGGATTTCAAATGTTTGGAAGACTCGTTTTACGAGGCGCTCCGGGTGCACACTAACGTCCTTCCCGGCGCGTAACGTGACCTCCGAACCCAAATCTCTGATCTCGGGCTTTTTTCAAAGTTTTGGCCCTTAAAACAAAAATGGCGTGGCGACTCCGTTTCGTTGATTTTTTCAAATAAAAATGGGAAAATTTTCGATACATCACACATCATCACAATGGGCAGAAGAGCTTCCCTTTGTCCTTTGGGCAGATAGAACCACACCAAAAAATGCGACAGGCCAAACCCCCTATTCCTTAGTGTTCGGAGCAGAAGCAGTCATCCCAACAGAAATTGTCGTCCCCAGTGCCAGGTCAAGATGTTGACACCAGAGCAAAATGATGCCAACCTGAGTCATGATCTAGACACCATTGACGAACTAAGGGACCTTGCATAGATCAGGATAGCAGCATATCAACAGAAGATTGCAAGATCCTACAACAAGAATGTTAGATTGCGAAAATTTATAGTTGGTGATTTAGTCCTACGGAAGGTATTTCAGAATACAAGAGAACCCAATGCTGGAAAGATGGCTCCCAAATGGGAAGGGCCATACCTAGTGGATGTTGAAGCAGGCAAAGGTTCCTATTGGCTATCGACTCTAGAGGGAGCAAGGATTCCCAGAAGCTGGAACGCGATCCATCTCAAAACCTACTTTATGTAAGTTTACATGATTATTTTACAATGCAAATAAAACCAAGGTACAATCATTACCATCCTGAGTTCAATAAAAGTACTTGTTTCCATTTTTTGCTCAATTTTTGGAATAATTACTGACTTAAGCATCGGAGGGGCGTTAGCTAAGCTAACGCCCACCCCTAACATGTTTCTGTTTTGCAAGTAAACAAGAAGCATTAGGATAAAACTCATTGGTTAACTAAGATGTAAGCATCTTCCCAAGAATTTGACGTCTTATATATGGTACGAACTATCTCTCAATCTTTGTTTAAAAAGTGTTTTTTATTCTTTTATTTTCTTTTAATAAAATGTGACATCAGAAAAGATGTCGAAATCTTCCATTAACTTGTTATTTTGCAAGAAGTTGGCACCTTAAACTGAAAAATCTCCAAATTCAGTCCAAATCCTCGTGAAAACAACCGTTTTGAGACTGGCCATCTCACTTCCGTTTAAGGTACTTAATCCCTTCAAAGGTTTAAAGAAATTTCTTTCTTTCACCGCATTAAGGTTTAAACACCTCGCCTGGAGCGCACGATGTCAACCTTGATTGAGGTGTGTGGTGGGCCCGTATGTTTAATATATACGAATTACCCATCACCACTCAATTAATGTGTTAGACCCTAAGATCTTTACAATTGGTTATGACACTTACGTGTCATCTAAGTACAAACAGTTATTGACATTTACATGTCAATCTATGTAATTGAAAAGGATTTCTACATCCACTCGTAAGTTGTTACCATCTACGAAGAGGTTAACATATCAACCTCCTAAAAACGTTTTTCATAAAGATACTTGGGGAAAGTTTTTTTCCAAAACCCAAGCAAAAGTTTTTCCTACAGAAAGCATAAACAGTGCTGGACCAACCCAACACTTGAAAAACAAATTGTCTTGGCCCTTATGGGCCGATTACAAACCAAAATATTGTCTTCGGGACGCAGCCCATTTCAAACCAAAGTTTTTTAAACCAATTTTTTTCAAAACCAAAAGTGTTTACCATGTTACCTTCTTCCTTCATGGGGTGGCTCTTTGCCATTGATGTTATTCTTTGCTCCTTCATCCAAGATATCATCACCCTTGGCTGCAGAAGATCCTTCTCCTACCTCCTCTCCCTTAGCTTCCAAGGTCTTCAAGAGGGAATGTTGTTGCTCAACATTCCACTCTATGTGTTTCCCTACATGGAACTCCTCCATCATTTGAATCTTGATTGCAACCATGCTCTGGGCATCGGAGGCCATCATGCTCTTCTTTAAATCCTCAATCTCATGCAGCTGTGTGTCTTGACGGGAAGACATCTCTGTCATCAAGTTATCCACCTCCTTCTGTAATTCTTCATTTCTCTTAGCCCCGGCTTCCCTCTGTTTCTTGACTTGAATAAGTTCCAGCACCAGCTTCCTATTCCTTTCCTCAAAAGCGTTCATTCTTATCTTAGCAGCATCAACACCCTGCAAAAGGCCAAAAGGTAGGTCAAAATCATGGATACACTATTTCCTTTGAGACTCTGTTTTTTCATAAAAAACACACCACTGCTGCCCTAGCCAGCGCCTCTTTCACATCCCCTAAGCCTGTTTCATCCACATTTATCACCTCCTTGGAACTGCTCTTCCTCTTCTTCACCCTGGCTCCTACAGATGGTGCCTCCATCTCCCTTTTGGGTTCCAACATATTACTGCTTGCCTGAGTTTGCCCCATGAAATCTTGAAGATCCTTAAGAGAAAAGGCCACGGTAGACTTTGAAACTGTCAGAAGAAGTGCATTGTCAGAAGAATTCAGAATCCAGAAACACCAAGATAATGTGCACCAAGATTAAAAATAAAACTTACCAGTAGACATTTCGATGGAGGGTGGTATCCCTTTGTCCTCAGAGATTGCTATATCTTCGTAAGGTTGGAAAGATCTATCCCCCTCTGAGAACTCCAATAACCTGTTCACCTTCCCAATTGTGTCAGCAGATGGAGGGAAAATCTTAGCCCAATCGATAGCTGCAAAAACAGATAAAGAAATTACAACAGGTAAGTGCGGAAAATAAGGAAAAAGTGAAGTTTGAAAGAGGGATACCTTCCCTATTCCATTCCGTTGCCGAAAAATCTCCTTCCTTCTAAGGAATCCTTCTCGATAAAGAAATATTTTGATTTCCAACCCCTATCACTTACAGCCACTTTCAAAAACAAGGGTTTCATTCCAGACCTAGTCTTAAGAAGATATCTGGTAGACCCAAAAGTTTGAAGCTCATACACAAAAGCCAACTCTTTCAATCCTATGTCTAAACCGAATTCACGGTTCACCCTCAGAACACAAGAAAAGATCCTCCAAACCATGGACATCACTTGTACAATAGCAAGGTTAGTCTTTCTAAAAAACTCGTTTATCATTGCAGGGAAAGGATAAGAAAAACTCAAAGTAAAGGGATACTCATAAAGACAAACCCATTTCGAAGAAACGAAATCGGACCTAAGAAGAACATCGAATGATCTAAAGATGGTAGAATCCGGGAAGCAGTGTCGATCTTTGAGGGATTCGATCAATTCATTGTTAAAAACACAGATTTCTTCATCTGGTTTTTTCAACAAGCCTTCACACGAGAAACCCTCGTCCTCGTTTAAACTCAGAGGATTTTTCGTGGCTTTTCCCTTTTTTGATTTTACCATTTTTTGAAAAAGTAACATGAAGAAAAAGAGAGTGAATGATTTTACCTTCAAGGAAGATTCACCGCCGTGAAGGAGAGAACAGATGAAAGCGATTGGAAAAGGTGAAGAAGAAAGTGAAAAAGGTTCCAGTTAAAAACCCTAGATCTTGGGGTGGTTATGCTAATTAAGTGGGAGTTATCTCCTCAACCGCCACGTAACTCCTCATTAAATTAACCGTAGAGCTTCTAGAATAAAGTAGAAAAAACTGACCTATTAAATTCATTAAAAAAGACAGTTTTTTGGGGACAATTATTATGGGTAAAATTTAGGATTGCTACGTCTTGAGTTTTTGTCAGCATGTCAACATCTTCACACTCGCAAGCAAGGTAAAATATTTACTTAATTTAATTATTTATTTTTATTATATTTAATTACAGGGATAAATGGAACGTGGGAAAAATCATGTTCAGTAGACTCTTATCAACGGCTTGCAAGACTAAGTCAAGATAAAGATAATTCACCGAGATTATAGGGGAGTTTGTTAGGTCTTTATCTTTTTCGTTATTTTCTTTCTTATTTATAAAGCTCATGGCTGGAAACACACGACACAACACAGATACACACGCATTACACTCACATAGTTCAAGAACACTTTGTAATCCGCCATAGCTTTCTATTTTGTAATTCATTATTAATACAATTGTTTGGAAAGGTAGGTGCTCATAATTACCTCCAGAGGTTTTGTGCCGGCGAGATAGTTATCTCAAGGATTTTCCTCGTTACATGATTGAGCCATCTTGATTGCATTGTTGTACCAATTATATTTCATTGCACCCTCCTTAGTTTCATTTCAAATTTCTTCACTCCTTAGTTTCATTTCAAATTTCTTCAATTATTATTGTTTTTTTACCAAAACAGTAGTGTTAAGCACGGTTGGAAACTTAATTTGAAGGAATCTTCACACGAATTCCCGAATAATCCACAAGTATTTATATAATTTTTGGCAGGTGAAATACCTTCAAATTTGTGGCTGGGACCACCTTTGACGCCAAGAAATCAAATATTCAAATTAAATCTTCTCAAAGGACACTATATTTTGTTTCTTACACAATATCCAAAATTTAGACACAACACAAATGCCAGGCAAAAAAGGGTCGAACTGCAAATATTTATTACGGGCCTTCAAATGAAACAGAGCAAATAATTGACACGTCGTGGCCCAATTTCACACCATAAACACTAATCTTTTAACAATTAACATACCTCCGTCCCGATCGATGACTAAAAAAAATCAGAATATTTTGAAACGGAGATGAAAGAAACTAGAAAGTAATAAATATACTTTCAACAAGGAAACACAGATAAAGTGGCTTCAAATCAACAATCTAAACATACCCAAGCTGTCGAGTCTCAACAACAAAAACATCTTATTTAATGCATTAACGGACACAAAAATCTACACATATTTGTTATAGTGTCCAGTATGCTGCCCTCCAGTGGGATACGCCGGATCCACCGCTCCAACAGGCTGGTGTTGATGATGGCGATGCCCTCTGGTCGGGTAGATCGGATCCACTGCTTCAACTGGCTGGTGTGGAAGATGGTGGTGCCCTCCCAAAGGATTTTGGGGTGCAGCAGTCCCAGTCATAGGATCCACCGCTCCGACAACTGGCTGGTGGGGAAGATGATGGTGAAGTTTCCCGTGTAATTTCTCGGCCACATGTTCCGCCTTTTCTTGATGCATAACCATTTTAGCTTCTGCTTCTTTAGCTTTCCTCCGCTCGCGAGCTATTTCTTTCTCTTCATGTGTTCTAGCTGAGGCTTTCTCTGCCTATGGTCATTAGCATCAAATGATCAAACCCTACTAAGAACATAATTACCAATGCCTCCACAATAGACTTGAGAGTAAAACTATTTTATGAGACAAAAAGAACAATAAAAAAAACTACCACCTCCTTCCCAAAGGAGAAGAATTTAAATGAACATTTTTCTAGAAAAAAATGATCCCTAGATGCGGTGACGGACCTAGAAATTCAGTACAAGGGATCGAAATTATTATATAGTGGTATATTTTCTTAAATTTTAGAGGGTTAAAACAACAAAATTTACTACTCTCAGTGATAAAAATCAAGGGGTTCCAATGACCCACTCGAGTCCTGCCTACCTTCACCACTGCCTAAATGAATTGACTTCACAAAAAAAATGGTCCATAAAAATTTCATAGTTTTTGATATAAATTTTTTTCACTAATCAGTTTCTTTATGCATAACTAAATACTCCCTCCGTCCCACGTAAGTAAGTGTAGATTTATTTCCATTTTTATCCGTCCTACATCAGTGTGGACTGCCAAAAATGAAAACAAATATTCACTATTTCACCCACTCATTCTCTCTCTTACTTCACTTTTACACTCACAATATTCTCTCTCCTAACTATTTCTCCCACTCATTATCTCTCCTATTTAATTTTTAATACTCACAAACACCTTCTCCACCTATTTCTCTCTCCTACTTTTCCTTATTTTCAACACCCAAAAAGTTAATCCACAGTTACGTGGGACGAAGGGAATATTTTTTTAAAAAGTTACATTCTAAAAATATTTCTTTATTACATTTAAACATTCATATTTAGGACAGAAATACATAATTGAAGTATAATTATCTTTTTGGAGAGAACAATAAAAGTAAATACTCACTTTTTCTTCGACTTGGGCTTTGTAGATTTGAGCATGCTCCTTGGCCACACTTGCTGCATTACTAACCTTCTCCTTCACAGTATGCATTTTTTGCTTTTTCTTGAACTTGGCTGATGCTAGATATAATAAATCGGTGGTATTATATAAAAAGAGATGACTAGACTAGTAGTAAGAGAATAGGAAGATGCAAAATGTTGTTTGTTAGTATGCCACGCATGTCCTACGTGTTGGACACGCAAACGTTTGTTCTTAGTATTTTTGCCACGTTCCGTGGCAATATAAACATTGTTATTTAATAAAACTTTCACATATACTCTCTCGTCCCACTCGAAGTGTCACTTTTTACTAAAAAGGGTATCCTGTTTATAGTGTCACCTTTCCTAAAAAGAAAATATTTTATTAATATTCTATTATCCCATCCACTATTCCCTCCACTAATTTTCTCTCCTCTACACTCACAACACTTTTTAAATTCACTATTTCCTCCACTAATTCTCTCTCCTATTTTCAAATTACACTCACAACATTTTTTCTTCCCATACTTTTCCTTAATTTGCGTGCCACCCCTAAAAGAGTGACACTCTTGGCGGGACGGAGGGAGTATTGTTTTTTTACACCAAATCTTAATAAAAAACAGTTTTTTAATAATTAATTTTTTTTAAAAAACTTGTATCGACTGAAATTTCATTTAAGGACGATGACATTTTGGTAATTCACTGTCATTTTTATAAAAATATGCATTGATATTTTTATGAATAATTGAAACTTTTTTTAAAATCATGCGGTGCATTTCTGTAAATAATTAAACTTATAAACACCTCAATCGCTTTATATAACTAAAATTGATTTTTTTTTATCACTTTATATGACACTTTTTAACGCTAACACTTCTGCACTATTTAACGCTAACACTAGCACTTAAAAAGAATCTGACACTCTTTATCTCAAAAACTAGAATTTAAAAAACTCTTCCACCGGTAATAAAAACACAACCACCGACACACCTTTTTAAATTAAAACGGACACAATTAAACAAATAAACTAGCAAACTTAGGCTAACATAGTGCACACTAGTGATTCAAAACACTTGAACCGACTATCTAAAATGCACAAATTGGCAATCTGAATTATACGCACGACACGAATCTTGTATGAACAAAATCTTAACCTTACTGTTGAATCTAAGGGGCCATTTGGTTCGGTGAAAAAAAAGGGAAGAAATGGAATGGTCAATGGAATGGAATTCATGAAGGAATTGGAATGAAAAAAAACTGGTCAAACCCTCCGTTTGGTTGGCACGGAATGAAATGAAATTGTCATTCAATTCCTTGACAAATCATGTTTGGTTTGAAAATACAAATTATAGAAATGGAATGAAAACAGATAAAATGACCAATTTACCCTTCTTTAAAAAAAAATTTTGTGGGGATGGGGGGTGGGGAGGGGGGTAGGGCAGGGGCTGGATTGGGGGGGGTAGGTAGGGCTATTTAAAAAAAAAATTCGTGGAGGGGTGGGGTGGGGAGGGGGTAGGGCAAGGGTATGCAAAAAAAAAAAAAAATTCTTAGGGGGGGGGGGTTGGGGTGGGGTGGGGGCTGGATTGGGAGAGGGGGTAGGGCATGGGTATGCAAAAAATAAAAAAAAAATTGTGGGGGGGGGGAGGTAGGGGCTGGGTATGCAAAAAAAAAAAAAAATCGTGGGGAGGTGGGGGGTAGGGCATGGGTATGCAAAAAAAAAAAATGCGTGGGGGGGGGGGGAGAGCAGGGGTAAGCAAAAAAAATAAAAAATTCGTGGGGGGGTGGGGGGTGGGGTGGGGTGGGGGCTGGATTGGTGGGGGTATTTTGATCAAAAAAAAAATTTTTTTTTTTTCATTTCCTAAGGAATTGACCATTTCTTCCATATATGAAAGGAATAGCCAATTCTTTCATTTGATGAAATTCATCATTCTATTGCCAAGAAAAATGTAAATCAAACACAACAAAGAAAATAGTCAATGGAATTGACCATTCCAATTCCATAGGGAAATGGCCAATTCACACCAACCAAATGCCCCCTAAAAAACCGATGGGGAAATACATGTTTAACTACCCATGAAGCCCAGTACCACCAAGTTGATTGTCAATTCACCCTCAAATTAAGATTGGCGGCATCATAAAGCGATTAATAGGTGCCTTTCAGATTTCAACTATTTTGCTTATGGCCTCGAACAAGTCCCTATATCTCTAGAAAGAAAAAACCTCAGCCCTTTTACTATTATTCCTTGAACTAGTGTCAAAATAGTCTTCAGATGCGTATAATCAGTAAAGAATTAGAACTATTCCGCTCAAATTTTTGAACCTTATTGTATGTTATAAGAAAACTCGTTATCCTCGTCTTAGGAAAAATAAAATTTTTATGAGACCAAATTTTTATTTGAGGAACATTCGTAAATCATTAACTTTTTTTTGGATATAACTCTTAAATTAAACTAAATTGCAAATGTTATTATTTTTAACATTGTTATCCCTTTAAAAAAAAAAAAAAATTACTCCTCCATCCCATAACAACTCATACAACAGTAGTACCCGTGTGATGCGACGATGTATGTTGATAACATGATTTTTTTAATTTAAATTTAGAAAGAGAAAAGGTAAAAATAATAGATTAACAAAAAAGAAAACAACATTATCTCATTACAATTCACTCTCAAAACACAACCCCCACCCCCTCTTCCTACAAAAGCGGGCCATGCCAACTCCAAAATAATACTTCCTCCGTCCCAACTCATTTGACATCAACTTTTTGGGCAAAATAACTAAAAAAAAATAATAAAATAAGAAAAAGTTGAGATAGTGGAGAGAGATTAGGGGATTTGACCCCTCTTAAACCCATAGCCAGCCAATTTAAATTCTGGCTTCAAAATTTAAACACAATCACTAGTACAAATTGAAGATTAGGAAACACACCTTAGATAGCGCTTGCGCTATCTAAGCTACATACTTACATAGCGCATCACGTCTTTATATTTAATAACGGGCCAAAAAAAAAAAATTACTTGTATAGCGCATAATTATAGGAGCGCTGTCTTGGCAAAATCTTAGATAGCGCTTAATCAAAGCGCCATATAAGTTAACGTTTCATAAGCATATAAGCATATAAGAGGAGGTTATTTATTTATTTTCTTTTATTTTTAGGTATAAATTCAGGGCCATTCCATGAGACGACGGAGAAATCTTCAACACAGAATCTGACGAGGAGCACCGATCGACGCAAGAGCAAAGCCCCGACCGGAACCAGCCATCGCCACCACCACCGACGAGGACGAGGACCGAGCAAAACAACCGACCGCCAACAGCCATCGCCATCGCCACCAGAACACTAAACCGACCAAAATATTCAACACAACCGACGACCTAGCACAAAATTTCGAGGTTAGTATTATAATTAGGGTTTATATTTGGGAATTTATCTATTCTTTCTTGGCAATTGCCCTTTTTATTGGGTTTGATTTTAATCCTTTTTTTGGGATTTCTCCACACTTGAATCAATCACACATCTATTGAGCGAGAAACCTTAGAGAGAGAGAGAGAGATGTATGCCATTGCTTTTTAGTTTATCTATATGTAATAATTGATTTTTATTATTACATCTTACAGGAGCATGACTGCTAGGTCTCGAGGCGGTGATGAGTCTCAGAAAGATGACCCATCTATTGGCAGGTACATGCTAATTCACTCGAGTCTTTCTTAATCCGTTCATTGGCATTGTCTGTAGCAACATCTTCTCCATCTGAAAGTTCATATTTGCTACCTTCATGATCTGTTCATTGGTGTTGTTGTTGTTGTTGTTGTTGTTGTTGTTGTTGTTGTTTGCGTTGTTGTTGTTCTTTATTCTTTATTCTTGTTATTGTTCTTGTTATTCTTTGTTTACATTGTTGTTGCTGATGTTGTTGTTGTTGTTGCTGATGTTGTTGTTGTTGTTGGTCTAGTTTGTTAGTATAAGAATACTTCTTTGTCAAATATGTCTCTATAGGTGGCAGCCCTAACCTCCTCATATATTCTTCCATGCCACACTATTTTGTTGCACATGGCTTCAGGGAGCATTCTTTCATACCAGCCACTCAACTAAGTTCTTTGATACATCAGCAACCTGGAAACATAAGCTTGCATCATTGCTACCATTGATAAATCTCTATCCTCCTTTAACCAAACAACCATACAACCAGCCACCATTATGAACTGAACCATTGAAGAAGAAAACATTATCAATGTAAGAACAAAGTCAGATATGCTCTTATTCTTGTAAGTTGAAGAAAGTGTATCACAACACAAGTGTTAGACCTTTTGCCCCTGCCCATTCTAAAGTGGACATGACACCATTATTTGTTCGGTAAGTCTGTTGACTGCTGAGTCAAAATTCTTCAAGCTAACCATCAGCTCTTTAGCATAATTTTGATGCATTAAGTAAAGCTGTATAGGCGCCCTAATAAATTTTTGATATGCTTGATAATGATGAAGTATTTGAATATAGCAAAGCAGCAAATAGAAGCTTGAAACAAATTCAATGCAAAGAAGCCTGATATTAATTTAGCTTACTGACCTTTCGTAGGGGATTGAGTCCAGTGCTTCATTAAAACAAAATGCCATGAAAAGGGTCTTTCCTCCAGGAGAAGCACAACAATCAACAATGTTCTCACCGGGCTGTGGATCTACAATTGCAACTACCAAACCTGCATTAAAACAAGATTAGTTTCTTTGAAAACAATGTGTTTTACTTTCGTACTTTTAGACACGTCATACGGAATCCATAAATAAGTTTTGTAACCTGCACTCTCATCCTGAACAGAGCATAAGCCTTTTTTTTGTAGTCCGTCTTGTATGACCGACGGACATTTAACAATTACAGACGGAAATATCCGTCTGTAACTTGAGGTATAAAAAAAACACAGTGCCGTCCCTCACTCACTCTTAAACCTAATGAATCGCTTACCCCTTCTCTCTCTCTCTCCCCCTTCCTGTGAAACCCTTCTCCACGCACAATATCCTTTCGATTTCGTTCTTCTCAACTCAAGAGGCAACGACGACGACGGTGGAGTCTCCCGGCTGCCACGAACAACGACGGTGGAGTCTCCTGGTCTGGCAATTCGAGCCCTAACTTTCGATTCTCTCGGTCTTATTAAAGGTTATACCCTTCATTTTTATACAGATTATTTGATTTCAACTAGAAATTGTATTTTGTTCGGTTCATCGATTATGTTCTTAATCGAATTTTATTTTATACTGTTATTGTATATGTAGTTACTGAAGCTAGCGAAAAGCAAGGGGAAGTGCCTAAGGTTGTGGAGAGGTGGGGCAAACCCAATACTTCAAGATGTGTTCTCACTGCATCAATCAATGACCGTGAAGCTGACCCTGCATGTTTCCAATTTTTGTTTTACTTCAAATTATTTCGCCTTTTGGAGTGGGTCTAGCTTCTGTTTTAACAATGTTACCGGAATTTAACTAGACTTTCTCCATAGTTCAGTATTTAAGATTGTTTATTGTATTTTATTGCATGAAATTAGATTTTTTTTCCCTCGTATTTCATATTGAAAGCTATTCAAGTTGAGTTTTGCATTTTTTTAATTTTTTTTTTGTTCTGAGTAGTTTAGTTTTCTGGTACTTGCCCAAGACGGACAGTTCTGTGTGAATTTCTACTACAAAATAAGTGCATATGCCAGCTCATTTAGCTTGTTTTCTCTCATAGCATGTATATGTTCCATGTACTTTGAGCAGCTTTCTATAGATGCGAGATTACATAGGCACACAACTTTATCTTATGTAGGAGTATTGCTTTTCTATTACATTCAGGCTTTAAAGCAGCTACCACGGTTGGATTCTGAGCCTCCAGATTCTCATCGCTGCTTGGTACAATACTTCTCCGAAACCAAGTGAATAAATGTGTTGGCTGTTTTATTTCCAGGTTTTATGTAATTTTTTTCTTTGCCTTCATCTTTCTAAACAACCATGTCTCTCGCAGATACAATTCTTCCATAAAGTAGGATCTCTATCTGCTCCAGTTACTGATGCAGAGAAACTCATCTCAGGAGTCCTAGAGGCAGAGCGGCCCACTTTCAGGTACTCCTTCCATCCCAAAAAAAAAGAGTCGCACTTTTATGTTAGTCATACTTCTAAAAGAGGTTATAATTTTAGTTAAGAAGGTACAAGCAAGCTACATTCTTTAAAGCTTGAGTTGTCAAATGTGACTCTTTTGGGACAGAAGGGAGTATTTGTTTTTTGTATGTGTGGTCCTGTGAGCTACAGGTTCAATTCTGTCTTCTGCAGACTACTAAATGATCTCTCCCTCTCTCTTCCTTTGTGGCTATTTCTGCTCTGTGCAGGACTATTAAGGTTTCACACTGTTCAAGGTAAGTTCTTGGGGGAGGGTTGCTGAAGTAAATCTCTCTCTCTCTCTATATATATATATAGAGAGAGAGAGAGAGAGAGAGAGAGAGAGAGAGAGAGAGGGTAGAGGGTGGAAAAGTGGATTTCCTGTGGGTGCCAGAAAACCATGTGATTTGCACCTGATGGATGAAGTGAACACTTGGTGGCCGTAAAAACATGCGTCACAAATGAAACAAGTAGGGTGTTTCTCGATATTAGCTTGATCATGTGACAAGTCACATGCTGGCAGCGTGGTGGCTCTATTTACTGGTTGCTCTGTACCTGTGTATGTACCTACCTGTTGGCGACCATCTGCAGCTCTTTTTTGATTTTTTAGCCAAGCCATGTGTATCGCTGCAAGTGGACCACTTGATAAGCTCTGTATGCCGGCCCACCTCCACCCTTACCCCACCACGTAAAGGTGTTGTGTGTATGACAAGTGGGTCCCCCATTGAATTTAAAATAATAAAAACTTAGCCATTTTGGGAAGTCTACACTCACGTGGGACAGAGAGGAGTATATGTGTGTGTGTGTGTGCGTGTTTATATATGTGTATATCTGTGTGCACCTGCATACTAATATTATGTCGGTAAATGGAGCAAAATAATGCTTTGTTTTGACAGTTCTTAATACCATAATTTCTTTATCCTTACATGGCAGTATGTCCTTAGTATCCATATCTACCCACAATTATTACCTCGTTCACCCTGTTAACGGGAAAGGATACAAAAGAAAATAGTGAGCATGCTGATTTTTGGGGTATTGAGCGCCTGGGATTGGTTACTGGCGGTGAAATTTTTACTTTCCTGAGGAACTATTTGCAGATGCTGAAATACTTGCCATAGAACATGCTGATTTTGGGGGTATTGAGCGCCTGGGATTGGTTACTGGCGGTGAAATTGCATCGACCTTTGACAATCCAGAGTCTGTTAAACTTGGGCACTGCAAGCTCATTGAGGAAATTATGATCGGTGAGGACAAGTTAATCCACTTTTCTGGGGTGGAAATGGGTCAGGCATGCACCATAGTTTTGAGAGGTGCAAGGTACTTCACCATAATGTTTTTTATTTTCTTACTCATTCCTTTAGATATTCTACTACTAACATGATTCTAGTCTATTCTTTTTAGTTATGTCATACCTGAGTCGGTTCTAATTTTAACTTCATTAATCATATACACAGAGGCATGGACACACTTGTGCATATTTTGCCTTTGCATCTGCAAGATTTAGACATGGTCTTTGGTAATCCATTTACTAGGTCCAATTGCCATCTATAATCTTTTATTCTTAATAGCATTGTTTATTAAGTTTCAACTTTATTAAGCAATTGGATTGGAGATATGGTCTTAAATGATTTGAAGCTGTGCTCTGGATCTGTGAGTTCTTGTACAAGACCAATGAGCAAGTAAATTTCCACTTAAAATTTGTGTGGAACCTGGCAACTTGACTCTGAGTGTATTTAGGCTATACTTTGATAAGATGGATGGAGATGAGAATTTTAGTTAAAGCGTCATTATTTGGACAAGGATGCTTGATTTGGGGTCAGAATGCCTTACCAAAAGGCTTAATTGGCTTTTCATCCATCTTAGTTTTTAATGTGATAATAAGTGTTGGAGCAAGGGTTCCACTCGAACCTTTTTTGAATATCTCCCTTTTATGGGGTTATGATGCCAATTCACATAATTTTTTATGGATCCTGCTTACAAGTCCCCCCCCCATATGGAACTTGTTAAGGATCCAAATAAAGAAATATCTTGCATTAGAAATCAACACCAATGCGTTGCTGCTGATTCCTAATGCCTATAATTTCTATAAATGGATCCTTAACAACTACATGAACTTTTTTAGGAAGGCCCATTTTATAATGTAGTCCTGCTGGCTTCTAAAGAACTCAACCTTGACGGAAAACCAGTGCTTAGGTGATAATTTTTAGTTCTATTTTGAAGATGCAAAACTATTGACTACTTCATTGGATGTGCCGATGGCACATGATTCAGATCACCGCTATAATTGCATGCTCTTGAATTGTGTCACTATGCTTGATTTATATACCATACATTTCTGGTATGTCTGCGGTGTATGTTTACATTTGTATTTTTCCGGCTTCCATTAACTTGTGAATGTGGATCCTTACTCGACGTAATTGTATGTGATACTGTTTTTCTTCATTGAAGTTTTCATGTGCTTGATGAGGCGAGAAAGATCTTTGCATGACGCTACGTGTGTCTTTGTCTCGACAGTGATTGATAGCCGGGTTACGCTTGGAGGTGGATGGCCGGAGATGGTTATGGCAAAGGTTGTGGATGAGCTGGCACGAAAGACACATGGGGGAAAAGTCTCATGCTATCGATGCTTTCTCCCGGGCACTCCTGGCCATTCCAACAACCATTGGCGACAATCTTTGGTTTGACTGACACAAAATTGATTGCTCAACTTCGTGCTGAGCACGACACTGAGGAGAGCAATGCAGGGATTGATGTCTTACTTGAGCTGTAAGTTGAATCTTTATATTAGTAGCATTGTGTGCCATCTTTTATACTCCATCCCAAAATGATCTTCCCACCTTTTTCCGTTACTACAAAGGAAATTTGAGCAATAATTTTAGGTTGATTTAATTATAAATGAAAATCTAAAACTTGTTATTGATACATCATCGACAATACTATCAATAACAAGTTTTAGATTTTCATTAGAATAATTAAATCAATCTAAAATTATTGCTCAAAGTTCATTCGTAGTTTTAGTAAAAAGTGGGAAGATCATTTTGCTGTTGCTGTTGTTGTTGTTTTGCTGTTGCTATTTTGCTTTTGCTGTTTTGCTGTTGTTGTTGTTGTTGTTGCTGTTGGGCACGTGTATTTTGGCTTAATTTTTTTTCAATAATGTTGTTTCTAATAAATATTTTTCTTGTAATTTTTTTGGTACAGTTTGTCCATACAAACCGACTCAAGTGTTATTATTCGAGAAAAATGCAGATTTTTCAGATTAATTGGGCAGGATACTTGTATAACCGGTTTCTTAAGGAGAAGATGGGGGGAAGTAATAGAAAATAGGCATTACAAAAATTTTTGGTTCTAAATAGTGTTGATTGTAATATTAATGATATTGATGATTGAGAGAAAAAATATTTTTTTACTCTTGTTAGTATAACTCTTTTGGATGATTGTAACAATTATTGTTGTGTAAATAAATGAAAGGTATATTATTATTGTTGAATGTGATGATTGTTAGTTTCTATTATTTTTTATAAAATTTAAAATAGGTGCATATTAATTTTTATTTTTATATAATTTAAAATAGGTGCAGCCGGAAAAAAAATGAAATTTAACTTGCGTAGCGCTTGCTTGCATAGCACTTTTTAAAAGCGCTATGGAAGTTGATTTCTAAAAAAAATAAAAGAAGTGCTTAGATAGCTCTTTTTAAAAATGCTATCTAAGTTCGAGAGCTTATGTAGCGCATAAAAAACGCTATGTAAGTTGATTTTTTTCAAAATAAAAAAAATTCTTAGATAGCGCTTTTTAAAAGCGCTATCTTAGTTTGAAAGCTTAGATAGCGCTTATACAAGCGCTATGCTAACTTGCATAGCGCTAGCTTAGATAGCGCTTATAAGCGCTATCTAAGCTAAAAAAAAGCGCTATCTAAGCTCAAATCTGTACTAGTGAATGTAAATACCTTAAACTTGATAATAGTAATATATTTTTACAACATGAAAATTACTGGTTCTGGCTACAACATCATTTAAAACTTGGAGTTCCCTCTAACTTTTCAAATTTGATCCAAAAGTTAAAATATACCCCTAATTACAAATACAACCTACTATAAATAAATCACCCATCAGTTTCTTCAGTTTTCCTGGTACCAAAAAAAAAAAACCTAAAATGGTCCATCTTAAAGATATTCCCAAGGAGAAAAGGTTTATGATTGCACAATTCATATCAATTTCAGCAAAAGGTGGAATGCTTCCAAAATCAAAAGTTGATGAAGCTATCTTCAAGTTTGGAATATTCAGATCTAGCATCTTCAGATTCTGGGTGAGTGTGAAGAGGCAGATGCAAGCACAACGACCGATTTCTTTACCTACAAAGAGAGAAGGTAGATTTACAAGTAAAAAAATCGAAGTAGATGTTGGAAAGTTGAAAGCAATACCTTTTCATAAAAGAGGTACTATTCGAAACTTAGCAAATAGCATGGGTGTGAGTAAGAGTACAATTTTTAGATAAAAAAAAGTGGTGTGATCAGGCCACATTCAAATGCCATAAAACCTGCCTTATACCCAATTAACAAGATAACAAGGCTGAAATTTAGTTTAAAAGCACTCAGTTATATGATGTTGAAACATGTCAACCAAAGTTTAAAAAAATGAACCGGAGTGATCGTTGTAAGGGGACGGCCTATCGGGAACGACCATTCCGTGATAGGATCGAGAAATTGACAAAAAAACTTCGGAATTCGGCGAATCAGGGGATGGATATTTTGATTCGGCGACAAGAAGAGAAGGAATCGCCGCCAGCGTATCATATACGGGCAATGAAACCATGGAATCTAGGTTTGTCTCCTTCAAAAATGGCGGATCCATTGAAATCAATGGTTGCAAGACGGCGGTGAAGGAGGGGCTAGGGTTTGAAGACGAATGAATATATGATAAGTAAATTTTTAACTTTCTCATCAAAATTAAACGGGCCATACAACAAAAGAAAAAAAAATGAGTAGGTCTGCTGAGAAATGCATTTCTCCATAACTATGGAGAAACGCGTTTTTAATAGCCAGAAGCTATACGTTTGATAACCAGAAGAAAATTTCTGGATATCAGTCTCAAAGGGTTCTGGATATCCAGAAGCTTTGGAACGGATATCCAGAAGCCTTTGGGCGGATATCCAGAAAAAATAGATTTGAAGCCAAATCAAAGGCCAAGACCAGAAATTGCTTATTGAAGGTTTCTGGATATCCAGAAACCTTCAAATGTATATCCAGAAACCATCAAATGAATATCCAGAAACATTTTGAAAGTTTCTGGATATCATTTTGAAGGTTTCTGGATATCACTTTCATAAGCTTCTGGATATCCTTTCAAAGGGTTCTGGATATCCAGAACCTTTGAGACTGATATCCAGAAATAACCATGGGACAAGGTCATGGCCAATACAAAAAGTTTCTGGATATCCTTTCAAAAGGTTTTGGATACCCGTAACCCGTTTCTCCATAACTTATGGAGAAACGTGTTTCTCCCTAGATTTTACGAAAAAAAAAACCTCCATTTCTTTCTCCTCTTATTTATTTGTGAATACAAAATTATCTTTTTCATTTTTTTTAAATCGAACATTTTTAGCCGTTCCATACGCGATATCAATAATTCACATCCGTTACTCTCATTATATCCCACAATTGCGCCACTATATATCAAAATTTCATGACTTTTCAAATTAAATAATTACAAATATGCATTGTAGCTCTAAATCATATACTCCCTCCGTCCCGGAACTCCCTCCGTCCCGGAGAACTTTACCTCTTTACTATTGAGAACGGAAAATAAGAAATAATGTTATTAAAGTATGTGTTGTGAGTGGGAGGAGAGAGAATGAGTGGAGAGAATAGTAAATTTGAAAAGTGTTGTGAGTGGGAGGAGAGAGAATGAGTGGAGAGAATAGTAAATTTTTTTTCCTTTTTAGGAAAGTGGGACTTTAAAGTGGGACGCCCAAAATAGTAAAAGGGGTAATGTTTTATGGGACAGAGGGAGTATCTCTCTATGGCGAAAAAATATTTTGATTTATTTTGTTTTTAATTCATTTTAATTTTGATCAAAATTAATTATCCCCGTAAGTTTCAAATTTTTTGGCATTTATTATAAAAATCTCTAATAATATTCTCTCTATTTGTTCTTAAGCAATTACATGAAATTATATAAAATTTTCAATTTTATATAATATTGATAACACTTTTGTAGTGCAACAACAATAATCTTGTAATTTCATAAGAGGATAAACATGTTAAATTATATCACTATATCTCATTCGTTCCAGATTATTAGGAATATATCATATATGATATGATTAGGGATATACTCCCTCCGTCCCACTTCACTTGGCACTAATTTCCATTTTGGGTCGTCCCACTTCACTTGGCACTGCCCAAAATGGAAAAGAATATTCACTATTTCCTCCACTCATTCTCTCTCCTACTTCACTTTTACACTCACAACATTCTCTCTCCTAACTATTCCTCCCACTCATTCTCTCTCCTATTTAATTCTTCATACTCACAACATTTAACTTTTTCTCTTTCTTACATCACTTTTCCTTAATTCCTACACCCAAAAAGTTGGTGCCAAGTAAAGTGGGACGGAGGGAGTATAGTGTAGTTATTGTAGATAGATTTTAAGTATTATACATGGATTAGATTAGGACTCTTCTTGTAAACCTTATTTAAGGTAATTGTAAATGGTGAATCAAACGCGAAAAATAATTCTTTTATGGTAACAGAGCCCTAGGTTTCTTTCTTTCTTCCGCTGCGCCTCGCCTCTCGTATTAGGACTCTTATTTCCGCCATCTTCTTGCTCTTCCGGCTGCTAATGGCTTCTTCTTCCAGGATTCCATTCCATTCGGCACTGACAATTTCTAATATCAAAACCTCGTGGGTATCACGTTGGATTTAGAAAACGTCCGGTATGCTACATGGGCGGAGCTTTTCAAGCTACATTCTCGTGCCATTCGGGTACTCCATCATATTATCCCTACGGTAAAGGGTAAAATGACGGAACCCTCCACAGAGGAAGAATGGGAATTATGGTATACCCTCGATGCTACAGTTTTGGGTTGGATCTACACAACAATTTCCTCCGATCTTCTTAATACAGTCATGGAACCGGACAGTACTGCCATGGATACTTGGGATCGATTGAGGGACATCTTCTACGATAACAAAAACTCTCATGATGTGTCAATCGAGCAAGAATTTTCACATAATCTCATGGAGTCTTTCACTTCCGCTTCTTCCTATTGTCAACATCTCAAACAGTTGGCGGATCAATTGAAGAACGTCGGGGCCCCCGTCTCAAACGATCGCCTCGTCCTTCAAATGGTTTCAGGTCTCACTAAAGCATACAACGGAGTGGCCACCATGATCAGATAAATCGACCCTCTTCCTAAATTATATCAAGCTAGATCTATGGTCACTCTCGAGGAAGCGGGTCTCTAGAAGAAGGTAGCAATGACAGCCAACGTGTCAACAGCAGCCCTGGTGACTCGAAGTACTGACCCTATTCCGTCTTCTCCGCAGTCGTTTGCTCCAACTGGTTTAGGCGATATTGGCCCTCATAATTTAGGGCAGAAAAATGAGAAGAAAAATGGAAAAAACGGTGGTAAAAATGGAAAAAACTACTACCGCTGTTTCTGGAAATCATGGACCTATGGCATAGTCTTGGCAACCTGCATGGGGCGCTTAGCCTTGGGCAGTCCCACCGTGTCCATATCCGGCCAGTCCTAGCCCATCTTGGCCAAGGCCTTCTTTTCCGTCGAGGCAGCCTATTATCAGCAGTGTTCTCCGCCCACGGGCTCCTCAGGCATATGCAACTTCTGAGTCTTCATCAGCAACAGATGTTGAGGCCGTAGTGCACACCCTCGGGTTGACTCCTCTGCCTCCCAACTGGTTCATGGATACCGGCGCTACAAACCATATGACTTCTTCGTCAGGTACTCTTACGCCTTATTTTGATTTAAGCCACTACTAGAAAATGACCTTTTACCGACGAAAATTTTCGTCTGTAATTGCACATTTTCGTCGGTAAATGGTCATTACCGACGGATTTCGTCCGTCGGATTCCGTCGGTAAAAATTGGTTGGTAATACCGACGGACCAATTTCGACGATATTTTCGGCGGATTGTCCGTCGGTAAACCTAAAAATCCGCCGGAAACCGTCCGTCGGCAATGAAGTACGCCGGCCGGTTGCCGGAGCCATCGCCGGAGAGTTACTGACGGAAATTTCTGTCGGTAAATAATTAAAAAAATAAATAAAAATCATTTCTGACGGCTATATCCGTCAGAAATCTTAAACTTTACCGACGGAAATGTCCGTCGAAAATCTAAACTCATTACCGACGGAAATTTCCGTCGGTAATGAGTTTTATTATATTTTTTTATTATTTACCGACGGAAATTTCCATCGGTAATAAGTTTTATTTATTTTTTTATTATTATTTATCGATGGAAATTTCCGTCGGTAATCTGTCCAGATTTAAAAAAAAATTCTGTTTTATTTGTAAACCACCTGTAAACCTGTCAAACCTGTTTTAAAAAAATTCCAACATACAAAGAAACAGAAACAACCTGTTTCGCTTGAAACAACCATCCAAATCAAGCAAAATTGGAAAGGGGTAAGGGGAAAGGGAAAGGGGAAAAGGGGAAAGGGAAACTGTTTCGCTTGAACATTAAATAAAGGGGAACTGTATCCAACAACCAGAAGCGAAACGGGAAAGGGGAAAGGGAAAGGGGAAAGGGGAAAAGGGAAAGGGGGAAAGGGGAAAAGGGAAGGGAAAGGGAAAGGGAAACAAAATATGTTTGTTTGATTATATGTCAAATAAAATTAATGATTAATGACCACGACCACAAGCGCTACCGCTGCCGCTGCCGCTACCGCTACCGCCACCGCCACATCGCCTAAGGTATTGACCGACTGATGAGTCAGAAGCATTACCACTATTAGGTTGCTGTGGTTGCAAATTCATGGTGTCCAAGTATTGTTACATGCGCTGCTCAAACTAGCTTTGCTGAAGTTCTCGCTCTTCCCGAAGACGTTCCTCCAATATGCTCTGCACCTGGGCCTGCACCTGGGTCTGCACCTCGGCCTGCACCTGGCTCTGCATCTGGCTCTGCATCTGCTCCACTTGCCTTTGAACCTCTCTCTGAACCCGATCATCGAACGCCTCTTGATCCACATGCTGACTGCCGGAGGAAGAAGAAGAAAAGTACTGCGTAGTAGGGCTGCGGAATGACATGTTAAAATACCCAGCGCCATGTCCTCCGACTCCAGGCAACCGGTCTCCCTTTGTTGCTTGTCTCGGAGGATAATGGCCGCCCAAATCTTTTCACGAAAGGCGGGCCGCTCGGTGCTCTCAGGCTCCATACTTTCTTCTTCTTCAATAGCCTCGTCACGAGCACGCCTATCATACTCTTCCTGGGAAAAAAAAAACATTATACACTATGGTAGAAAATAATATTTCTTTAACTAAATAATTTATAATTTATTAATAGAAAATACTATTAACACTTACATAAAGGGTCTGGTAATAAGGGTTAACCCATTGTAGCCCTGAGCCATTAGGAGCCTCCGCAGTATGTGTAGCCATAAACACAGCAGCTGCATCAGCCTGATCATCTCCGTGTTTCTTTCGCTTAACATATAAAAAAAAAATTAAAACTTCAAAATTTCATCAAATAATAACAATGTATGAATCAAATAGAGTATTGCTTAATTTACAAACGGATAATAAATTAGGTAAATTTACCATTCGGGACTTGGAGAAAAGAGGCTTCAAGCAACAGGAGTGGTGAAATCTTAGGCTAAGAAGAAGCCCTGTTCTCGCAAGGGACGGAGGGATAGAAAGACAAGCTTCAAAATGAAGTCTCCTTAGGCTAAGAAGAAGCCCTGTTCTCGCAAGGGACGGAGGGATAGAAAGACAAGCTTCAAAATGAAGTCTCCTGAGAGAAATATCTTCATTGTTATTATATTTTGGTTCAATTTACACCTACACCCCTCCAAGAATAGTCTATTACAATTAAATTCTTGAAGTTTTAACTGATACACTTTACAATCTTATTTTATTTGATAGGTTTTTTTATTAAATTCTAATAAATACGCGATAACCTAATTAACTCCTATTTGTTTCATTTGGTCATTAACTTATTCATATAAATTTATTAACATATTTTAATAGGTCAAATAAGTCACTAAAATGTTAAAAACTAACACAAAATAAATCATAAAAATATATATGAAATGATATGCAATTAAATCGGGTGTTACAGAGTAATACCCACATTAGGTTTTCTCCACAACCCTCTGATTTCTTCTTCTTCTTCTATAGCTCTCTCTGTCACCACCAATCCGCTTCTTGGCAATCCAATGCTGAAGAAAATCCTCCACCCCTCCTTCTCACTTTAAACATTCAATCGTACCTTGGTCGTTAGCATCTTACTTGTTTGGAGTGAAATTTTTGCCTATATCCAAGTTTACACTGTCATCCTAGCTAGCATGATTCTTCAGCATCTTGAGCATAGCATCTTGTATTGACGTCTTGAAGATGCAGATACGTTTGTTCCTAATTTTCAGGGGATAATGTACTACCAGCCAAACGACCCAGTCAAGGATTATTCAACCACGTTTACAACAGCAAAGAAGGTAGACCAAGTTATGGAAACGTCTCCTTCTCCTCAACGATCTTCTCCGGATTTATAGGGATGTTAGTTATTTTATTTTTATCTTTATTTTAGGGTATTTAAGAGAGATTAGGACGGGTAGTAGAGCACGACATTTGTAACTCTCTGAATACTTCCACTTTGTACTCAAATTCAAGCATTAATAATATCTTTTGGGTTTTAGGTAGGTTTCCTAAAACCTCCCGAGGTTTTGTGTCGGATATCAATTGATCGAGGGCTTTCCGTGTTACATCTTGGTATCACATCTTGAAATTCTCCACTCTTATATTTCATTTGTGCCCAAAATCATTCGACGAAAATTCACTTTCAAAACCTACAAGAAATTGATCAAAATAATTTGGCGCCGTCTGTGTGAACTTTGGTTTTTTAAGTTTGCTAGAAAGTTTCAAGATGAGCAATCCTAGTTCTGGTCAAGTTACCCATAATGTTCCAGTGAGAGCTGGACATAGATCCGGAGCACCTAGGACATCTGGAGTTCAAGCCATAAATAGAAATGGGATGTCTACTCAACAAACCTCAACTATTGTTAGCTCTTCAGCTTTAATTCTTTAGGAGCTGACCTTTGATTTTGTTACCAACATGACCAACATGATGGAGTACTTAAAGAATCAAAATGAAACTCAAAAGTACACTAATGAAATATTGTTCAAAGCTCTCTCTCGTCTTCAAGATGGATCTGCTCAACTTCCAGGGCCACCTCCAGAACCAAGCACAATTTCTCCTTTACATCCCAGACATTTTAGCTTTCTTTTTTTAAACTCAAAAGGACGTAGTGTACAGTGTAAGGTCGACGTGCGCGTAGTGTGCGGCAGTCTATCTTATTTTTTGAGTAAAAATAGAAATTTTCAAATGTATCTTAAAGGAATGATGCATGCATAAAAGATTTTTTTTTTTTTTTTAAACATGCAAGCACATAAGCACATAAAGTTTTAAACAGTTAAAAGGAACGATCCGACGGTCAAAATTTGACTTTTTTGGGACGGTCAATACAACAACAAAGCATAACGGGAAAAATACACACACACACAAAACCAAAAAAAAAGTCTCAAGTGTTGGGACGGAAGTTTGACCCACAAAAGCTTTTTTTTTTAAATGACACTGGTACGTGGCATTGTTATACCATATTTTATTCCCGACTCTGGTGAAGAGGCGTTAACAGGAAATTTAATGGTTTTCACCTATATACCAAGTATCATTTTTTTAAAAAAAAAAACCTTAATTTTCGATCCCCAGCAGAGTCGCCACTGTGATGATGTATATCCGACCGCGCCGATTTTTAAAATAAATTCTTTTGAGTCGCCTGACAAGACTTTTTGTTTTTTTTAAAGTTTTGAAAAATCTTTATCGGACTTAAAAGAAAATCGTTTTCGGAGTCGCCACCCCATTTTTTGTTTATGGGTCAAAACTTTGAAAAATACCCTAAATTAAAGAAAATGGGTTCGTAGGTCACGTTACACTCCGGGAAGAACGTTGGTGTTCACCTGGAATGCCTCGTACGACGAGTCTTCCTCACTTGAAACCTTTTTTTTGTGTGTGTGTGTATGTATTTAAAGGGACTTTCTGAAAATAACTGAAATTATAAGGACTGAACTGAAAAATAGTGGTTAAACTGAAAATAACAGAAAATTTGAGGGACTGTTTGCAGATGACAGTGTCATCCGCGTGGACAAGACTGCAGTGCAATCTCATCCGCGCGGATAGGGCTGCAGTCTCACTATTTTTACAGTTTCTTAATTAGTCACTGTAATTTTCAGAAAGTTAACTGGATTTACAGGACTCACTACCAGAAAAACAGGTTTTAGCGACGGAAATTTTGGTCGCTAAATTCAAATTTCCGTCGCTAAAATTAAACACCGACGGAAAAATTTCGTCGGTGGTCCGCCTCTGCTCTCCGACGGCTCAAATTTCGCCGGTATATTTTGATTTTACCGACGAAATTAATTTCGTCGGTGATTTACTGACATTAGCGACGGAATTTTCCGCCGTTAAATCAATTTAATTTAATTAAATTTTCATTTCAGCGACGAAAATTTCCGTCGCTATAATAAAAATTAATTAAATTAATTTCCGTCGGTAAATTTGAGGAATATTCGTTTTAGCGACGGAATATAGCGACAGAATTAAATTTCGTCGGTAAATTTGACGGCAAAATCTTTCTGTCGCTAAAGCTTAATGTCCATCGCTAAATAGCGACGGAATGAATCCGTCGCTGTTAATTCCGTCGCTAAATCACCAGTTTCTGGTAGTGACTTAACTAGAAACTTTAACTGGAAAAATAGAATGTGAATGGGGATTTGGATTTTGGCATCCATGCTTGTCCTCTCTCTTCCCTAGACTTTGATTAGTGGTTATAAGTGATGAATCCACTTAATCAAGTCATCACGGGGGTACGTTAGGACTTTGTGAGCATTACATTTGCTAGGGAAAAGGGGAATTTAACATAAAAGTAAATTGACAAGAGAGTTAGGTCAAGATGTATCAACTTTAGAGGAAGATCTCTAAGGTTGTCATAAGATGACCATCCTTGAGATCTATACTCAAGTGTATCTCCTACATCTTGTGTGACCTATTTCGTGTGTCTAGATGATGTTCATCCAAGGAAAATGTTCCAAGGTGAGCATCTTAGACATTGGGAAGGGAATTTGCAAGGAAATAAGCAATATGGACCATTTCAAGTGGTCATCTATGGAGATTGACTCCAAGATGACCATATTCTAGGTCAAATAACAAGTAAGAAGTAGTTGATGTAAAGAGATATGGAAGTAAAAATATGGACTATTTAGAAGTGGTCACCTATGGAGATTGACTCCAAAATGACCATCTTCTAGGTCAAGCAAGCAAGTAGGGACTAGTAATGTAAAGGGGACATGGGGGATGACATGAAATAAAATATGGATCACCTTAGAGGTTCATCCATGGAAAATGGATTCCATGGAGATCCTCTTGGATCCTTGGGACAAGAGGGAAAGGGGAGTTCAAACAAGAAGTAACAACAACTACTTCACATCATTTATGTAGGAAGATGTATGTATGGTTGACTTTTGGGTAAGGAAGAACAAGGATATTACCAATGTTTCTTGAACTTGATTGTAGGGTTTGAAGGTTTCAAAGGTTTAGAAGTGGTTTTGGGATGGATTAGAGGATAAATATGGTGTGGAATTTGAGTTTTGAAGGTGTAAATGGTTGTTTGAGGGTGGATTTGGGCAGAGTGACAGTAGGTTTTCGTATTTTTAGGGGCTTTTTTCTCTTGTTTAAACTGAGGGAGAAGGGGGTATTTATAGGTTGCCTGGATGCTGATCTTATCCGCGTGGACAAGATTGTAGGTACAATCTAATCCGCGCGGATGACCCCAGCAGGCGTGCCTGTTTTTTGCAGAAAGCTGTTTCTGGTAGTTTTGGCTTATCTAAAGGGTCAATATTCCTTTTACTTGGAAATGAAAGACTTCCAGCGAGATAATTGTCCATTTTTTATTCCTAAGAGGTACTTCCTCATTCAAATTGTCAAAATATTATCCAAAATGCCCCTAAATGATAATAAATCATTAATTTGGGCTGATGGAACATTAACAACCCAGATTGGTGTACTTACAGAACCTTGACTTGAATTGTAACAATCATGCTATATTTCTCTTATCTAACAAGCATCAATATTCGTACTTGTCTAATAAGATTCTCTAAGTATGAAGATTGCAAATAACTTGATTATAAAAGGCTCAAATTGTCTAAAATTGTCATCATCAACATGCATTAAGTATTTGTTGTAGCTTGTTGTTATCAAACACCATCTTATTAATTGAATAAAAAAGGAAGGTGTTTTGGTCAATTTCTTGTATATTGAAATTGAACTTTCGGTGGAATGATTTTGGGCACAAATGGAATATAAGAATGAGAAAATTCAAGATGACACACCAAGGTGTAATGAGAAAAGCCCTTGATTAATTGATCTCCGGCACAAAACCTCGGGAGGCTTTAGGAAAAGCCTACCTTAACAAAAAATGTTTATAAATTTCTATTGTGAGAGTACAAAGTGGAAGTATAGTGAGAGTTACAAGGTTGCCCCCCATGGCGCCTATCCCTATCTCTCCTTTTATACCCCTATAATTGACAAAGTGATTAACGTGTAACTGAAAATCCCTAAGAATCCTGATCAGTTTGCTGAAGATAAGGAAGCGTTGCCATGGTCTTCTCTTCCGTTAGAAATGAATTTGAAAATGTGGGAGACTTGGTCTTTGATCCTTGCGTAGTAATTTTCCGTGAAAAATAAGAACGGTTGAATCTGCATAAGAAGGGTTGAACCTGCATCTTCAAGTTGTTAGAAACAAGATGTCATGTTAAAGATGATGAATAATCAAGATGCTAAAGAACCATGTGAGCTAAGATGTCAATGTAGTGTTTAAGAAAAATTCTACCCCAAACAATTGCCCCCAATTTTTTTGAATCTCTTAGGTAGAGCCAAGGAGTCGAAAAATTTTTAAACACGTTTCCCCTTATTTAATTGACGTGACCTTTGAGAAGACGGTTTAGGGATTTTAAGTTGTGGTAGGGCTCTTATAACTGCCTATAACCTCCCATAATTAAGCCATCTTTCTGGCGATTCAAAAGGTTACTCTAGCAATCACCCTCCATTGTTGTCATCCTTCTTTAGGTAAGTCGATTTTCTTCAAGCTTTTGTTGATTTTCTTTTGTAACCTTAGGCTATGGGTAAGAGTAAGAAAGATAATGTCCCTGTCCTCCCTAAGGGTTTCATTCACCTTGAACTTCTTAAGTCCAACTCTGAAAGGAGTTCAATAAAGCAGACTCATATAGGTAACTTAGTTAATTGGAACGCCTTTCCTATAGGTGCTGAATTCTTGATCCCCGAAAAATCCTTTATAGTCGATTGCGTTTCAGAAGATTGGGTTGGATTCCTTGAGTATCCCTTCAATATTGGCCTTAAATTCCCTTTTCTCCCCTTTAGTGAACTGTTTCTTCAACGCTACCAAGTTAGCTTATCCCCAACTTATGCCTGTAGGGTGGAGGATTCTCTAAACCTTGGATAGACTTGCCCTTGAGACTGACGTGCCTGTTGATTTGGAAGAGTTGGCTTTTTCATCTGAAATTAGGTCTATTGGCCCTCACAGATACAATTTTAGGGCTAAATCGTCTGCGGACAATCTAGTGATAGGGTTTGAAGCCCAGGATAGAGGTTGGAAGAGTAAGTTCTTTTATGTGAGAAAGGACACTTTGGAAGGGGGGAATGAGTTGAACATAAAGTGGAGGTCTCAAGGTATAACCTTGATTTTCCTTTCAGCATCTTCTGCCTTGCCCTTATTTCTGCAAAACTTTGTTGCTTACCCTTCTAAATTTTTTCAGTTGCTAAGTTAAGCGTGTTGTTTTCGGAGAAGGATGAGAATTATACCAACGTGAAGAGGATTTTGAATTTGCCATCTGACGTACGCAAATACAAACCATTGCCGGTGGAATTTGAGGCTGCAAGTGTTGAAGTAGCTAACAAAGAAGAGCAGATTGAAAGTAGAAAATCCCCCACGCTGAGCATTACTAAAATGTCTTCAGGTAAAGAAAAACTTTCTTTGATATGTTTGAATTTCACAATAGTATTTTATAATTTTCTTTTCATTTCAACTCAGTCAACCGACCACAAACTGGAGGTTTCACCATGGATGACGTAATGTCAAGGATTAAGGCCAGAATCGAAGAGAAGAAAGAAGGTAAACTTGAAATTGGAAAACCTCCTATCCCAAGAGGGGAAAGTTCATCTTCAAAAGCTAAGAAAAGGAAGGTGGAAGATGTTGAGATTGTAAGAGTGGTGAAGGGAGAGGAATGGCATGCTGAATCTGTTGTGGAAGCTATCAACAATACACTTAACAAGTGTAAGGATCAGGTAAATATTTTCTCATCTCTTATCCTTAAGATGCTATTTCTAAATGGTTAGTTGACACCTTGTATATTTCAGTCTGTAGGTTTGACCGAATTTCTGGTGAAGGAAATAAGGCTTCTGGAAGATAGCGTGAAGATTCTGGATCAAAAGACCAAGCATGAAAGTGCAAGAGCTGACAAGGAAGAGAAGGAATCCAGAGCTTATGCTAATGAATGTAATGCTAAGGGTAAAGAAAATGAGGATTTGTATAAAGTGATTGAAGAACAGACTGGTAGACTATCCGTTATTGAAGCTGGTCATCTGAAGGAGTTAGATGAAGCAAATGAGAAGTTTATTTATGATGCTGCAAGGATGATGTTGGAAATAAGGCTGCAATGATGCAAGACTTTAAGGATGGAAATCATCTTTCATGGGATGTCGAAGAAGCTCGTCGCATGCTGAAGATATACATCGGAGAAGATGCGGATTGTGATGGAGTGAATTCTCCAGATGCTGACGTTACATTTAGTAAAGTTGATGAGGATATACAGGATGTGGATGAGGGCAAGGACAAAGATGACAATGAGAAAGAAGAGATGGGAAATGGTACCATTGCCGCAGGAGGCCAAGGGGAGAAGTAAAAAACTTTTTTAATTGAAAAACAATTTTTAATTTCAAGTCTTTTAAGTTTTTTTTGAAGGTGTGTCCTAAAAAACAATGTCTTTAATTTTTAATATTTTGGTATGCCTTTATTGGCATACGAATTTGGATTTTAGCTGTAGATACTTGGTATGCCTTTTTTGGCATAGGCTTTTGGTTTTTGATGTGCCATGCTAATGTTGGCATGAGCTAAATTTGGGTATTTTAGCAAGGAAACAATTAGATTTTTATCCAAGTATTCTTTTGATCGCATGAAAAAACTGAATGTGTTTAACCTTTTGAACTTTGTGAGTAACATGCCAAAGTTACAACCTTAAGTTGTGAGTAACATGTAAATGTTACAACCTTAAGCATTTGGTTCACATGTAGTGAAAAGCGTGCGCTTAGGCGTGATTCCATATAACAAGCTATCTATAGAAATGATGCATAATCTTTTAATTAGATTGGATGGTATTGTACCTTACATACTAGGACAAGAGCTATCTACAACTCATGATTGTGAATGTGGGCCCAAGATCACAGGTTTTTGTAAACCGCTTTCTTGTATAAGGGGTCACCGCTTCACATCAGTTTGAAGACATCGGGTTTAATTGAAAAACGGAGTCGCCACGCCATTTTAATTTCCTCAAAATTTTGAAAAAAAGGAATTGGGCCAGGAGGTTAAGTTACTCCTTAGGAAGAACGTTTGGCGTTCACCCAAGAAGCCTTGCCAAAGGCAAGTCTCCCTAGATCCGATCATTGTGCTTGTTTTGTGCTCTCGTGTGTGTGTGTGTGATTTGAAAAAGGGGAGGGAATGTGCCAAGTTATCTTCCGGACGTATAAACCATTTGAGTTGGTAATCGCTCGGGATTCCTTGGATTTGATGTGTTCGGGATTTTGATCCCGTGCTCATCTTGGACTTATGATCGTCATTAAGTGACCTTTTTCGCCCTCCCGTTGGGATAATCAACCATATTAGGCTTGAGAGCCTTGGTGTGTTTTAAACCAACGTTCTTCGGGACAAGGTTATATGTGATCGAAATAGAGGGACACCTTTTTATAGTCCAAGAATGAGACTCTTTATAAAAAGGAAGAGCCTTTGCCCATCAATCCTACATCTTGAGACGATTTGAGCTTAGTAGGGACATTTATGCTCGTCTCAAGTGATGATCGGAGATGTAGGGGCGAAGGTTCGTCCGCTTCTAAAGGGACTTCAACTATGGCATCTTTAGTGGAGGAAATGATGTAAAGATGAGACCTTTACACTGATCCACCCCACGGGATGCTTCAAGTACCAAAGGGACTAGGGAAGGGGGGTATAAAGATTGGATCTTTATACTCGTCCTATGTCTTTTGTGCCTTAAGAAGGTCACTAGACAATCCTTGGGGAGTAATCCAACCATGAGGGACATGGGGGAATGACAATTAAAATAAAGATTGCATTTTTTTGTACAAAGAAAAATGGACTTCACATCATCATGCGGTGGATCTTCCCTAGAACAGGCCACGTGTGGACCCTTGTTCATCCTTGGGAGAGGATCCCCGATGAATCCTTTGTATGGGGGAAATGATATTTAAAATAATGATTGAGATCAGATTACAACTAAGAAATCAGATTACAACTGAAAATAGAGATTGAAATCAGATTACAAATGAAAGAAGAAAGTTTCTGCAAACTGGCCAATGTTGTCGCGTGACACAGGACTTGCAAGGCAAGTTGTGTCGCGTGACACACTTAGCCATTTGCAGAGACTTTTACAGACAACATTTACATGCACAGCAAGGCAACAACATAGTCAAGTTACATCACTGATGGATCTCAGAGAGCATGTGTATCAATAATGAACACGTCGAGAGGGTGTGGATATGAGGGATCCACACTCATCTCTAGTGTTTATGCAAAACTATATTAAGATAACTAGATTACATGCAATACCATGAAAAAAAAAACTATTGATCTAAACGGTTTGAGGCTGGAATAGATATATCATGATTAGATCTCAGCCATTATATCATATTTAAGACTATTTGGTTGATTAAAACACATGTGTTTGAAAGAGAGAGAGAGAAGGAAAGAGAGTATTACCCTTGAAGACCACGACTCCTATATCAAGTTAGATATAGAAGCCTTCAAACATCAGCTTCTGGAGCTGATATCAAACCTGGATTCAATGAGAATTGTTGGTTCTATGTGTATGTGGTATAGGACCAAGAAAGGGAGAGAATCATATAAAGATTGATTTTTTGTGTGTATATGAGAGTAGGTTAATAGGGATTAGGGCTGGTTTGTGTATATTGGACGTAATTTGAGCAAAGTAACCTTAAGGAGTGGAAAAGAGATCCTAAAATGAGAGGTGCATGCCTCTTTTTATAGGCTGCATGGGAGTGGCTTGGTATGTCGCACGACATTACGAGCCATAACTGTTTTCCTTCTAGAAACATGCAAGGTGGCGAACTTGAATTTGTCAAGGCATGTTATGTCGCACGACAAGACAAGCCTCAACCATTTTCCTTCTAGAAACCTGCAAGGTGGCAGATTCTAGAATGCCCTTTCCAGCGAGGTCCTGCCTGAAATTTTAATTCCTAGCAGGTTCTTCCTTCCTTGGAAAGCTTGGAAAAGTTTCCAAATCGCCCCTGAACTATATGAAAGTTCGGGGAATCGCCGGGAAACTTAACCAGAAGGCATGAGCCAGATTTGGGTACTTACAGAAGCCCCTCGGCAACTGTACTTGCAAGGCAAGTGGGGTTGTCGATAAAAAGGACCCAATCTCGCGAACTGCCGTAACGGATTGGGTGACCAAGGAGGTCGAGTGGCTGAACCTAAAGTAGGCTACCTACGTATCCCAGAGGAATCAATCCAGATCATAGTTCGAACAAGTGAGAACTTATGGTGCCTCAAACCAAAGAAAGACCGAAATGGTCAAATGGCTGGACCTTTTAAGAAAGGATTCCTACGTATCCCTAGGAGGGAATCAAGCCGGATCGTAGTTCGAACAAGTGAGAACTTATGGTGCCTCAAACCGAAGAAAGACTGAAATGGTCAAATGGCTGGACCTTTGAAGAAATGATTCCTAAGAATCCCTAGGAGGGAATCAAGCTGGATCGTAGTTCGAACTAGTGAGAATCAAGGGGAAGTCGCCCAGTGATTGTGACAAGAGGGACAGACCCGAGGATTTTTGGTGAAGAATGGGAAGGACCCGATGGGTTTTGTAAAGAAGCGGGAAGGACCCGAGGGTTTTTCGTAAAGAAACGGGAAGGACCCGATGATTTTTTGTAAAGAAACGAGAAGGACCCGATGATTTATTTATAAAGAAGCGGGAAGGACCCGACGATTTTTGTACAGAAGCGGGAAGGACCCGATGATTTTTTGTAAAGAAGTGGGAAGGACCCGAGATTTTTTTTAAGAAACGGGAAGGACCCGATGATTTTTGTAAAGAAGCGGGAAGGACCCGATAACTTTTGTAAAGAAACGGGAAGGACCCGATGGGTTTTGTAAAAAAGCGGGAATGACCCAAGGGTTTTTCGTAAAGAATCGGGAAGGATCCGATGATTTTTTGTAAAGAAACGGGAAGGACCCGATGATTTATTTATAAAGAAGCGGGAAGGACCCGACGATTTTTGTACAGAAGCAGGAAGGACCTGATAATTTTTTGTAAAGAAGCGGGAAGGACCCAATGATTTTTTTTTAAGAAACGGGTAGGACACGATGATTTTTGTAAAGAAGTGGGAAGGACCCGATAATTTTTGTAAAGAAACGAGAAGGGCCCGATGATTTTTATAAAGAAGCGGGAAGGACCCGGTGATGAGTTTTTAAAGAAACGGGAAGGACCCAATGATTTTTGTAAAGAAGCGGGAAGGACCAGATTGTTTTTGAAAAGAAACGGGAAGGACCCGATGATTTTTGTAAAGGAGAGGGAAAGACCCGATAATTTTGATTATTGAGAAATAGGATTGAAAATGCCAGGGGCAAAAATAATAAAACGGGCCACAGGGGTAAATTTGTAAAATAGGCCATAGGGGCACTGGAAGAAAAATTTAATTTATTTAAGAAATATAATTGAAAATGCCAGGGGCACAAAGGGTAAAACAGGCCTACGGGGGCAAAAATTGTAAAATTGGGCATACAGGGGCAAAATTGTAAAAAGAAGCCATATGGGCTAGGTATGTCGCACGACTTAGTACGCCATGTGAATAGTCCCTTTTAAATTCCAGCAATCGTCATTTGAAACTCACCAAGATTGAGAGGGAGACGAAAAGCAAGTAAGAAAAGAGAGGAGACAACAGAGAAATCGAGAGGAATTGAGAGATTGGAGTCGGATTTGGTTTGGAACGATGCCTCCTAGGATGCGCCCTATAACGAAGGCTCCATAACACACCGAGTTGGCCGCTCGACGAAAGGGAGTTCAGAGGAATCAAAGGCCATTCATTTCGCAAGCTCAAAGGGGGGACTTCTATCCACAGCTTGATGAACACACCTCTGCTGCTGAGAAAAAATCCGTGGTATGCATTCATCTGTAACCCTTGCTAGGTTTTAAATTTTTTTTTATTTGGATGAAACTGATTGGAAATTGAACTTTCAGACTAAAAATGAATTAACAGAAACCTGCACTTGCATGTGAACAATGATCTGATTGCGTGAATTGAACTGGGAAATATGATGATAAATGCATATCCTATTTTATTTCAAAAAGGATGAGACTGATTCAAAATAAATAGCAATTCTTTTGATAAAAATTGGGACAAATAAAGAAGAAAAATAATGAAATATGATGGACATTGGGACGTACCCAAAGAATGAATTTTATTTTGCTATTATGACATGCTTTCAAGAACAGAATGAGATATTCATACCTGTGTTGTGCTTACCTGCAGGGATTGCGCACCAGAGGCTCTCCGGAGGTGATCGGCAGACTATGGGATTGTTTACCTGGTAGCCAGGAGCAGATACATTTGCCTAAGGGCATGATCTACGCTGTTGGGTTGGGGCAATTTTTTGAGATGGCGAAGGCCATCGGAGATACACAGAGGAGTGTGGAGCTAGTGAAGGCGTTCAGGGAATTTTGGTGGGAGACTACTCACTCGTTCCATTTCTCCTGGGGCGAGGCGACGGTTACACCATATGACTTTGCAGCCATTACAGGATTGCCATTTACGGCTGAGCCCCTTTATGTTGTTGAGCCCATACTTGCTATTGAGCCCCAGCCTATTGCTGATGTAGACTTCATGGGCTTACTCAGTTTCGTTCCCCAGGACAAGAAGGGGAATGGAAACGAGTTAGGTGAGCTTCCTGGTCGGATTGGGGAGCAGAGTAGAGACTATCCTATTGTCTTTGATGATTCTGCTGAGAGCCGGCTTAGAGCCGAGAGATTGGCATGAGCTTTTGTATGGGCGGGTTTTTCCAATATGCTGTTCATCAACAACGTGTCTACTGCCCTGATTTCACTGTTGGAGCTTCTGAGAGCTTGGCATGCTGTGGGGAACCCGTCCTGGGGCGAGGCAGGTTTAGCCGAGATGTATTTGGCTCTAGATGACGTCAGCAGGGGGAAGGTGATGTACTTCAACTGCTGTCACATGGCCTTTGAGGTATTCTCTCATCTTGACTTCTTCCCTTTTTTGCACATTTCACTCTGTCATTCCCTATTATCATTTCCCCCATTTTGACTTCTTCTTCTTCCTTTCAGGCTTAGGCTTACGAGGTCTTTGGCTGTTATGCATGACAGATTCGGGATGAGTTTCCTGCCACCACTTTTCCTGCTCTTAGACGGTGGACAAGGGATGCAAGGAGACAGACCAGGACGGATGGTGTGAGGTGCAGGATGACGGCTTCGTATCAGGACACCCTACTATGCTTGAGAGGGACTCCTCAGAGATTGAGCTTATTTCCCTGGACTGGCCGATATGATGACCAGGGTTTGGATTATGTTGTGCACTTGACAGAGTGTCGCAAGCTGCTAGTGGGTTTATCTGGGGATGCTCTATACTTGGGGGAGAGAGTCCATAGACTGTATGGGCTGGACAGGATTGCTCAGGTTCCTGTTGATCCTCCAGAGGACATGTGGTTCCCTCGGAAGTTGGAGGATTTGACCACTTTGATCCAGGGTGACGGCGCTTACAATCATGTTAAGGAGGGAGGTGACTACACTGCGTATGTTGCAGAGAGGCTACGGTCACCGCAGGTGATAGCAGGGCATGGTGCTCAGAGCGCAGGACCATCATCCGGATATGTATCGAGAGCCCCTTTGCCTCCTCCATACTTTGACTATTGGGGTGATGATCACGCGAGGTGAGCTCCCATTGACATGAGCCGGATTCATCCTCACCTCCAGCTTCCTGGGGCTCTAGATCTGTGAGTGTCACCTTTCCTTCTTTATTATGTGCACCTGTTAGCATCCTTTTTCATTATCATGACCTGTCTCCTAATTTCTTTTGTTGTATGATTGTAACAGGTCTCAGCTCAGTCCTACAGACATCTTTCTCGAGCTTACACGGGAGCTTTAGACATGATTGAGCAGCTATAGAGGAGCGCCCAGTTCTGGAAGGAGCAATGTAGATCCCAAACTTCAGATGATGACTCCTCTCCCAGCCCGCAGGAGAAAAAAAAGGACTCGAGTTGACATGGAGGTGAGCAGACAGAAGAAATACTGGAGCAAGAACGCTTCATACGTTCCTTCCGGCTTGGAGGACTCAAAGGACGATAGTGATGATGATGATGACGTTGATCTCCCTGTTGATCTGCACGAGCTTGATACTACTGTTATTCCTGAGGTCAGTGAGTTCTATCGCGTGGACCCTGTAGCTTATCAGGCTCTGGCTGATGATCCTGACCCTGTACTCACAGAGGAGGATGATGGGAGAGGAGATAATGAGGAGAAGGATGACTCAGAGTAGCCCCCTTAGATTAGATTATGACTTTTTGATTATTGTATTCTTTGAGAAAACACACCCTAGACTATTCTATTTTACTATGCACCTCTTTTGTACAAGATCAGACTTGGTTATTGTTAGTTTGTATATACACTGTTAGCTCTCTTTATTGCATTAGTCTATCTTAAGAATGGAAAATGGAATGATGAATGTATGGTAGATGGCTTGATTGAATGGTTTGAATGGATTCATGGCTTGTATATGTACGGGGTGAGTGTGTATATGAATGTATGGGTGTATATGGGATGAATGAACCCCCCATACATTTGAGAAGTGGATTGATGATGGTTGCAGCAATTGACAAGTCGGGGAGTGCCCTGGGGAATACAAAATGTTGCAGTTCACTGATGTCTGATGTTGGCTAAAGGTGTCGCACGACCTAGTACGCCTTGTGGCAAGGTTTGTCGCATGACAGAGGTAGCCTGCACTGTACTTACAGAACCTTTGGAATGGGACTGGAATTGCCGACACGGGTTGGAATTGGGTGACCAAGGAGGTCGCATGCCTGATCCTACCGGGGCATGGCGAAGAGAAACTGGTCCCTTGCTATGAGAATGGAAATGAGGTGACCTAGGAGGTCAAATGGATGATCCTACTGGGAATGTGCCAAATGAAGGGAGTGACCAATGTGGTCAGATAGCTTGACCTTTATGAAAGGCTACTTCACCACTAAGGAGCGATGAATGAAAGGGGTGACCACTGCGGTTGGATGGCTAGACTTTTATGAAAGTTTTACGCACCATTGAGGAACGGTGAATGAAAGGGGTGACCACTGCGGTCAGATCGCTGGACCTTTATGAAAGGTTACCTACGTATCCCGGAGGAATCAAGCCTTGGTCATAGTTCAAGTCTCACTAGATAGTTAGGAACATGTCTAGGATCCTTGAGATTTTGACAATTAATGGAGGAGTCACCTTAAGAAACTAAAGCTTACGTCGCTATCGACGAGATAGAGGTAGCTAAAATTGGAAAAACTAAAGCGTACTTCGCTATCTAGGAGATAAAGGTAGCTAAAGTTGGAAACTAAAGCGTACTTCGCAATCGAGGAGATAGAGGTAGCTGAAGTTGAAGAACTAAAGCGTACTTCGCTATCGAGAAGATAGAGGTAGCTGAAGTTGAAGAACTAAAGCGTACTTCGCTATCTAAGAGATAGAGGTAGCTAAAGTTGAAAAACTAAAGCGTACTTCGCCATCTAAGAGATAGAGGTAGCTAAAGTTGAAGAACTAAAGCGTACTTTGCTATCTAAGAGATAGAGGTAGCTGAAGTTGGGAAACTAAAGCGTACTTCGCTATCTAAGAGATAGAGGTAGCTAAAGTTGAAGAACTAAAGCGTACTTCGCTATCTAGGAGATAGAGGTAGCTAAAGTTGGAAAAACTAAAGTGTACTTCGCTATCTAAGAGATAGAAGTAACTAAAGTTAAAGAACTAAAGCGTACTTCGCTATCTAGGAGATAGAGGTAGCTAAAGTTGGAAAAACTAAAGCGTAATTCGTTATCTAAGAGATAGAGGTAGCTAAAGTTGAAGAACTAAAGCGTACTTCGCTATCTAGGAGATAGAGGTAGCTAATGTTGGAAAAAATAAAGCGTACATCGCTATCTAAGAGATAGAGGTAACTAAAGTTTAAAGCATACTTCGCTATCTAGGAGATAGAGGTAGCTAAAGTTGGAAAAACTAAAGCGTACTTCGCTATCAAGGAGATAGAGGTAGCTAAAGTTGGAAAAACTAAAGCGTACTTCGCTATCAAGGAGATAGAGGTAGCTAAAGTTGGAAAAACTAAAGCATACTTCGTTGTCAAGGAGATAGAGGTCGCTAAAGTTGGATTTTGACAATTCGGAGGCTGTCACCTGGCGTTATTCCGTTAAAACGGAAATAACGAAGGGATTTTGGGACAAAATGTTATCATTAGTAATTGGCACATTACTTGAGCCTCGGGGTGATTTTTTTTTTTTTTGTGGAAATGTGGCATAAATTGGGCCAGGATGTATATATGAAATGTGTTTGGAGGATGACTTTTATGCAGGCTTTGAGAAGGTGGGGTTGTATCCCTTCGGTGCGAACTGAAGTGTTGTTGTTGCTGAGATATTGTCAATGTGGACTAGAATTCCTTCTTTGGCTGAGACTGGGTTTAAACCTCGGGTTCTGATTGGCACCTGAAGCTGACGTCAAAGACTAAAGCAAGTGTCAAAGTGACCAAACCTCTCTTCTAAGGGTGGATGTGACTTATCGAAGCCCCTGTCTGAGGAAAAATTTTGCAAAGCCCCGGCTTGAAGAGGTGACTTAGTAGAGTTCCGACTGATGGCCTAGCAAAAGTCCCAATCTGATTGGTACTGTAAAAGTGATCCTGACGTTGATCTGACTAAGATTGAATCCGTTTTGTGACATAGTGAGGAACCCGATGCGGACCCCAAAAATGGCTAAAGAAGCCCCAGACTAAGGAAATGGCTTGGCAAAGCCCCAACCTTGAAGAGTTTCAAGGCAGCCATAATGCGAATTATAGCAGAAGAGGGAAAAACCTATCCTTTTGTACTTACTCTCTTATTTTCTTTAGTCACTCAGTTAACCGCAAGAAGATGTGGAAGAAGGGAATTTTAGAAATTTATACATGCAGGGGCATATTCTTCGAAAGGTGGGAATAGATCCCGATATTGTGTAATTATGATGGCCTTATTCGACGTAGGCATGAGAACTCTCTTTGGGTTTGACTCTTTTGAGAGAGTATAAGCGTAGAAAGGTTGGTAAAAGTGTATGGAAGCCCCTGCTGACAGAAAATCAGTGTTTAGCACTATTTTTCCTAAGATGTAGAAAGAGAAGACTTGTCAAGATATCTGAAAACTTGTTTTATTTACAATGATCACAAGATTGCTTAAAACCCTTTATTAATGTTCGGGTTATTCAACCACTAATCTCGATATGAACAAACGTTTTGATTAATCATGAGGAGAAAGTCAACTGATGTCGTGGATCAAAGTTGGCTGGGTGTGAAAGAAAGGTTTGTGTATAGGGAGGTCATTGATGGGACCGGGTTTTTTGGAATTTGAATATACTTATGAGAGAGGCCATTGATAAGACCGAATTTTTCAAAATTTGAATGTGTTTATGACCGGACCATTTCTGGTTGCCTACGTTCCCCCCATTGTGAGGAGCTCAGGTCGCCGTAGTTCGGCTTTGGCTGACTGTGTTTGGCTTTGGGAAATGGGATTTGAATATTTGTGGTTTCTTTGGTGAAAAAGCTCGGATGAGAAGATTGGATGATGAGGCATGGGCCTTGGAATGATTCCTTGACCAAGTCATTTTTGGACGGCTGCTTCAATTGCTTCTTGATTTTTATCTTTCATTTGGGACAGAAAGAATTTGCATACACCTAAGGGCTTATGAAATGTTCCTGTCTTTGCCTTGACCGCTCCATTGTTTCATTCTTTGAGCTTGGACTCTTTTTTTTATGTGCAACCCTGTTTTTTGCCTAGATCGTCCTTTTCAGGGTTTCTAGTCTAGCTGGGCATCACTCTTTTTTGCAATATATTTTTTTTTCTTTTCTTCTTTTTTAGTGCAACCCTGTTTTTTGCCTAGACCGTCCTTTTTCAAGATTTTTAGCCTAGCTTGGTATTACTTTTTTTGCACTCTTTTTTTTTGAAGCACCTGAGGGCAAAGATAAACCCCTGCTTGAACTTTTTTTTTTGATGTCCTTGAGGTCGAAGGTAAGATCCTAGGTTGTTGTCGACATGGGGTCAATTTCTCGATGCTGAGTGACCTTTTGTTGTTTCTTGATGTTACTGCCGTCATTGACTTAGTCAAGGTGATGGTGAGGACGTGATTTGGGAGGCGTATGGTTTGATGAAGGCTTTTGTGAGGTAAGGAAAGTGTATGGCTTGATGGAGGCCTTTTGTGGGGTAAAGAAAGTATTTGGAGAAGGCATTAGTTGACTTTCTCACACCGATTAATCAGAGCGTTAATTATTTCGAGAGATTATTTGTTGAGCAATGCAAGTGATCACATAAAATAAAACCATTTCATTAAATGTAATGTAGGTGTGAAAATAATGTCTTAGGTCTAACAAGAAAAGAAAAATACTCTTTTATAGAAGATTGAAGATTAATTACAATGTCCGAGGAGGACTTGATTGAAAGAGGAAAGTTCTAGAACCTACGAAATTTGACTGAGAGACTATTTTATTTCTTAATCTTTCTCAAGGATAGGCAACCCCTAGCCTAGCTACACTTCGTTGGTTGGACTGCCAGGGAACTTGAGCTTTCCTTCATAGATCAACCCTTGGATTTCTTTCTTCAGAGTGAGACACTTGTCTGTCGTGTGACCATGATGATTGTGGTATTCACATAACTTGGTCCTATCAAGGTTACGTGGGTTCCTCGACTGATAATTCTCGAGAGGTTTGAGAAGGCCTTGTCTCACCAAATCGTCAAAAACTTTGCTCATGGGTATCTCAAAATCATCAACATGACGTTTCTGACCTAGCACTTCTTGATTCGATCTCTTACCATTATGAATATGGCTTTCTGTTTTTGGCTCATGGAGGTTCTCGAGCTTCCCATCTTCTATCAACTTCTGGATCTCATGCCTCAAATAGCGGCAATCATTAGTGTCGTGCCCGTGGTACTGGTGGAAAAGTCAATGCTTAGACTCATCCAACCGAATGTTGGGGTCCCTGGCTTCCAGTTCTCCAGTGGATTTATCAGCTTTTCTTTCATTAGCTCTTCCAGTATCTTGCTTAAAGGCATCTACACATTGTCATAATGAAGGGAGCGAAGTTTTCGAGAGACATTGTTGTTCTCAAGACTTGGATTTCCATTGTTCAGTTGGTTCCATTGTTGGATTTGTCAGAAGGAGGCTGTGACATTCTTTCCTTTGTGAGGAACTGGTGTTGAGTTGGGTGCAGTTGCTGCTTGGTGCTGGTGGCATTGGGTTTTGCACGGTAGAATCATTTCTTTGCCTGGTTCAACATCTTGGGTCGAGAGAGTACTGGTACTCATCATGAGATCAAGTTTTCCTTGCATTTGTTTCACTTTCTCCATCAATATTGCCACATGGGGGTCAATGGGAACACTCGAGTTACTGGAACTTGCAACAAGACTTTTATCAATAGAGGGAACTACAGTAGTAGACTGGTAAAACTGACGGGTGAATTCACTAAGTTCAGTAGCTGAAAACTGAAAACTTGAGGCCTCCGAATTTTCTGTTAGCCACTCATGATTGTATTCAGGCGGGTATAGGTGTCTCAAAACATAGCCACATGGATCAAACTAATTTTGTGAAGCTGGAGCATAAACTGGCAGGTACCGCTGAAACTGAGGAATAGGTGTGATGAAGCCCAATCCGTTCTGGGGAGCTGAGGGCGATGGAGCCCTGATGGTCTAGGATGTTGGAAAGGACTGAAGAGGAGTAGTCCTTGGTAAGGTATCATATGTGGATGGAGGAAAGTATTGGCTGTAGGGTGGAAGGTATTGGTTATAGGATGGAGGGACTGAAATCACTGTTTCTGGAGTTTCATCTTCGACCATGACCAGAGAACCATTTGCCTCAACTGTTACTTGGACTCCATGATGGCGGAGAGCACCGATGAGCTTGGCCAGCTGCTCTTCATGAACCCTATGGGAATTTTCCAAAGGTAGGACTAACTCTTCCTTCCTAATCATCGGATTTCCTGTACCCTCACTATTTTCTGTCATATCTGCCATTCTAAACCCCTGAGTAGACAAAACTGATGATTCTGCTGAACTGACTGAACCTGAGGTTTCTGCATCGAAAATCCCCTGACCCGGTATTCTCACCCACTTTTTTCTCGTTGTGGAAAAGAGATAGGCAAGGTTTAGACTTGGGGGTGGGCGAGGTTTAGACTCGGAGGTAAGTGTTTAGGCTGAAGGCTCAAGTAACATGCACTTATTGCTTAAATTTTACTTAAAATACGTTTTCCCCTAATCCTAATTGATCGGAAAAGATTAGACCTTGAAAGGTCAAGATTGAAAATTGGACCGTGAGGTTCTTGATTGGAGACTTGACCGTGAAAGGTCGGGATTGCCTATTTGACCACGAAAGATTGATATCGGAGGTTGTACCGTGAAAGGTCTCGATTGGAGATTGAAGATCAGACCGGGAGGGTCTCGATTGGAAATTCGATCGTGAGAGGTTGGAATCGGAGAGCGGAGATTGGACCGTGAAGGTCGCGATTGGAGATTTGACCGTGAGGGTCTCAATTGAAAATATGACCGTGAAAGGTCAGGATCGAAAATCGGAGATCGGACCGTGGAAGTCGCGATTGGAAATTTCACCGTGAAAGTTCGAGATTGGATATCGGAGATCGGACAAGGTCGCGATTGGGGATTTGACCTTGAAAGGCCGCAATTAGAGATTCCATAAATGGGACCATGCAATTGTGATTCCATTAATTGTTCAAGTTTACTTAAAACAGTGTCTTTTATTTATTTCTATTTGGTTGGAAAAGGAGTTGCCCTTCTTTTTCGCAACTACTCTAGATCCTGGATCAGTGGGTTCCGTCACTACGTCTATAAGCCCCTCGTTTTCTACCTGTATTTTGACCTCCCAGGGTGGACAGTCCCGGGCGAGGGTCTTATAGGGCACGCGAATCCCACCGACCGAGAGAGAAGAACGCTCCTAGGGTCTAGTGGATCATAGGAACTTTTAACGCACGAGCGATGCGGATTATAGTCAAGGCAATGCTGGGAAAGTCTCGTCTTTTAGCCTCAACGAAATTTCGGCAGAGTTTCGCTTACGCGACAGACATTTTGACTTTGGCGTTTTCCAAGAAAATAATAGGCATGGGTCGGACGGTAAAAGTCGAATGACACGGCATCACATTGAGCTTTGTTGCATACGTTGTGCGAGTCAAAGTCAAAGTCAATGCCGGGTCAAGATCTTGCCAATTTTTCCTTTACGGAATTTCGACAGAGCTTCGCTTGCGCGAAAGATCCTGATTTTTGGGGCAAAATCGGGCTCGACTCTTACGTATCTCATGCGGGTCAAAGTCAAAGTCAATGTCGGAGTTAAGATTCTGCCAATTTTTCCTTGGCGGAATTTCGGCAGAGTTTCGCTTGCGCGAAGGATCTTGACTTTCGGCATGGGCTAGGGTTTGACCTTTACGGGGGTATGCAATGAGGCTGTATGACATAGTCTAGACCAAAAACCAACCAAAAAGTCACGGTTTTAAAATGTGTGACACAGATGTGAATACCCCGTCCCGATGCAACGCGCATTCGGAAGTTTGAAATAATTAATTATATAAAGTCGGATCGAAATGGGATATTCATCTAGTGACACTCGCTTTAAACCATATTAAAATATTAGTTTAATTTTGAGAGTCGCCACGCCACTTTGATATAGCCCAAAGCTTTGAAAAAAGGCTAAACATGTAATTGGGTTCGGGGGTCAAGTTACAACAGAAGAAGAAACGCTATCACTCCTATTGCCCGACGGATCGGTCTTTCTAGCATGTGGGGTGTGGGTTGTGTGCGGTGTTTATAGGAATAGATAGAAGAAACGGGATCATGCATAAGGAGGAGGGGAGAGAAAGAATTAATTGATGATCACACCCTAGAACCTTTGAGTTAGGCCCTCGGAAGGTGCATTAATCAATGTTCATCCTTGGGGAATTGTTGATCATGGGATAATTATAACTAAGGTGGAAGGAAAGAAATAGTTCCTAGATCCATTGGGTTTCTTGGCGAAACCCTAGATCATCCTCGGCTATTGCATATTTAAATATATTAAAACAACCCTAAATCTAGCATATATGACATAAGCAAGAAATAAAGTAATTAAAATATACTAAGCATGCAAATAATAAATCTAGCATAATAATGAAGACAATAATAATAAAGACAGAAAAAATAAACAGAAGACTTACCTAATGATGGCAAGGCTTTTGGATCGAATCTATGAAGATTCGAAGAACGTGCTTGATAAAATATTTAGACTTAGAAAACTCGAGTTTAGTCTCAAGTTTTCTATGGAGGAAACCTCAAGTTTTGTCTTGAGTTTTCCGTAGAATAATTCTGTGTTCAAAGTGTGAGGCGGAGTGGGGTTTATATAGTGAAAAGAATTGGGGAGGAAGAGGTACGGACGCGATGTGGGAAAAGGGAGAAGGGCCGATCGGCCATTTGTTATTTTGGCCCAAATTGCTCAGCCGGCCCTAAATGCAATGCCTTGGCCGGCCACCTTGCTACAAATGGCCCATAGCTCGGCCACTCTTGTGGAAAATGCCTAGATAGAAGAAGCTCGGCCAAAATACCATGCAAACAGTGCAACTTAGTTATTTTGTATCACTTAAATATCCGTTTCGTCCCGCGATCTTCTCGTTGCATTTTGACCACTTTAATGACTTCTTTTGCAATTCGCTCTTTAGGATTTTATCTTTCATTTAATTCCAGGAATTTTTATATATCAAATTCGTCCAAAATTTCCATATTTCCCGTTTAGTCCCTGAATTTTCCATAAATTCCAATTTGGTCCAAAAGCTTTCAAATGCCAATTTAGTCCCTGAATTTCCCGAGTTGCACTTCAGTCCCTGTACTCAAACCATATCAAATATACATAAAACTCGGAAATCAGATGCAAAGAAACCTTAATCAAACCAGTCCAAAATATTTAAAATTCCTTTTTTCGGACCGGGTACTAACAGTAGCCCCTCGACGACGCTTCTTGTAAGACAAGTGGGGTCGACGATAGAAAAATAGGATCCGTCCTGAAAAAAGGGATTTCAGGAGGTAAGGAAAGTGACCTTGTGGATGTGAGGTTTTTGGACTTGAGCTGAGTCGCAAAAGGATGACCAGGTAGGTCAAGTGGCTGGACCCACGTCGGGCTACCTACGTATCCCTAAAAAGGAATCAAGCCAAGTCGTAGTTCAAAAGAGTGGGCGTTTTTAATACCCGAGAATGGCGGATGTGCAGCGTCTCAAGCCAAAGATGCGATTTGTGGCGAGGCTTAGAAGATTGAATCTAAGGGCGATTCGAATAATATTGCGGGAAAATATGTTGTGTGTGATGGAACAAATCAAGTGTAGTCTTGATTTGTGAGATAATGTGTGGAAAGGAAACTCAAGAAGTGTAGTCTTGATTTTTCCTTTGAAAATATGTGGAAAGGAAATTCAAGAAGTGTAGTCTTGATTTTTCCGTGTGAGAATACGTGGAAAGGAAATTCAAGAAGTGTAGTCTTGATTTTTCCTTTGAAAATATGTGGAAAGGAAATTCAAGAAGTGTAGTCTTGATTTTTCCTTTGAAAATATGTGGAAAGGAAATTCAAGAAGTGTAGTCTTGATTTTTCCTTTGAAAATATGTGGAAAGGAAATTCAAGAAGTGTAGTCTTGATTTTTCCTTTGAAAATATGTGGAAAGGAAATTCAAGAAGTGTAGTCTTGATTTTTCCTTTGAAAATATGTGGAAAGGAAATTCAAGAAGTGTAGTCTTGATTTTTCCTTTGAAAATATGTGGAAAGGAAATTCAAGAAGTGTAGTCTTGATTTTTCCGTGTGTTGTGCAAATAAACCAAGTTTAGTCTTGATTCGCGTACTGAGAGAAAGTGTATGGGGCAATGTGGGAAAAAACTGTGTGGGAATCAAAAGCCAAATATTTGACTGTCCGGGGAGTCACCCAAAGATTTGACTGTACGGGGAGTCACCCAAAGATTTGACTGTTCGGGGAGTCACCCAAAGATTTGACTGTACGGGGAGTCACCCAAAGATTTGATAATTTTGACTTCTGAAATGCGGGACGGACCCTTTGAAGGTGCGGGACGGACCCTTTGAAAGTACGGGACGGACCCTTTGAAGATGCGGGACGGACCCTTTGAAAGTACGGGACGGACCCTTTGAAAGTACAGGACGGACCCTTTGAAGATGCGGGACGGACCCTTTGAAATGGAGGATAGACCTCTGAAATGCGGGACGGACCCTTGAAATGGAGGATAGACCTCTAAAATGCGGGAAACTGTAGCTGCCAAAGGACTTAGGCTACTGTTTACTGATGAAGAATAGTTGTGTGAATTGATTATTATGGCTTCCCGAGCCGAAGAACCAAGCGATTAAAAGATTGGGATAATTATTGCTAAGGCTTAGAGAGGAGTCTTGTCTCCTAGGCTTAAGGCTAGGGTTTTAGAGAGGCATTTGTCACCTAGACTTAAGGCTAGGGCTTAGAAAGGTATTTGTCACCTAGGCTTAAGGCTAGGGTTTAGAGAGGTATTTGTCACCTAGGCTTAAGGCTAGGGTTTAGAGAGGTATTTGTCACCTAGGCTTAAGGCTAGGGTTTAGAGAGGTATTTGTCACCTAGGCTTGAGGCTAGGGTTTAGAAAGATATTTGTCACCTAGGCTTGAGGCTAGGGTTTAGAGAGGTATTTGTCACCTAGGCTTAAGGCTAGGGTTTAGAAAGATATTTGTCACCTAGGCTTAAGGCTAGGGTTTAGAGAGGTATTTGTCACCTAGGCTTGAGGCTAGGGTTTAGAAAGATATTTGTCACCTAGGCTTGAGGCTAGGGTTTAGAGAGGTATTTGTCACCTAGGCTTAAGGCTAGGGTTTAGAAAGGTATTTGTCACCTAGGCTTAAGGCTAGGGTTTAGAAAGATATTTGTCACCTAGGCTTAAGGCTAGGGTTTAGAGAGGTATTTGTCACCTAGGCTTGAGGCTAGGGTTTAGAAAGATATTTGTCACCTAGGCTTAAGGCTAGGGTTTTACATTTGCGGTAAGTCTAAACAAGGCAGTTTGAGCAGAAAGGTTATTGGTTTAAACTAGGCGAGGCCGAGTAAGTGTCGATGATAGAAGGTGGGATTAGGTAAGTTTGATGTCCAGAGATAAGGACCGAGTCATCTTGAGAGAGAGGCGTCTTTGATAGACTTGAAGAGTTTGAAAATTTGTGGAGACCAAAGAGTGATTTTTGTAAACAAGGTACCAAGGAGGACAGTATTTTGAAAGCATGTTTATTTGATAAAGAGGCCTTATGATTAATCATGTTTCTAACTAACTCAAAGAGTTTGCCACATGCTGATCTTGATGACAAGGGATGTCCTTCATGCTAGATATGATTTCATTGGAGCTCCGATTTTTGTTAGAGCACATAGTCGACCCATTTTTGTTGAGGGGAGCCCCAATGTTTGATGAAGTGACCTTGGCGAAGTCCCAGTTGATGATGAATGGCGAAGCCCCAGTTGATGATGCAAAGCAAACCTGAAGGGAATGGCGAAGCCCCAGTTGATGATGCAGAGCAAACCTGAAGAGAGCCTGAGAGAACGGCTTAACAAAAGCCCCAACTTGGAGAGATTCAATGCATCCCCATTTGCAGACAGAGTCATCTTGCGGCCACGGGGGCGACCCCTCGTTTCGAACAATGGTCAATCAGTCGCTGGACAAGACTCGGAAATGTATATGTGCAGGGGCGTATTTTTCGAAGGTGGGAATGAATCCCGAGTTCGTGTATGATACTTTCGCTTTTGGGTTTGACTCTTTTGGGAGAGTATAATCATCACAAGGTGTGGAAAAGTGTATGGAAACCCCCGTGACAGAAAGACAGTGTTTGCCTCTATTTTCCTATGATGTAGAAAAAGAAGACTTGTCGAGACATTTGAAGAATTTATTTTATTCAGAATTACATCTTGATTGCTCGTGAATGGACCTCACTGATTGGTTTGTCAAATTCCAATTATATAAGTAAACAAATGAATGTTTTGATTTGAAGGTGAAATCTGGCTTGTCTTTAGAAGGAGAAGGATGTTCCGTTGTTGCTTGTTGCTCTGTTCGGTGGTAATTGTGGTGCGGGCTGCCGTTGCATTGATCTCCTTCATGGGAAAGAATGAAAAATAGAAAAAAGATTGGGGTGGAAGAAAAGGTGGGAATTGACTGATTATAACCCAAAGATTTTTTCATTCCTTCAAGTGAAGATTCTTTGTTCCTTTGTTCTCGCAAGCCGAGGGGAGTAGTCCCTGGCGCGTGTCTCCTTGCTTTTACCGGAGTGCCGCTGAGAGGCACGGATGCGAAGCCCCAGTGAGACTTTTGCAGACAGTGTTTGAGGAGTCGAATGAACGAATTTCAAGAATAGGACGAGTTCCCAAACTTTTGAGAGAATATGTAATATGCTCACGTAGGATAACAAGTGACTCAAAAATATGAATATGCATTTCTTTTAAATAATCTTTTGAGAATGCTATCCGGTAGCGGTTGTAGCTGGTCTTTGGGTTGCGATCGACCATTGGATGATGCTTAACATGACCTCTTAAAGTGAGAGGTCGGCTGGGCCATTTGCTGAGAGGTTGGCTTGAGGGAGGTGTTTGGAATTTCTAAGGTGAAGGGATTTTCTTGTTGTCGCTTTCTTCGTAACCTCTAAGAGTGAGGTTAACTTTGATTTTGATAAGGTCAAGGGTGGTGATGGAATCCTCTAAAAGTGAGAGGATGGACTTTGGAATTGGTTTACGGGATTTGTCCAAGAGGGAATTTTTGTTGCTTCTTCTTGCGAGTTTGTTGTGATTTCAGCAGGTAACTTGATCACGATAGGACCTTCACTCGATGTCTCGTTTTCACAACCTTTGAGATGGGAGGTTCACTTCGGGATGATGAAGTTGTGTTTTTTTTTTTTTTTTTTTTTTTTTTTTAAACACCCTCTTATCGAGAAAAGCCTTCGGATTTGTTTGCTCGCGATAGCCCCTAGTGTATGCCTCAGGATGGTTTTACCTTTTCCCTCTTGGGCTTGGAGGTGGTCCCTTCGAGGGAGCCCCTTGTATGAGTTTCTTTTGCATTCCGCCTTTCTTGAGCTTGGAGGTGATTACTTCCTTTGTGAGTCGAGGGAGCCCCTAGTATGGGCTTCTTCCTTAGGGTCTCAAAACTTGTCGATCTTGAAATGAAAGGGTATTATTTAGTGAGGATAAGGTTATGGCTTCCTATGGTGAGAGGTTTAAGCTTCAATCGCTACTGGATAGCATTCTCAAAAGATTATTTAAAATAAATGCAAACTCAATTAACCGACTTATTAAGTAAGGCAGAATATATTCGGACCATGAGAAAGATACGTGAGCATATTCAATGAAAGCTTAACGATCAAAATGGAAAATCAGAGGAGACGCGAGATTGGGGGGTTGGTGAGCCCCAAGTTGATATTCATGCAGCACTTGTGAAGGATAGGAACAACTCCTTGCATTTTCTTTAAATTGCAGTGGCGTGAGCAGCTATTTTCTGATGATGAGCAACAACGGTCTTTGTGCTTGTCTTGATCATATGGAAAGGAGGTCAAATGGGGGTTTAAAATAAATGATCATATGAAAAGGATGTTTAAGTGGGAGAGAGTGTATTTGGGGAAGTGTATGCTCGAGGGAGTATAGAGGGTGTGTATAAGGAGTGTATGAAAAGTATATGGTGGAGTATGGAGAGAGTGTATGAGAGAAGGGTGTATAGGGATGGTGTGTGTGAAGAAGGAACGGTGAGTTGTTTACTCCAATCAAAGCATTCATTCATTGTTTACTTTATTAGCCGGTGAGTTTTTCAGTGAGATTAGCAACCAAGTGATAATTATGAGTAAAACAATCTTCTTGAAAGTAATGCGAGATTATGTCTCAAGTCTAGAGAGAAAAGAAAGAAAGACTCTTTTATTATTGAAGCAACTAATCTAAAGTGGACATTACATATCAATGCCCAAAGTGGAAGTAAGAAAGACGCACTAGAACCTACAAGACTGAATGAATCTAAATCTTCCCTCGAAGGGTGAGGGTTCCTTCATCAATGAGGCCTTGGGTCTTCCCTTGGTTGATCAATCTTTGAATTGAGCGTTTCAGTTGTACACATTTGTCAGTGGTATGCCCAGCGTACTTGTGGTATCTGCAAAACTTGGATGTATCTAAGTCTTCCTTTGGGTTAATAGGCTTGTAGTTCTCGAGCGGCTCGATCAAATTCTTTCCCACCAAAATGTCGAAGAACTCACCCACAGGCATTCCTAAGTCATCAAAATGTTCTTTGTTGATCTTCTTCTCGGGTATTGATGCCTTTAGTTGGTTGGTGGCCACAGCAAGCATCCTGAATGAGAAATTCTGATGTGTAGGACCATAAGGGGAACCATAAGCATGTGGATGATAGGGACCCCGGAATTGAATAGGGGGAGGAACTCTTCTCAAGTATTCCTGAATGTAAGACAAATGGTATTGCTCAATTTCATGCATGTCTTTGAGGAGGTTGATCACTCCCAACCTCATGTTTGAGACTTCTTTGAGGGCTTCAATGCTTTTCTCCAGAGACATGATGTGGAATTCTGTAAGAACAAATGGCGGAGTCAAACCAATGAGTTGAATTAGATTCATAATTAATCTTAAGGCATCCTTGAGAAAATATTTGACCTCCACAATTTTGAGTTTGACCGGGCTGAAGTTGCCTACGTAACCCTTACCATTTAAGATACGAGTCTCAGGTCACCGTAGTTCGAGAGGGGCCCCGATTGATGATACAACCAGGGTTAAGTTTAGGGAAAGAGAGAGGATGAATGTAAAAGAGTCCATTTGGTGAAAAAGGAAGAGGAAGATGACTCGATCCTTGGTCAAATATAAGTGAGGGTGATCTAGGTGAGTTAATTTGGTATTGGATGAGGATTGGCCTTGATTTGACTTAGATGATCCTAGATGGTGGTTTGGTTGAGGGAGCTAGAGATAAAGGATCTAAACTATGGATGGTTTCAAGACTAAGGGATCAGACTATGAATGAGAGGCAGAACTTTGAAGGGTCCTAACTTGTAGACCATGGGGGTCTAAGGTAGAGGAGTGGACCATGGATGGTCCAAGAGACGAGGGTGGACCTCGAAGAGTCTCAGGTGGAAGGGTGGACCTTTAATGGTCCTAGATAGAGGGAGTGGACCTCGAAAGGTCTTAAATTGAGGAGTGGACCTTGAAGGGTCCAAGAGAAGAAGAGCAGACCTTGAACGGTCCAAGATATGAGGAGTGTGGACCTTGAAGGGTCCAAGAGATGAGGAATGGACTTTGAACGGTCCAAGATATGAGAAGTGGACCTTGAAGGGTCCAAGAGATGAGGAGTGGACCTTAAAGGGTCCAAGAGAAGAGGAGTGGACCTTGAAGGGTCCAAGAGAAGAGGAGCGGACCTTGAAGGGTCCAAGAGAAGAGGAGCGGACCTTGAACGGCCCAAGATATGAGGAGTGGACCTTGAACGGTCCAAGATATGAGAAGTGGACTTTGAATGGTCCAAGATTGGGAGAGTGGACATAGTACCACGAAGGGTCAAAGAGTGGACCTTGAACGGTCCAAGATAGAGAGACTGATCCTAGAGCGGTCCGCAGTAGAGGGTGTGGACCTTGAAGGGTCCAAGAAGTAAAGAGCGGACCTCGAAGGGTCCTAGAAATGGAGAGTGGACCTCGGAGGGTCCTAGAAATGAGGAGCGGACCTCGGAGGGTCCTAGAAATGAGGAGCGGACCTCGGAGGGTCCTAGAAATGAGGAGCGGGCCTCGAAGGGTCCTAAAAATGAGGAACGGACCTCGGAAGGTCCTAAAAATGAGGAGCGGGCCTCGGAGGGTCCTAAAAATGAGGAGCGGACCTCAAAGGTCCAAGAGAAAAGGAGTGGACCTCGGAGGGTCCTAGAAATGAGGAGCGGACCTCGGAAGGTCCTAAAAATGAGGAGCGGACCTCGGAAGGTCCTAAAAAATGAGGAGCGGACCTCGGAGGGTCCTAAAAATGAAGAGTGGACCTCGGAAGGTCTTAAAAATGAGGAGCGGACCTCGGAAGGTCCAAAAAATGAGGAGCGGACCTCGGAAGGTCCTAAAAAATGAGGAGCGGACCTCGGAGGGTCCTAAAAATGAGGAGCGGACCTCGGAGGGTCCTAAAAATGAGGAGCGGACCTCGGAAGGTCCGAAAAATGAGGAGCGGACCTCTGAGGGTCCTAAATGAGGAGCGGACCTCGGAGGGTCCTAAAAATGAGGAGCGGACCTCGGAAGGTCCAAAAAATGAGGAGCGGACCTCGGAAGGTCCAAAAAATGAGGAGCGGACCTCGGAAGGTCCAAAAAATGAGGAGCGGACCTCGGAAGGTCCAAAAAATGAGGAGCGGACCTCGAAAGGTCCTAAAAAATGAGGAGCGGACCTCGGAGGGTCCTAAAAATGAAGAGTGGACCTCGGAAGGTCCTAAAAATAAGGAGTGGACCTCGGAAGGTCCTAAAAATGAAGAGCGGACCTCGAAGGGTCCTAAAAATGAGGAGCGGACCTCAGAAGGTCCTAAAAATGAGGAATGGTTAAGCATTTTATTTACAAAAAAGCCCTTTAATTTTTTATAGAACCTACTCTTGGTTGGAAGGGATACCCCTTTTTCGCAACTAACTAAAGGTCCTAAAGTGGTGGATCCTAACGACTAACCGTCTCGTATAGACATTTAATATGATATTTATGGAGAGTACTACAGACCCATGATAGGACAAGATCAAGCATTCAACTTTACTTGGCACGTCCTTTAAAAGGAAATCAATTTTTAGTGCCTTTATAGATCTTGACTTATCATTGATTCGTAGTGACTTAACATAAAGACCTTATTAATTGTCTACATAAAAAAGCTAGTCAAACCAACCGGTCGTATGGAGTGTATTCCTAGAAAAGTGGGTGACGCAAGGGTTAGGTTTTAGGCTCCCACCGTGCAGCCGAAGCGCACTGATGAGTGGATGGCCAAGTGAGACTCGGAAGGGAGGCGACATGATCACCACACTTCCCGCACTTTGGCTTCTCCGAAGGGTAAAAGGGTGTCTCAGTGCAAAGGTGACACGGACTCTAGTGGTAGTGTGAGGTAAAGAAGTCTAATTCTTTTTAAAGAAAAAAGAGAAAGATTTTTATTTACATGAAATGCATGCATGCAATGCAACAGTTAAGAGTAAAGAAAATAAAAAGAAAGCAAAATACAACACCACTAAGAAAAACGAAAGTCTGACCCACTTAGTTTGAAAAGATTTCAAAACAGTCCCCAGCAGAGTCGCCACTGTGAATACCCCGTCCCGATGCAACGCGCATTCGGAAGTTTGAAATAATTAATTATATAAAGTCGGATCGAAATGGGATATTCATCTAGTGACACTCGCTTTAAACCATATTAAAATATTAGTTTAATTTTGAGAGTCGCCACGCCACTTTGATATAGCCCAAAGCTTTGAAAAAGGCTAAACATGTAATTGGGTTCTGGGGTCAAGTTACAATCAGAAGAAGAAACGCTATCACTCCTATTGCCCGACGGATCGGTCTTTCTAGCATGTGGGGTGCGGGTTGTGTGCGGTGTTTACAGAATAGATAGAAGAAACGGGATCATGCATAAGGAGGAGGGGAGAGAAAGAATTAATTGATGATCACACCCTAGAACCTTTGAGTTAGGCCCTCGGAAGGTGCATTAATCAATGTTCATCCTTGGGGAATTGTTGATCATGGGATAATTATAACTAAGGTGGAAGGAAAGAAATAGTTCCTAGATCCATTGGGTTTCTTGGCGAAACCCTAGATCATCCTCGGCTATTGCATATTTAAATATATTAAAACAACCCTAAATCTAGCATATATGACATAAGCAAGAAATAAAGTAATTAAAATATACTAAGCATGCAAATAATAAATCTAGCATAATAATGAAGACAATAATAATAAAGACAGAAAAAATAAACAGAAGACTTACCTAATGATGGCAAGGCTTTTGGATCGAATCTATGAAGATTCGAAGAACGTGCTTGATAAAATATTTAGACTTAGAAAACTCGAGTTTAGTCTCAAGTTTTCTATGGAGGAAACCTCAAGTTTTGTCTTGAGTTTTCCGTAGAATAATTCTGTGTTCAAAGTGTGAGGCGGAGTGGGGTTTATATAGTGAAAAGAATTGGGGAGGAAGAGGTACGGACGCGATGTGGGAAAAGGGAGAAGGGCCGATCGGCCATTTGTTATTTTGGCCCAAATTGCTCAGCCGGCCCTAAATGCAATGCCTTGGCCGGCCACCTTGCTACAAATGGCCCATAGCTCGGCCACTCTTGTGGAAAATGCCTAGATAGAAGAAGCTCGGCCAAAATACCATGCAAACAGTGCAACTTAGTTATTTTGTATCACTTAAATATCCGTTTCGTCCCGCGATCTTCTCGTTGCATTTTGACCACTTTAATGACTTCTTT